>OY856412.1:1264695943-1265048443 GCA_963693085.1 Alisma plantago-aquatica | reverse complement strand
TAATTCCTTGTGGCTCTAAGGAATTATAGTAGTGTGTACATCACCATTGATAATGTTGTATATTGCATGTATATTGTGGGATATAACATGTATATGATACATACTATATACTAGTAATTGCCCGTGCTCTGCACGTGACTCTTGTTCACAATCGTTGTGTAAATCAATGGAATTTCACTAAACACCATATTATATTTCAATAGTCATTTATTAATCTCATATTTTGTATATATGGTTTATTAGGAGCTGGTGTTCTTCATTGCCTTGTTCCTTTTTTTTATAAATCACCTGGTGTGTTAACTCTACATTTTATTTGACATCTTTTAAATAGTATTAATTATATTGAAATTTTATATATCAATATGTCATATACATTTCATTGATTATTCTTCAACATATAATATCTTGATACATGACTAGTCTGTCATGTCGCCTTGGGTTTATGTGTGTATTTATCATTAAAAAATGTATCATCATAAGCATATTGGTGATATTTTTTCACTTTTATAAGAGACATCATACTGAGAATGTAAAAACAACTAAAATGATTAGAAAATATTGATGATTTTGCTCAACACCAACAAAACATAATATTTTCATTACAAACCATTTATATAAGATCATTTTATTGTCTAATTTTGTTTACTGATTGTTTCACAAAGTGCATGTTGGGAAAATAATAAAGAACACTAACAAAACTGTGATAGTTGTACCTTCATCTATCACTGCACTCCAATTTACAAACATGTGTAAAAATATTATTGGAAATAACCTAGAAAACAAACGGTTGCCTTTATTTACTCTAATACACTGAGGTATTATTTTAAATTATTACAATACCATATTAATTTGTCCAGATTGTGAAATAATATATTCAAATTCTATGTTTGAGAAAATATAATTAAGGTTTGTCATATAGGAAACATGGGAACAACAAGAAATTAAATTCGATGTTTTACGTGTCAGACTCAAATTGTCATATTCCCAAAAGATAAGTATGTTTTAATTATTTTATCTAAAATAATATGTGGATTACATATCCAATAGAGACATATTGTGATTTTTTCTATATTCATATGACGTGTTACATTCTTTTGCTTTATTTTGTATATGCTTTGATGGATGGACCCCATGCCCAAGACATATCAAATCTTAAGGTTCAGTAATGTAGATTTACACTATTCCATTATAAGTTATAATATCATATGATCAACCATTACAAAGTTAATATAGTTTGACTTTTTTGAACTATAAATTATCCTTTGTCAATGGAAAATGATATCCCGATCAAATAAACTGAATGAGTTGTGGCTAAGATGTGTTTTTCTGATAATAAATGCATAACACATTTCTTTGATGTTATACTTGACATATTCTTTATAGATGTTATACTTTAAAGTGCCTATTGTGTACCATGTTGAAAAGACACAAGTGTAAGCTATACAACTATTAAAAAAGCACATATTGAGTGTAAGTTCAGGAACCACGCATAGTAGGGTCTAATATCACCAAGTAATTAATGTGAATGGAATATATCTAAAAAATACATGATTCAAAAATGTTAATGCTGAGTATACAAGTTAATAATGTAAATGGAAGATAGACATGGATTAATATAAGAAAGAAAAATATACAAAAAGGTATCCTTGGGGTAGATTGTATTGGCACTACGTTTTCATATCAAGAAATGTCAATAACAGTAAGTAATTTGTCAGTAATTGTTAAAACAAGTCAATTAATAATATAGGCATTAAGTTTGATCCAATGATCTCTACAACTCGGGTTTAGAAATAAAGATCTTAGAGAACTAAAAAGATGTATGATTAGCTTTAAATGCAATTGGTACAGTTATTAATCATATGTATGATATATTAAATATGTAAAAATAATTAATTATGCATGTTTTGTTAAGGCCCATATCTAGGGTTTAGATTTATGATGCATCTAAAGGTTAATGGGTAAGAGACAATATATTCATACTTGGTGTTTGATGCGTAGGTAAAAGTATTCTAATACTGACAAATTATTATTGTATATGACACCAGATGATTTATAGGGAGTCCATATTTTCCCAAAATTTGTTTTTTAATCATTCTTCTTGAGTTTTAGGCAAAGACGAAAATGAGAATCTAAATTATGTGCATAGTAAATTATAAAGGAAATATGAGATAGATAGTTTTACTTCTAAATACAAGAGCATATAACTGATTATATCCCAAAAGATCAAAATCCCAAAAAGTAAACTATGCATAGTATATTAAGTGTTGGAGCTTACCTAATATAATTTATTATAATCTTCAATCTAGACGGTCATGATCTTCCTCCTTCAAGTTAACAGAATTGTTGAATAGTCAACTGTATAAAATTTGAAAACGCCATGGAGAAATATATACATGCGAACTCCTACTCTCCATATTTTTCTCCAAAACAAAATAAAAGAAAAAAATAAAATAAGAAAGATATTTAGCAATGTTGATGAAAATTCAAGACAGACAATACTATAGAATAGACATTTCAGCAACACTTGGGGCTATTTAGCACGAGTTTTTTATTACAATAATCGTAAGATACAAGAGTAGTTAATTGTGATTTAGAACATTTACATGAAATAAAAAGTAATATTGCCAAATGGTCATTCCTGAAAAAGTAATTCGACGGCTACCCACAGTCTGTTCTTATTGTCTCAATTACAATAATCTAAGTTTAAGAAGGCTCATTATTACTCATAGATAAGCAATCAATAAGAAAATGGGAAGTAATACTCTTAGTACAAGATATTACGGCAACAACATCTTGAATTCATGTTTTGTTCAATGAATTAAGATATGATACTAAAACAAACATGGCAATTTTAGAAAATAAAGATATTTTGCAACTTAGGTTACCAGAGAAGTTTGCTTGCATGCAAAGATATCTATCTTCATGTTTCATTTTTAATTATTGTTGTGATAATTTAAAATTATCTAAAAGAGTCTCAGAATTTTGAATCCACAAACAATGCGCACGTAAACTTACCGATACAAGCTATAAATCATGTTTCAAGAACAATACAAAGTTTTTTATTGGTAAAAATCGTAAAGTTTTTATTGGTAAAAATTGTAATGGACAAAACTATAGATAACTTTACAAACTTAACAAGTTTTAACAACCGTAAAGGCAACAAAACCTTGGCGTACTCACAAAATACACAAGTACACATTTTAGCTATGGTAATTATTCAAACTTCCAAAATAGCATGTAATTATAGGTGTAAGATGTAATTCATGATGACCAAACACTACCCACTACTTGAGTAAACAAAAAAATGGAAGACAAAAGATTAAGTATTCAAAAAATTGTACTATCCATAAACATAAGTGCATTAAATTGGATCTTACACTTTTTACGCCTAATGAATGCATAATTGTAAGAACATCTTCAGCGATGAAATTTGCTTGAATAACGATTTAAAGTCCAAACATACAAGCAAACAATCAAATTTTGGAATAATGTTCCGTTTGGTAAAGCGGTGCGATTGTCCGAGCAGCGATGAGGTAAGGTCGGGCAGGTTGCAAGCGCTCGTAATCGCTGTTACCAAACACAAGATCACTCACCACTTTGAATTTGTAATGTTTTTAGTGTTGAATAGCGTTCAACGGTAGTTTTTTCTCACCGAACAAAAATCTTGCGGTGGTCCATCTTAACGCACCAGAGGGTTGACTCACCAATCGCGTTGTCAAACACTACATAACTTAGGGCCTAACAAAGATTCTGCATCGGACGGAAAAAAATGAAAATGGCGTAGCCATAAAACTTACTTCATATATGAAGTGTAGAGTCGTGAAATTAGACGGAAGTGTTTTACTACCCACTGAGTACGAAAGATAATTGGAATTTATTTTATAACTGGCTAAAGTATACAAGTAGGAAATTACAACTGAACCGTAGTCTTACCGGGGGGAGTGGTTCAGGTGGTTCGGGCACGGGCCCCCTCATGAAGGGACCCGGGTTCGATACCCAGTGGCCGCCCCTGAAGTGTTTACCCGTCGCGCAGGCCGGCCAACTGTGCGCTTTAAATAGTTCCTGGGTTTGCGGGACGCCCAGGGATCCGAGAGTTTACGCCGCCTGTGGGGTCACGAATGTGGCGCTTCTGCGGGGGTAGTTCTCTCGTAAATCTAAAAAAGAACCGGAGTCTCATCAATCGATCTAACATACTGTCTCTAGTTCGTCTCGTTGGTACATAGAAATATTTTTTTCATAAAAATATAAGCAAAATCTGAATACTTAACAAAATAATAACGTGGGAGATGCGAAGTTATATGCACAAGACAAAGAGAAAGGAGAAAGTACCTGTACAAACCACATATACACCATGCCATCCTTGATTGAATACACCATGTCGGGGATTTGTCCTGATAACATACACTTTAATGCTCTAAGGCAGTAGGTGATCATATTATCATACAAATCAAAACCCGACGTATGCCCCCAAGTGATTGCGGCAACATTGTCCTTGTCCATTCTATTTTCCTTCTTCTCGAGTTGGAAGTGCTGGTTGATCCAGAACTGATCGGTGTAAAAATGGGTCGAACGAGATGATCAGTAGTTTCGTCTGAGTATTGAGATTATCACTTGCCTTTGCTTTATCAACGAGTGCAACAGTTTAATCTAGACGGAGGAATCGGGAGACACCGGATATTGTCACTCATAATACGAAAAAATACTGCTTTTAGTTATCTAGAGTCCAACAAGCAGTTCTAAGATGATTGAAAAAAAAAGAGTGAAGAAGATTCTGAAACAAATCAATAACTAATTATTAGAGAAGTTCCAGTAAAAACTTAAATGAATACAACCAGAACTATAGGTGCTTCCGTAAAAGTTATGCTGATATACAATATAAAATAAAAAGGCAGGAAGTCATAGACGAATATTGTTACGGTGGTAGACAATAATATAAAGAAAGGACCTTTACTTCCTTTTAGAATCGGTGTATCTGTACGTACAAACCCGACCACAACCTTGTAAACTTTTCTACAGGTTGGGTGATTACCGTCAGATTCGTTGGTTGTTATGTTCCACGAAGAATAAGCAGGAGGGAAATAGCGCCGATGTCGTCGATGTAGTCTGGAGAGGTTTATGAGCCAAATTAAGCATGTTATCCAAACATCTGGTCGAAGTAGCGAACGTCATCTGAGAGGGTTCGTCAAGAACAGAAGGATTACGTTAAACAATTGGCGATCGTAAAGCGAATGCCCTGTTTTTGGATTGGAGAAGACAACTAATTGAGTTCTTATAAACAATAACCTAGCCTTGATACGGAAAGGGAGGGGAGAGGAAGATATGCAAATAGGTATGTAGGGTAGCCGAAAAGAAGTAAAGAGTCCAGTACAGTTAGGATATATTGAGAGGACGGAAACGAGTGTTGGTGTTTAGTATGATAGAATAGTAGATATGTGGTGATTGGATGAGATATATGTATTTTAATTACAAACTCTCTCAAATTAAATATTAAGTCTTAGATGCTTTTCATAAGCACCTCACATGAAAATCTTGATCGACTAAGTGTAGGTTATGCCCAAGCATGGTGCACCGTCCATCTCATAGAAGTGTGATGGTAGGTATGTAGGTTCTACCTAAGCAGGGTGCATATCTATCATGTGTCTTTTGGATTACGCTTAACTGGTGTACTTAATGGGATTAAGCACCAGAAGCATGAAGATGACTATGGAAAGTAGTTGTGCAATATCCAAGATTTGCATAATATGCAATTGACAAATGATGTCTACCTTAATAATTGACTAAGAAGGTTGTACCTTGTAATCTTTTGAAGTGACATGTGAGGGACATCAATTTGAATAAAATAGAGGGAGCTATAATTAATTAAAAACCTAAATGAATATTGTCAAATTTTACAATCAAATCAAATCAAAATGAGTTTTTGACAAAATTACAAATACTTTTATATAATCAAATAGAAACACACAACAACACCTTTTCTTTGTGATCAGTCCTTGAGAAGGACAAATTAAATGAGTATAACTTCCTAGACTGGTTTAGGACACTGAGAAATGTTCTCACACAAGAGCGCAAGCTCTATGTCTTGGAGACACCAGAGCTAGATGAACCTCTTCCCACTACAACTAAGGCTGACATGTATGCTTACAAGAAGCATATTGAAGATGTCGTTGATGTCAAGTATCTGGTGTTGTGCTCTATGAATGAGTTGTAAAGGCAGCACGAGAACATGGATGTATTTGAGATGGTCACACATCTTAAGAACATGTTCCAAGATCAGCCAAGACAGGGGAGATACGATGTCTCCAAAGCGTTGTTCAAATGTAACATGGCAGAAGGATATCCCATAGGTCCTCATGTGCTCAAGCTCATTGGGTATGTGGAGAACCTATCAAGACTGGGATTCCCATTGGGTCAAGAATTAGCCACTGATGTGATTGTGTAGGCTCTGCCAGAATCTCACAGTTAGTTTATCATGAACTACAACATGAATGACTTTGACAAACCATTGACAGAGTTATTAGGCAGGTTGAGAATATCGGAGGCACAAATGAAGAAAGACAAGACATTCGGTAATGATGATCAACAAGATAAAAGGAAAGTCTAAGGGTAAAGGCAAAGCTAAGAGAGTTAAAATCGGGCCAAAATCCCAAGTCTTTAGATCTGGAAGCAAAAGGAGGAGAAAAGAAGGGGGGCAAATGTCACCACTGTCACGGGTTGGAAACGTAAGAGGAATTGCCCTCTCTACTTGGAGAAACTAAAGAAGAAGAAGGAAGAGGCCTCTAGTTAGGTATAAATGTTATAAGATAAATTTGAATACTTCTTCATCTTGGTATGTGATACTGGACATATATCTGAGTTACGTTAATGTGAAGGATCTTAAGAAGTAAAGCCTTTATGAAAGGAAACTGATGAACTATGATGAGAAAGAGTTGTTGCAACTTTAGTATGCATTTAAAATTTATCTTAGCCCATTGGGCATGTAATAGAGTTAATTGAACTACTATTTCATTATGACAATAAAATAGAAATATTTTACTTTATGCATCTTGTATGGACAAGGATGATTATAAATAAAGAATTGTCTATGCTTCTATTTCAAAGATGTGATCTTATATGTGAATGCCCCAAATGTATTATGATCTTTATGTGATTGGATCAAAAGATGAATGACCATAATATAAATACCAAAGGATTATAATTGATAAATCAAACAATCAACAATCGATAGTATTGTCATCTAGAGAACACATATGAGAAACACATTTCTAGAATTTATATTGATGTTTATCTAGACTCTTTTGGTTTTTGAATCTATAAGATACATGCAAGTCTTATATATTATCAACATGACAAACCATCTCTCACTAGGTGTAGTGGGAGAATAAAAAATCTATTAGGACATGTACATAATTATGTAGACAAATCTTTGGAATAAATGCTATAGATAGTTGTTTGCAATTCATTATATTTACATGTAATATGGTGATATTTACTCAGTAAAATACAAATCTCTTGAAGTGTTTAGGGAGATTACATATGTTAAGTATACAACTTTCTTAAAGGTATTAAGACACTTTGATATGATCAAAAGTTGAAATACTTTACAATAATAGTTTGAGGTTCTTCTGGAGTGAATGCGATAATGTATCACAAATAAGTCCACCTGAACATGATGATGTGTCAGAAAGAAGGAATCACATCATGATGAGTCAAGATTTAATATAATCTTCTAATTTCCTTAAAATGAATAGGATTTACACGAAAATAGTGTATCATAAAAATGCTTCTAAAGACATCATATGAGATATGATATGGGAATGTCCCGATATGTCTTAAGGATTGAAACCTATATGAAGAAAATAGTTTGTTGGAAAAGGTTCATCCACAAATCATGATTTTTTGAATACTACCTATCTCAAACCAATAAAAAAATGTTTGTTTCTGGATGGATGAGTTCAACTGGAATCAATGGGAGTGAAGTGGAACTCAACTCAAAAAGTTCAAGATCAACAAAGAAAACATTTGAACCATAGGAGGTACAATGATAACATGGACAATTACAAATTGTTGTGGAATCTCAACTTTTTTATATACACACAACTCATAGTTCTGATAGAACATGCCTGAGATTAAAAGATTGTGAATCCTATAACTCAGACAAGTTATAAGTTAGTCATAAGATGATGTCCCAACAATCAACCAAGAACTATTGAGGGACCAAAGTTTGATCAATGTCTTGAGTCCATTTGTATCCATAATAGAATTCATGAACACCTACATGGTATGACATTGGTGCAGTTGGGTTTTCAAAAGGAGGACCAATATGGCTAAAACTAAAGAATAGATTGGTTGAAAGGTTTTTCAAATCAGTTCAAAATGTTGAACATGATGAAATCCCTTTTCACTAATTCTCATGCCTGCTATTATAGTTTGAATAGACTGTAAGATTTGTCATTTAAAGGTTAAAATTGCATTCGTGAATAGAAATAATTAAGAGGATGTGTATGTGATGCAACCTAAAGGTTTTATGACTCCATTAATGAAAATAAAGTCTATAAGCTATAGTGTTCAGTCTAGAAATTGAAACAAGGTTCTCAGAACTAGAATCTTTGTTTTGATAAGACTGTCAAAGAGTTTGACTTGAGTCAAGATAAAAGATGAAATCTATGATTACAAAAGATTTAGTGGGAGCATATAAATATTCTACATGTTTATGAGGAATGATATATCAATACTGAGTATTTAAACCTGGCATGGAAATACTCTTCTTCATGAAGGAACAGGTGAAACATCCTATATGATAGGAATTAGGATCTATAGAGATAGTCTTGAAAGTTTCTTAACCTAATAATGAGCACATATATTGGAAAAATGATGAAAGGATTCATCATGAAGGATTCAATAAGAGAGAATCTATCCATATAGATGGGATCAATCTCTGAAGAATCCAATTTTCCAATTCTTGTGAAGAATGGTATATTGGGTTTTAGGGGAGACAAAGAAGGCAGCGGAAACAAAAATTTCCTTCTCCCCAAACCCAGAACAAAGGAAATGCTTCAATGTCTATACAATAGGAATGATGGTTTGTAGAGGCATACCTTGTCCCGAGGCTTGCTCAGCAACATTACCTCGCGGCTTGCGCGGTCTTTACCTCCGATCTTAGATGGTGTCTGTGCAGCTCCTGGTCTCACTGAGAATGTCAGGATTGACAGCTGTCCTCCAAGCGGTAGAAGTCTCCCGCCTCTGAAGTAGTCCACACAGACCACCTGGAACTTCCATCTCCTTGTCCCATAAGGAATCGGAAGGAGTCACACCCTCCTGTCAGCATACTAGTCACTGACACACTCTCCTGCCACCAGTCACTTTTTGCAGTTGTCTTTCCCTTGTTGTGCCTCCTTTATCGGGTAGCACTTGCTCGGGCTCTCTTTCGGTTACCAAAACCAGAGAGAACGACAACTTTACAGAGAAATGGGTGCACTGAGTTGTTGTTCTTAAGAAGCCCCCACTACCCCTATATATATAAGAGGGTCATGGGATAGGGTTCTCCACCCCGGACAATGCAGGATTAAAGCAGGAGTATAGGGTTTGAGATTTTCCACAAAACAAGCAACTTGCGCCAGCTGAACCGATCAGTTGGCACCCTGAAATGATCATTTCAGGTCCTGAGTTGATCATTTGGGACCTGAGCTGATCGTTTGGGGCTCTGAGCCAATCGGTTGGAGCTCTAAGCCAATCGGTTCATGGTCCTGATCCAATTCAAATTGACTTTCAAATTTGTCTCCGATTAATCAAATATTAATCCTTGTCCAAATCGAATTTGTACAAGTGAAACAAATTGTATTTGCAAAATAGTCTTCTGACTTTCCAAACGATCTCGGTTAGACCAGTTGAGATGATCGGTTCAACCCTCTTATCAGTCAGTTCATCCTGTCTTGAGCCGATCGATTCATCACATGAGCCGGTCAGTTCACCAACCTGAGTCGATCAGTTCATCACATGAGCCGATCGGTTGGCGCAGTAGACTGTGCAAAATCAGTCAATCATAGTTTCAATCAATCTGATACTTTAATCAATCGGTCCAACACCTTGAACACTATGATATTGAGTTATCAATTGATTGAGTGTTTAATTCAACTACTAAAATGCTTTAGTAATCAATCTAAACATCGTTTGTGGATAAACTCCTCTTCCAGGTTAAATCCTAAGTGTGTGATCTTGCAGGTCCATTTCACGTTGGTAGTGAAAGTCCATAACACTTATGACTTCACAAGCAAAGAGTGGTGCCTATTCGCACATCATTGTTACCCAAGTGAAAAGGAAAGTTGGAGAACAACTTTCAATCCTACAATCTTTGAATGGTGTTACACCAAATGTATAATTCCTTTGTCACTAATATCATGAATGAACTCAAGGCATGGAACAATCATCCTGTCAACGTTCATTCACTTTCTTGATCTCAGAGTAGATTGGAGGAGATATGTATGACATCAATATCACAGACTAATTCACACATGCGTGCGCATGCCTATCTCAATCCTACTCATCAAGTGGCCATGTATATCACTCCCTCAGGAGGGACAAATCCCATATCTATCACTCACCCCTCAAAAGCCCCATGTGTCAAAGCCACCCAATCATAACCTTTATAAAAACCCATGTTTCAGGACTGCATTTGATGATGTCAAACTGTACCCAACGACATGTGTTGAGTGTAGTAATTTCAGGTCAAAGAATCACACTCACCACCATCACTGTGAGAACTGACTGTGACTACCATGTCATGGTTCCATGTGTCAAACTCACAGTGGGTCTGTCTGGTACACTTGTTCTCTAACAAGTACCTATGTGTTTGGTTTGATATCTCCATATCATGACTAATGAGATTCTGTCATCAACCAACACCACAATCTAGTCTTGTGTGTCATTGCTGTCTATCTACCTTTCACAATGACATCCGACTAGGGACATAATAAGAATGTACAAACTCTTAGCATCCGTATGATCTCATCGTTCAGGTCCTCAACCTCAAAGCATACATCATTGAGTATTATCATTCTCTAGACATTCAATATGTTCTATCATTATCTCATATGACTGAACCAGAAAGAATTGGAAGCTTGCCTTTGATGTTTACCAAATCAATCTTAATGTATCCCACCAATCATCACATGATTGGCTCTCAGGACATACATACCAATAGACTCCCACTTGCACTACGAGCCAATCACCCTTGAATCATATTCATAGTGATCTCCAAACATGTCCCACATGTTACTGTGCTCTAGTGCTAACTTAGTGAGTTATGGCAACACTTTGCCAAAGTTGGTATTAACTGCATGTCTCTCATCTCTTCACTGTACGTCATATGTATGAGATGGAGTTGTCGTAATATGTGATCTAGTATTCCTTTACTAACCTTTAGCCACATTGCATGACCAAGCACTCCTAACTTGTCATCAATGACCGAAATAACTATAAGTTCATCTCTATGAACTCTTAGATCCATATAGTATCCACTGTTGTTCTCTAACATACGGATACTCAACATTTCCTTTTAAAATGATTTTAATGGAACGTTTCCATTTATCAACAAACATTCACTTTTATATATCTCATATATATTTTGCGCTTAATTTTTTGTCCTTTTCAGAAGTTCGCATCAGTGTAACTCTTTACAGTGAACCCTTCCTTATTTCCATAGAACTAGTACTTCTCAAGTACTTATTAAGTTCTCATGGTATTCCAATAACCCTTATTGGAACTAAACATACGTCCACTCGTCATGTCCCACATATGAGTTATCAGGATGAGCATATCATATTTTCATGTCCTACATACAAGATGATAAATGTGTTTTGTTCTTTCTATGTCCATACATGCAAGATAATGGGATGATTACATACATGATAGATCCATATCTATTTGTAGTGTTCCCATTCTTCATAAGAATTGGACACTTGGCCTTGGGATACTAACTCCATGTAACATGGACAAGTTTTTCTCCCACTGAATCTATGCACACTGAATACTTCAGTATAGATTGCCAATATATACTCTCTCTTTTTAGGTCAAGAGTTTTTTCGAGAACTATCTCTATAGATCTATATTCCTATCACATAGGAAACATCTCTATCTTCCTAAATATAATTTCCACTTTGAATTTCCATTTCTAGAACATTTCCATTTCACATCAACATGTGGAATGTGAATACGCTCCCACAAAATCACAGATCCCTTCTTTATCTTTGTCATATCAGTCAAACCCTTTGACTATATTATCAAAGTAAAGATCCAACTCTGAGTTGCTTGTACTCAATCAATCATATTGATTAGTCAATTGTAACTTATAGACTTCATTTGTATTAATGGATTCATAAACCTTATAGGTTGTGTAACGTACACATCCTTGTTTTATTCCTCATAGGAATGCAGTTTTAGTATCCATATCCCAAATTTCTTAGTCATTAAGTTGCAATCAATAAGCATCATCCTTCTCAAAATGTCATCTGTGTGTCTTAATGCTTAAGACTCATTTTCACTTATGGATTTCATCCCAATGGGTGCTACCATCAAGGTCATACCTTATGGTTCACATGGAAGTCATTTAGGATGGTCATAAACCATAACTCAAAATCTGGTTCCTCATATTCATCTAGATAGTTGACTCATCATATGATCAACTCACCATATAGATATTTGAGGTGTATCTGTCAAGGATATGAGAACTCATAACTCCTTATGATTCTTAATGTCCTTTATTAGTGTGGTGTATTCTTTATTTAAGAAGAAATTAGTTATTTGATAATCATCCTCTATTTCCTTAGAATATGACTCCTTTTTTATTTAGACATCACCATGCCTGAATCACGAGTTCATAATGATACACTATCATAATCACTCATAAGGTTCTCAAACATTTGGTCCAAGTATTTCATTCATTGATCTCATCAAGAATTAACACTTTACCAAATTCATACTTCATCTATGATATTATTGAACACTTCAAGATATTCGTATTGGTATTTCTCTAAACACCGCTTGAAGTATTAGCATTTTCTCCAATAGGTATGTAAATACATCACATGTATTATACCTAATAAGATAATCATTCTCCCACTACCATTAGTGTTACGAACCCACCTCCCGATAACCCCCAATTAAGGGAGACCGAGAGGTCGAAGCCGCACCCATCACTTCCAGATCAAAGGTTCGACACTTAACCAAGAACAATTATTAAATTTCAACAATCTATACTGAAAAGCTGAAAGAAAAATAAACTTTTGCATACCTTTTTGAAAACTTGGATCTCTAAACTTCTATCCACTTATGGATTCTACTCTAACTAATCCTCCTTATATTTTACTTCATGTATTTCGCAATATAACGATTTACTGTTTGTCCTTTTGGCTTGAACCTAAAATGCCGACAAACAAAACGTCGGTCAGCCGAAGTTGGTATGTGGGGGAAACAATAAACATGCAACTATGATAACAACGTAATCATTCAATTAATCATTTAACAATCAAGATTACATTTTAAATATAACTCCACGATCCATGAGTACCCTATCCTCTATGCTATCCCTACAGTGGACCTGGATACTACCTTCCTTATGGTAGATCCCCATTAAACTCCTCATGGTCCCACCTATAGGTGAACCCGTTTCTAGGGTTGAGTCACATGGCACTACTCGTAAGTAGCCCACTCCTGAACTCATGGTAGGCTAATGGGTCTCATGGCACTACACTTGGTAGCCCAATTTATAACACACGATAACCTAGACCTTACTCTAGGTCACCCCTTTTTAGCCTTTACAAGACACAGAGGTGGACCCAAATCTAGCCAGTTATACATGTATATTCATAGTGATAGTCATAGTCACTCTATAGTAGCATGAAATAAAAACATCCAACAGTTATTTCAAGCGATGAGGGAAACGTCGATAAAATCCTTGGAAAACTAGTTGGAATAATCATAAGCGTAACCACATACCTAACTTGATGATTTCACAAGCATTAAGCAATTCCAACCAAGAAAGAAATCCAAGCAAGCAATTCAACATAATTCCTAAAAAGAAATATGTACTCTATTTATTACACACTCTATCAAGAATCTACTTTATTGACTTGGATTCACTTTCTAGGGTTTCTAATCCGAATTAAGGTTTCATTAATCTTCATTAGGGTTTCTTAGATCAATTTCTCAAACTTTATCCCTTTTAGGTCAACAAACCCTAAAATACTCTTTTCTACTCATATAAACCCTAATTGCTCAAATTATCCATTTTTGGAGGATTGGATTTTCCATTCAAAAAGGGGTGGCGGCGTAGCTTGTTGCCCGCCTCCCTTCTATTTCCTTGTAATCTTGTAGTTTTCTATGCCTCAAGTTTTAAAACAATACAATTGCCTTTTCCATCAATTTTTTTTTTTAATAGTCTTTTATACCCAAATTGACTTAGGATCATCATATCTCTATTTATTTATGGATTTGAACAATTAAAAGACATATTCACCTAAATTGGTGTTTTCAAGCTCATTAATGCATATTAATGCACAAAACCCTAAATTAAGCCAATTACATAGAAATATCATCTTTTTAGATCCTATCTTCACTTTTATCAATAACAGGTTAATATTGGCTTGAATTATCCAATGAACAACATTAAATCCATCCATCATCAAATCTAAGGGTTTTTCATTAATTACATCCTTAAAGATGATAACTTTATGTACGTTTCAAATTTCAATTATATTTATGCACATAATCTCTAATATTAAACTAATTACATGCAAAGTTCAGCCTTTTCGATCTTAATGTACCTTTTTACAATGAACAGGTTAATATCAACTTTAATCACCATTAAACTCTACCAATTACATTAATCATTTCAAAGTAGAGTTTCTTAATCTTTAATTCATTAAAGTTGATAACTTACACTACTTTTTGAATAGTATGTAAAATTAGGCTTCAAACATAATTTCTTTGTATTCCTCTCGTTCTGAGGATCAATTTTCATATAATATTTGTCTCAATCCGAGTTTCCTAAAATTAGTTATGATTTTTGCAAATAAAAAATAAAGTGACCAATAGGGAGGTGCCACGTAGGCAACAAACTCCCATGCACGTACCTCGCACGTGCCCAAACTTCATTTATTACGAATTGATGATTTTGACCCTGCGTAAGTAATGTCTCCTATACCCCGTGGAGGGGTATAACGGTCAAAAGCCCCTCCGGCCTTCTTCTTCCTCACGCAGCTTGGCTGCGATGCCCTGGCCGCCGATCTCTAGAGGTCCGTGAATCACCTCCACCACCACGAGGCTCGGAACTCAACGTTAATTGTCCCCCTAGATCCGCCGCCTCCTTGCGCACCTGGGCGCCGTGTGATCACAGCTGAAGACACTGTTAGCCTGCTCCTCTGGCCAAGTATCTGCGGCCGTCACTACAGCCGGATGACTGCCTTTGAGTGCACCCTAGGGCACAACCTCGATGGCTGTGCTTCACCTCGGCTCTGGGGCACTCCTGGGTTTCATCAAAACCATGCACTGGCCCTTTCCAACCTCTTGCTCATGCTGCTTCTTATAGCTAGGGTTTAAGGGCAAAAACGAGGAAGAAGAAGAAGAAGGAAAGAAAAGCTTTCTCAGGATTATCTTTAACTCAGACCAAACACTCTACCCCTTATATAGGGGTGAGTACGAAGCCCTAAGGCGTGCCTCCTTGAGGACTCAAGTCCTATTCTTGAAAGAAAACATACCTTCCTTGGTTGTGAAGCAACCATCTCTTTCTTTCATTATCTCCTTGATAATTATGAATATTTATAAATTTGAAAACCTTTTTCCTTATTCTCTTTATTTTTGCTTTTTAATTCTTTGGCACGAAATTCTATTTTCATTTAATAGAAAATCACTTCCTTTTTCACAATGCCACCAAAATCATTAACAATGTATCATATTATCTTCATATTTATCATTATTGTTATTTTCTCTTTCTTTTTCTTCATTAGGGCTCCTTGGACCCCAAGAAACTTAAAAATTCGAAATTCCTTCATAAGGATACCTATTATCCTTCTAGATGCATCAAAACTCATTATTTCACATTATCTTGTTTATTTCTTTTTAAAATAACTCTTTTTGAGGTTTTCTCTTTATTTCTATTTTATTTTCCTCATTGGTATTCTTTTTATCATTACGAATCCTTGGGATACGAAATTCCACCAAGGATAACCCAATTATACATTTTTCCACTTATTTCCAACATTTTAACATTATTTTCAATTTCTTTCTTACTAAAGAAATACTTAATTAATCTTTTCTTTTCTTATTGCTTTCTTTTTGCAACTTTGGACTCCCTGGGAACCCAAGGAACCCAAGAGGCATGAAATCCTCTTTGTATGTGCCTTCTAGAGGTTTCCACATCTCATTCTTTTCTCAAATATTCAATTATTCATTCACTAATTGAATTTTCTTGTTATTTGGGGCCAATAGCCAATAAATCCCACAACACAAATGTCAAGGCTATTGTAAACAAAATCCATGTATTCAAAATAATTTATATCATTATTTGTCCAAATATCTTTAATATGAGAAATTACATTTCTCACCAAAAGAACCCAAAATCATGGTTGTAACAATTAGTGAAGATTGATTAATCATGTTCAAGAGATTCATGTCTCTTACTGGTTCTCTAACCAAAAGAGTCTAGCTTATCCATCATATGGAAACTAGAAATGAATTTCTCATGATTTAATGCTAATTTGATTGTTTGAGTTATCAATAACTTTCAGGTATCATTTTATCTTAAGCATACCAAGTACCACAAGATAAATAAGGCATTGCCATAAAGATCATATCTTTTAGAATTGAAACATCAACTTTATTAATTTCTAACATTGTGATACAATATGTAAAAATTAAAGTGTTTCTATCCATTGGCAAATATGAAATAGCAGTTCATAACTCGATTACATGCCTTCAAGGATGAAAAATAAACTAAACTACTCCTATCTATGGTGGCAACACTTGCCCCATTTATTGAGTGCTTTACACTTTATATCTTGGTATCATATACCTCAAAAAGTGTTACAAGTTTATTTCATGACACCTTTAGGTGGAGACGTCTGTCACCTCCTTCTTCTTTAGTTCTTCCAGATAGAGTGGACAATTCCTTTTCCAATGTGATATCTTTTGACAATGGTGGCAATTGCCTCTCTTGGTCACGCCTCCCTTGCCCTTGAGAGATGAAGACGCCTTGGGCTTCTGGATAGCATCAGAACCCTTCTTAGCTTTTCCCTTGCCCTTGTGCTTGGACTTGCCTTTCTTGCTACTAATCATCATCACAGACTTAGGCTTGTCCTTCTTCATCTATGTCTCAGATGTCCTCAACATGCCCAACAACTCTGTCAACGGCTTGTCAAAGTTGTTCATGTTGTAGTTCATCCCAAACTGACTGTAGGATTCTGGCAACGATTGCAGTAACACATCAGTAGCCAACTCTTGGCTCAGGGGAAATCCCAGTCTCGTTAGGTTCTCCACATATCCAATGATCTTGAGCGTGTGAGGACCAACTGGATCTCCTTCTGTCATGACGCACTTAAACAACACCCTTGAGACATCATATCTCTCTTGTCGTGCTTGATCTTCATACATGTTCTTGAGATGTTGAATCATCTCAATGACACCCATGTTCTCATGTTGTCTCTGCAACTCGTGGTTCATGGAGCACAACATCAAGCACTTTGCATCAATGACATCATTAGAATGCTTCTTATAAGCATCCCTTTCTGCCTTTGGTGTGGTAGGAGCAGGTTCCTCTAGAACTGGAGTATCCAGGACATAGAGCTTTCACTCTTGAGTGAGAACAATTCTCAATGTCCTAAACCAGTCGTGGAAGTTAGTCCCATTCAGCTTGTCCTTTTCAAGGACCGATCGCAACGAAAAGTGATTGTTTTTTGTTGTCATTTGTACTAGAAAAGGAAATATATGCAATTTAGTCCAAAACTCAATTTTGACTTATTTGATTGATTTGAAAGGTTGATGATAAAATTAGGACTTTAATTAATTATCACTCCCACTATTTTTGTTCAAATTGATAGCCCTCATCATCAATTCGGAAGATTGCAGCATGCAATCTTCCAGTGGGTCAAGATCCTGAAATCCTCTAAGTCATGAACCAGCTAGGGTTGTCACCCACAACTTAGATCTTCCAGGTAGGCAACTTTTTCCAATTGCATCATATGCAACTCTTGAAAGATGTCATGTGCAACTCCTTGCCATGATCACCTCCATTCCTCAAGGTGCTAGATCCTATCTAAATCACCTTATTAAGTCTGACCGAAAGCCAAAATGATGGATATGCACCCTGCTAAGGAAGACCCACATATCCATCCTTTACGCTTCCACGAGATAGACGGTGCACCACGCTAGGGCGTGCCCACACTTGGACGATCAAGCTTTTCACGTGTGTCACATTTGAATGACATCTAAAACTTTATATTTAGATGAGGGATTTGGTTTTATAGGTACATATACATATCCAATCATCACAATACATAGTACGTATCATATACATGCTATATCCTACAAAAAACATGTGAAACGATAAAAGTGATGATTATGGCCATCCTAATGTGATTCCTCGAGCCAAGAGGAATCACGGTCATCTAGGTCTACATCACATGCAACCTGTACAAGATGAACTCTATGTTGTAGCCGTCTGAGTTGATCAACTCATCATATGAATGACTTGCTCATCCTTCCCAGTCGTCTGGGTGCCACCAGCCGATCGGTTGGCTCCTCTAACCGATCGGTTTGCCTGGTTGTTGTGCATCTCCTCATGGCCGCCACCCGATCGTCTTGCTCCTCGAACCAGTCCTCTAGATTGCCAACCGATCAGTTCATGCCTTGAACCAATTGTCTCAGTTTTCGTCAGGTTGTCCGTCATTCTTTGACATAACATGAAATAAAAAGATATATCCTATTTACATTTGAATTGGGAAACCTTGAGTTACATTTGGGGGTGCAAAGGTAGGAAAGAAATCTCGAGTTATCTCGAGTTACATTAGGAATAGGAGATAGGGAATCGGTGCACAGACCGAGATGCAAGTAACCACATACAACCAAGCACACATACATAGGGTTTATTGGCTATAACCACACTATACATCCACCACAAAACTCGTTTAAGGGTGATGTGTATCGAGTGAATTTATATTACATATCATATATGTATATTGGGATTTGTGGATTTAGGATTGGACATGCATAAAGCCAATTTTATTCGCATCGTATGCAATAAATAAAGGCGCCAAATCAAAATCGATCATATCGATAATCCTAAAGCATAGAGTAGTTGACGTGGCTCTGATACCACTGTTGGGTTTTAGGGGAGACAGAGAAGGCAGCAGAAACAAAAATTTTCTTCTCCCCAAACCATGAACAAAGGAAATGCGTCAATGTCTATACAGTAGGAAGGATGGTTTGTAGAGGCGTACCTTGTCCCGAGGCTTGCTCGACGATGTTACCTTGCGGCTTGCGTGGTCTTCACCTCCGGTCTTGGACGGTGTCTGTGCAGCTCCTAGTCTCATCGAGACTGTCGGGATTGACAGCTGTCCTCCGAGCGGAAAAAGTCTCCCGCCTCTGAAGTGGTCTACACGGACAACCTGGAACTCCGATCTCCTTGTACCATAAGGAATCAGAAGGAGTCACACCCTCCTATCACCGTACTATTCACCGACACACTCTCCGGCCACCAGTCGCTTTCTGCAGTTGTCTTTCCCTTACTGTGCCTCTCTTATCGGGTAGCACTTGCTCAGGCTCTCTCTCAGTTACCAAAACTAGAGAGAAAGACAACTTTACAGAGCAACTGGTGCACTGAGTTTTTGTTCCTGAGAAGCCCCCACTACCCCTATATATATAGGAGGGTCATGGGATAGGTTTCTTCACCCCGTGCAATACGGGTAGAAGGGTTCAAGATTTTCCACAAAATAAGTAACTTGTGCCCGCTAAACCGATAAGTTGGCACCCTGAAATGATCGTCTCAGGTCATGAGACGATTGTTTGGGACCTGAGCCGATCGTTTGGGGCTCTGAGCCGATCAGCTGAAGCTTTGAGATGATCGGTTCATGGTCCTGATCCAACTCAAATTGACTTTCACATTTGTCTCCGATTAATCAAATATTAATCCTTATCCAAATCAAATTTGTACAAGTGAAACAAATTGTATTTGCAAAATAGTCTTCTGAATTTCCAAACGATCTTAGTTAGACTAGTTGAGCCGATCAGTTCAACCCTTGAACCGGTCGGTTCATCCTGTCTTGAGCCGATTGGTTCATCACATGAGCCGATCGGTTCACCAACCTGAGCCGATCAGTTCATCACATGAGCCGATCAGTTGGGGAAGCAGACTGTGCAAAATCAGTCAATCGAAGTTTCAATGAATCTGATACTTTAATCAATCGGTCTAACACCTTGAACACTATAATATTGAGCTATCAATTGATTGAGTGTTTAATTGAACTACTAAACCCCTTTAGTAATCAATCTAAACATCGTTTGTGGATAAACTCCTCTTCCAGGTTAAATCCTATGTGTGTGACCCTGTAGGTCCATTTCATGTTGGCAGTGAAAGTCCATAACACTTATGACTTCACAAGAAAAGAGCGGTGCCTAGTCGCACATCATTGCTACCCAAGTGAAAAGGAAAGTTGGAGAACAACTTTCAATCCTACAATCCTTGAATGGTGTTACAACGAATGTATAATTCCTTTGTCACTAATATCCCAAATGAACTCAAGGTATGGAACAGTCATCCTATCAACGTTCATTCACTTTCTTGATCTCAGAGTAGATTGGAGGAGATATGTATGACATCAATATCACATACTGATTCACACATGCGTGTGCATGCCTATCTCAATCCTACTCATCAAGTAGCCATGGATATCAAACTCCCTCAGGAGGGACAAATCCCATATCTATCACTCACCCCTCAAAAGCCCCATGTGTCAAAGCCACCCAATCATCACCTTTATAACAACCCATGTTTCAGGACTGCGTTTGATGATGTCAAAGTGTACCCAGTGACATGTGTTGAGTGTAGTAATTTCAGGTCAAAGAATCGCACTCACCACCATCATTGTGAGAACTGACTATGACTACCATGTCATGGTTCCATGTGTCAAACTCACGGTGGGTTTGTCTGGTACACTTGTTCTCTAACAAGTACCTATGTGCTTGGTTTGATATCTCCATATCATGACTAATGAGATTTTGTCATCAACCAACACCACAATCTAGTCTTGTGTGTCGTTGCTGTCTATCTACCTTCCACAATGACATCCGACTCGGGACATAATAAGAATGTACAAACTCTTAGCATCTGTATGATCTCATCGTTCAGGTCCTCAACCTGAAAGCATACGCCATTGAGTATTGTCATTCTCTAGACATTCAATCTGTTCTATCATTATCTCATATGACTGAACCATAAAGAATTGGAAGCTTGCCTTTGATGTTTATCAAATCAATCTTAATGTATCCCACCAATCATCACATGATTTGCTCTCAGGGCATATATACCAACATGGTAGAGATGCCATATTCATTCGCATTTAGATCTATCTACAATATAGTGTACTCATCCCATCACCTTGTATGTGTTGGACATGACAAGAATATATTAGTCATAACTGATGGATTTTTTGCTACCATATGGTAATAAGGAAGAGTTGGATGTAAACTGTTAATCGATGCAAGCTTCCAAAATGACAGAAAATGATCACAATACAAAAGTATGTATTTAATCTTAGAGAAGAGTTATTAGTTGGAAAGAGTTCTGAACTAACAGACTATTAGTTTAAAATTAGACAAATAGAAGTCGAGTATCCTTGTGTTATGAACACATGAACAAATACTATATGGATCTAGAAGTTCATATGGGTGAACTTACAGATGTTTCAACCATTGATGACACAGTAAAAATATTATGCCAAATAATGGAGCTACTGGTTAGGGAAGGAATATCATATAGCTTATTACAAAAATTCCATCTCACACGAGATATTAGACATCAAAGAGATGTGAAACATGCAATATGCCAACAATAACAAAATGTTGCTAACTTGCTGGATTAGAATTTGTGCAGCAGAAATGTGATGGACATGTTTAGATCACTTAGAATAAGATTTGTGGGTGATTGTATCTAAGTGCAAAAGGGAGTTTGTTGGTATGTATGCCCAGAGATACAATCATATGATGAGTACAATGGTATATTACATAAATGATTTGATTAATAATAAAGGCAAACTTCCAATTCATTCAGTTTCACTCAGTTATGAGATAATGAGGAAATATAATGAATGTCTAAAGAAAGACATTATTTAATGATGTATTTCTTCAAGTACGTGACTTAAAGAATGAGATCATACATATGTTAAGAGTAGTTATTTTCTTATTATGTCCCTAGCAGGATGTTACTGTGGAAGGCAATTAGACATTATTAGCCAGACAAGAACATGTATTGGTTGATGACATAATCACATCAGGCATGATATATGTGTTATCAAACCAAGCACATAGATATGTGCTAGGGAACAATGTATCAAACAGACCCACCATGAGAGTGACACATGGAAACCATACATGGTGATCATAGTCATCTCTCATAGTAAAGGTTGTGATTGTGGTTTTTAGATCTAAAGTCACTATACTCATCGCATGTCATTTGATGTGCTTTGGCCTCATCCACTATGATCCTGAGTAAGGGTTTCCATAAAGGTGATGATTCGATGCACTGTGAACTTGGGGATGACTGTGAGTGATGTAGGTGGGATTTTCCCCTCCTAAATGATTTTGATATCATGGCCACTTGATAAGTGAGACTGAGAAAAGCATGTGCATGTACGTGTGAATCAATATATGATATTGAGGTCACATATATCTCTGACAGTTTTCTCTAGAACATGGATTAATTATTGAGAGGATGACGATTCCATGCCTCGAGTTCATTCTAGATCTCTGAGACAGAGAAATTAGACAATAACTATAACACCTGACACAGATCGTAGGTCAAAGTTGTTCTCCAACATTCCTGATTATTTGGGTAGCAATGATGTGTGACTAGGCAACACTCTTTGCTTTAGATGCCATAAATCAGTTATGGATATTCACTTCCAACATAACATGGAGCCTATGGGGTCACACCCAAAGGATACACCTAGAAGAGGAGTTTAATCATTAATGATAATTAAATTGATTTCTAAAGTATTTAGGTATTCAATTTAAACAATATTGACTGAAGATGGATTGACTGGACTGATGAACCGACCGGTTCAAGTGTTGAATTGATAATTTTAATTTTTCAGTTCAATAGAACCAAGTTTGGAAATTTTAGACATCGAACCGACTGATTCAGGGAGTGAACTAATCGTCTCAAGTCCATGAACTTTATAACTCAGGTTGTGAACTGAGAAGTTGATAGATCTGATTGATTCAAGGATTTATTTTGACATCATGTTGTGAATTAAATTAGATATTGATTGCCAATACAATTGTGATTGGGAAACATGACGAAACAATCAGTTCACATGCCAATCGATTGATTCACTGGTGAATGGATCATTTTGCCTATTGTCGGTTAGCAAAAATTCATGAGAGTCAGGCCTCTTCCACTCCCACATAGACTGGGAACCCTGACCCTGACCCTCCTATAAATATAGGGGTATTGGGATATTCTTGGAGACACAACTCAATTACCTCTAACAATTGTTGTCCTCTCTAGTTGTGGTAACCAATAAGAGAGCTTGAGCAAGTCCTACATGATAAAGGGAGGGATATCAAGGGAGAACAACTTTAGGAGAGAAAGTTGGTGACTAGTACACTAACGAGAGGGAAAATTCCTTCCTATTTGTTCAACTAGAATGATAGGAGTTCTAGGAAGTCCGTGTAGACTTCCATAGAGGCGAGGAGGCTATTATCTGCTACTTGGGGGCCAACATCAGACTGCTGCCTATGGTGAGATTAGGAGTTGTTGCAGACATCGTCCCTGTGCAACTAGGAAAACTACACGACTGTAATGAGGAATAGTCATTGGACTTGCTCCAGGACTAGGTATGACCTTGTTAAACCATCCTTTCCATCACATAATTATTGATGTGATCTTGATGTTATGAGGAATGTGGATATATAAATTTTTGTTTCCACTGCCTACTCTGTGCCCATATTTCCCAACATTGTCCTTGTAGGACTATGGGAAAAACTATAGTATCTGGAACAAAGGGTCATCATGACTGCCAAAAGAAGATTCACAATTTGCACATCTTCTATTACTTCCATAGGATTGAATGTCGTGACACGAATGAGTGCATTGGCCTATATATGGAGCTCATTCAATGTAGGGACTACAATATGTATGCCTTTTATTAGTTAGAGAAGTTCACCCTTTTGAAGCACCCTACTATTATTGGGGGCATTAGAAACAGTCACAAAAGAGGGCCTGAACCCAGAAATGATAAAGATACCCACATCTCCTACAGAATAAGTACCACCTTCTAAATGCATAAAGATTCAACAACAAACCCATATACACCAAAGAAGGATACTATCAAGGTTTTGGTATGGATACATACCATGGCCCCATCTCTATTTACACCAGAAAAGTCTTGGTGGAACCTTTGTCCAAATTTTGTACTATGCCAAGATTTCATGTACAAGTCATGATACCCACATGAAAAGTTTCAACTCCCAAATAATAGGTTGTACCGTCATAAAAATATGAGTTTCTCCTAGAATTTCCTACATTAGAGACCCTATCTTCTAGTAACCGACCATCTATCAAAACAATGATAGATAATTAAAAGTGAAAGTTCACTACACACATGGGAAAAGCTTAAGTGTTGACATCTTACTCAGAGAAACAAAAGGTTGTGTCTACCATGCCCAATACATCCATCAAGATACTAGGTATATTCAATTCAAATTAGGTGCTATTGCCCCCTAATTTTTTATGTTCGCACATCATCATGAAAAGATGGATCATCATACTATATGCATAAACACCATAATCTTGCCTTGACCAACCCATCGAATGACATACTAGAGCACATACAGAAGACATCCAAAAACATATCTATGTGGTGCCTTACATAGATCACATTAATTCACTGGTAGGTAACTCCAAAAGATCTTGGGGAGTGCCTTCCTATTAAAGGACACCTAGCTCATAAGGCTAATTGATACCATTGCTTTGATTCTTTCTGGATATCTTCACAATTTTGAAATATGATATCCCATCATGTATTGACCCTAATCTACCACTACATAACACAATCAAGAACGGTGACATGAAGATTCCCCTTGTGTTCATTGATAACAACAATGGTTTCAATGTTATACATTTGAAGAGGTAACTTAATGCTCAATGTCAGATACAATGAAATGCATGATAGGATTACCATAGAGGCAACTTTTGATGGATTCCAAAAGGAAGTTATAAGGGTGATCTTGTTGTAAATATTGGTGGGCAAATTTTTTTGCATAAAGACATTATCATCATGGATATCCACCTCTCCTTCAACCTCTTGTTGGGCCACCCATGGATACACAAGACAAAGTCATACAATCCTCTTAGCATCAATATCTCAAATTCAGATACATAAATATGGTCATCCCTATTAGTGGGGATCTCCTACCTAAAATAGTAGCCCTCATTAGGTATGGGCATCGAGACCTATATTTCCATTCATGACCAGCTGAAATAATCAACTATATATAGGGATAATTATGATTGTTTGATCCAATCTAGCATGACCATGCCCTCTACATGAAGGCACTAAAGCAAAGGGGCCTAAAATTAGACTATCGTATGGGCAAGTTGTGTCAAGTTACATCAAATATGTATGTGTCCTAGAAAAGCAATGTAAAAATAGTACTAAGATATAGGGGGCAACTAGTGGGAATGTGAACCATCTCACCTACATGTCTCCATTATGGCATCCAACCACAGTATGACCAACCTAGGAGTATATGAACTACTATAAGAAGTAGATTTAGTAGACGTCCTATGAAGATATCTATTGAATGCCATCACGATAAGGAGTATCTATCATGAATACTACAAAGTATATTGATGAATGCATATTCATCCCATTTTTAGATGCATAATTAGTCTAGTTTAGCATTCATATATCTTAATTTTCATCAAGAACAACTTTGTTTTGTTCTACTTAGGTTTTTATGTTAATTTGTAGGAATTTGATACTTTTCTTGAATCCCTTTGTAGGTTTAGAATTCTACCACTCTACAACAAGTTTGCCTAGGTTTAAAATTGAGTCCGAGACTAATTTCAACCTGTCGATTGACATGCCAATCGACATTAAAAATCGACAAAGCAACCAAGACATACAAGAGGTCGACAGCCTTATCGACCTCCCTGCTCAAAACTCAATCTCTTAACAACCTCATCAACATATGATTGACACATAGATGCTCAAAAACCTTGTCAACCTTCTAGGTCGACAGATCCATCGATCTCTCCTTGGATAGAATCATCAGCCTATTCAACCGATAGGAAATCAAGTCATCGCCACAATGTTGTCGACACTCTCATCGATAGGAACAAATTCAACTAATAGACTTTTCGACCCACAAGGTCGACTATCTCATTGACCTCCAAAAAGATGAAAGGAAGCTCAAAAGTCATGATCGATAGACCCTTCAACCCTCAAGGTCGACACAAAAATCTTCTGACGGAAAGTGGTCGACATCGATAGGGAATGCAAGAGGTCAACAACCTCAACCCTATAAATAGGCCCCCAACATAGCTGTACAACTCATATAAGATCTCCTGGAGATAGAAAAGCTGAAACGCTTCTACTGAGATCAGGGTAAGGATGACGCCTGTCGACCTAGCAAGTTCTATCGACCTAGCTGGTCAACACCTATCAACCTCAAGCATGGATCAACAGATCCTTCATTCAGCAACTCCAAAGTCGTCGATTCTCCTTTTCCAAGGTGATCAATCTCTTCCCCAAGCTGCCATCTGTCCACCTACTTTGGTTGTAAGTCAGGGTTAATACCTGAAGGAGAAAGAAGGAAGGAAGTCCTCTGTCACACACCACGCCGAGCCACTTCCTCCACCATCATGACCATGGTGGCGTCCTCTTCCTCTTCTTGTGATATTAATCTCGTCATGTCAAAGGAGTAGTCTTTTCACTAGGGTGTGGGGACTAGCCCCACTACCCGTTTCTTTTAATTTCATTTGTGTTTTAATTCTTATGTGAACTCATATAATTCATAGATAATGGTTTATTACATTTTTTGCGGATTGATCACCCACTTTACGTGATTTATTATAATCTTTTACTGTGAGAACTTCAACATTTAAGATTTGAATACCGGTTAGCTTTGGTTGATACCCTGACAAGAACTTTAGAAAGAAAGTCTCTGGAGTAGTGGATAGAGGATCCGTAAGTAATAAGACATCAAGTTGATAGGGATATCTACTCATGTAAGTTTCTGATGCCAAAAGTGGAAACTTGCATAACTCCAATTATCTCTTCGTACAAGTTTGAGTAGTGGCGGTAAAACCCAGTTCCACCCTAGTGCTCCCATCCATTGATAACTATAATCTTAATCTAGCTCTTTTCTTTCTCGCAATCTTAGATTAATAAATTCAATCCACACTTTTGTGATAAATACTAGTTCTTGATGGGTTACTTTGATTTGTTAATTCTTAAAAAATTGTGCCTTGGGATTTGATCCTTAACTATACTGCGATAAGATTAGTCCGCTTGCAGGTGACAGTATTGCACTTGTGTTTTGGTAAACTCTAGGAATTATATTCCTAGTGAATTTGCTTGGGCCATAATGATCCAAATCATATACCACCGTGGTCAACCCTTGATAGTCACTAAAAATCAACAACTATAACCTAGAAGTTCTAGCCATTGTTCACTAACTAAAAAATACTTGTCAAAAAATGAGTAATTACCAAATATGAAGTCCCATCCTAAAACCTTTTCCAGACTCCTACTTAGGTCCTACAATAGGCTTGCCACCATGAATTAGTTTTTATTTAATGATTGATACACTTTGGTTGATATATTATGCATGATTAGCTAGGTTTTTGGCTATGTTGAACATGTATTAAATGTAAATTAGGTTCAAAGGTGTTTTGATCCCTTCACATGTAAACCTTGATAAGAAAGAAACAAATTATCATAATCTAAGTTGTCTTGATAATAAATAACTTCTTTAAATATTTGGTCCTTAGATAGGGTTAATATGTTAGTGGATCATTGGTGGAGTCTTTTTTGGTTTCTAGTGGAGTAATGCAACAATTTATCTCCCCTTGTGGATGCTAGCAGAGTCATGAAGTACTTTGGGTAAGTCTGTGATTTGATTTGGATTGACTTGACACATGGTCATCTTAATAAATGACTCTTATCCACTTGTAAAAGGTTGAAATCACTACCTTGCCTTGTTTCTGGTAAAATGGTACTTGTTTGACTGACTCCCTAGTCAGACCAACTAAATGGGCCTTTGGTACTAGTGGTAAGGGTTGAATGGTCAAATTGCGAGGACATGATACCATCCTTAGCCTCTACTATCTAAGGGTTTAGTAGATCAAACTACATGTTAGCACAAAATATATAGAATTGGCTTAAATGTAGTTTTCACCACATCTAACCCCTACATAAGGACATGTATCGATCCTTAAACTTATATAAATATGTCATTTAAATGAGAAGCTCAAACCATTGGAGAATAAGATATTTAGAGAAGATTTTTGGATCTTTGTGGACTGGAGCTCAATATGAAGTTCCCAACCTATCTAGAGTTAATCCTTGGTACATTCTTAGTTCTTTATCATTTAATATGTCATTTGCTTCTTATACCCATCTGGATTAAATCCTCTAGTAAGGTTATAGGAAACCATGGTTCTAGTTTTTTATCTCGCTCTTCCCTCCATTTGACATAGATTACCATCTTGTTGGTAGATGAAGTGGTAAAATCACCTTCTAATACATATAACACTGATTGGTTTATGGTTTTAGTATTTCTCTTACAGAAAATTCTATCTAATTAAATATGAATTCTAATTTTGGATACTAGTCGAGCAAATTATGGGATGTTATGTGGAATTAGGGTATGAAACATATTATTTATCATCTGTGTATAGTAATTCGTAAATTGAGTTTTGGAAATATGTATAAATTCCATGTTCTATACCTATATTTGAATGAATTACATTATTTACTTGCTTGTATGCCAATTTTGGGATGATCTACATTTTCTCATCAAATAGGATCAAATGAAGATATTGCTTTGTGAAGATTTCTATATTACCTTCTTATTTGAATTGTATGAGATCAATCATATAAATGATAATTCTTGATCCATGTATGTGCTACTAATCCATTTGGCGAGACATGACCAAATATGATGAGAAGAACAAGTGCAAGATATTTGAATATTATCAATGTGGTTTTGCTTTTTGATAATGGATTTATTAACAAGAGCATTATAAATCCATGTAGTTCAATATGCCCACACACCACATGATTTCCCTTAGTATTTGAAATTTAGCAAAGTAAATGTGATTACTTGGAATAATCTAGGGGTTTAATACGTTATTTAAAAGTCACATATTGTGGAATATGCACATGCGATCAAGGGTTCTTATTATGTTGATTCTCCTTAGCTTTCATAGATGTCTTATATATGAGCTCGTATGAGTTCATATCTTCATGTTGTACAAGTCTCAGGTTGATTTGATGAAAAAGGGGAATGATTTTCTAAATCACATTTACCAAATCTATTCTCTTCAAATAAATCAGGTTATAACATACCTACCCCTCAATGTTTCTTATTGTGATATGATAAGGTGTAGGTTCCCAAGTACACATGTTCAAATATATTTTTTATGTACTTTGTAGGTCAATGAACCCCTACAATGCTATATGTTTTCACAAACTAATGTTTAAAGAGATTTTGGCTGAATCGATAAACATAATATCTTATACAATAGAATAAATGAATATTTATCCATTACTTGTCTAAGTCAAGTAGGGTAAAGATAATAATGATAAATAATAAAAAGAGTTAATTGTATAGTTGACTCCTTCCATAGTGATTATACATATTTCTAGTGTGTATTATATGAAATAATATTGCAATTACATACATGTTTAGTAAAAATACATAGAATTACTTCTATTTGTATATAGGAGTTTCATCATTTATTGGAATGTATGTCATAGGCTCATGTTATAAAATTTTTAGGGTCTCAATAACATCCATAGGGTTATCAAAGTGAGGATTCTCCACCCGCCAAAAAATTGAAGGACTCACCTTGAGTTGTGAGTTAGAATCTATAGTACAATCACCCTTTTGAATTTTAGTCATGGGTATGGTGATTCAGAAGATACATTTATGACTTAGATTTTTGTAGTTATCTAATGTAAATGATGTAAATATTGAAAATGCGGTGTTGTGATTTTATTATGCATCTTTATAGCTTTTGGGATTACAACAAATATAATTTAGGGTTGATTTGTGTATGAATAAAATGGATATATCGTATTTTCTTATTTTGGTGATCCCCTTCTAAATAGGTAATAAATCTTAGTAAAAACTATGACTCTATGATTCATCATTCAATTATATGAATGGAATTGGTTTTCATGTACTATCTTCATTATTGGTGTATCCATTCTCAAGACATATTTTATACACAATCCAACGATCAGGTGTCACATTAAATGGCTTGAGATCCTTGATTGACCAAAATTTATAGTGGCATAGAACTTGCAGTTTATGTTACATGGTATATGTATATAATCAATATTATTATGATGATGTAGATATGGCATAAACATATTGAAAGACAGTGTTAAAATAGCTACATATGCCAACAACCAAGGAGCCTATCTAAGTCATGACTAGTCTTAGGGAGACCTCACTCTCTAAAATTTTTGGAACTATACTATGGTTAGGCGAGTCTGCATGTCCAAGAGAGGACACCCAGATGGTTAGAAACTCATTTTTTGAGTGAGAGGTTCCAGGTTCAACCCCCTACCATGGGATGCATAGCTTGGCCATTAAAAAAAAAAGCCGAGTCTACATGGAAATTAGGAGTTATAACAAAATAAGATAACATGATGAACATAACAGAGTGATATGAATGTAGATATAACATAGCATCTGGTTCTCTTGTTCATGTATCGATGTATTGAGGACAATTTAGTATAACAATGTCTAACTATGGTCCTTCTAGTTTTATAGGCCAAGAAATGATATGTAGACTAATTTACATTATGAAGAAACATATATGTGAGAAATTAGTTGAAATCTATAAATATAAACATTCTATTAGATATGTAAAATTGTAGATACAAGAATTAGCAAAATGATGAGAACATTTTAAAAGAATCTATATAGTGAGTTCTTAGCAAAGAAAACTTAACATAGACCTAATACATATAAAAATATGGAAACTACCAAAACATGATTAACAAAATTCATCAGAAATAAATATACCTATTTATGAGAATTTATATAAATATGATGATTTCCACTAAAAAGAACATATACAATTTATGTGCCTCCTAATGAGATAAAATTTTGTTTCAAATATGCAAATTTCCATGTTGAGATTTAATTTTTAATAAATTTTTACTTTAGATATAAATAAGGGAGGGATATAATTTGAAGATGAGAGGAGATGCATTATTTCTTGTCTTTATTTTATTTTGGTACAATATTTTAAAAAGTGGCAGAACTTGGGAGGACTTTGTTTCTACTAAGCCATGTAACTAGGGTACTTGACTAACATTGTGTGGTTATTTGATCCTTGGTTGACTGTAATTGGTGATTCAATGTGGTTTGAATTTTTGTAAGATGTTAAACAATTCTTTTATTTAGCTGGTTTTGGTTTAAAAAAGATGAAACCCTTGTTTGGGTTAACTTGATTTTTGGAAGAGAACTAGGTAGATTTTGTTGCGGGTTGAAACACTTATACTACTCTGGAAAAAAATTCTTTTTATTTTGATAATATTTTTGTTTACCTCTCCATCACATTGAGAAATATATCACAAATGTTTATATGATCCCATTGCATTTAGTCAAATATGTTTCTTTTCTTGATAATCATGCTAGAAAATGAGGAACTTTTAGAGTATTTTCTTGCTCGATATGTACTAGAAAAAATGAAATTGGAAATCTTGCTAAATTTTTTATTTTGGGCCATTGATTTCCTTTTTACGAAAATGATAAACATACCACAACACAATTCAACCAAACGTGTCAGGTTTTTCACTTGATTTTTTGGTGATAAGTTAGTTGACCAGTAAAAAAGAGTAAAAATTGTGTCATGAACCTTTTTATATAATTGATAAGAAACTATAATAACTTATAGGATTCATATTCAACTCTTTGAGCTATGTATTTCTCCCACATCATGAGAGTTTAGGTTTTAGATAAGGAGAGGGGAATCTAGGTTTTGATATGGGAAACATAGGTTTTGATGTTGTTGCATATGCACTTCTAATTTATGAAGGAATCAAGTGAAATTCTTGGTTATGGAGGTAAATACATTACTTTTTTCATTATATGATCTAATATCTCTTTTTAAACCCTAAGACTCTATTTCCTTCTGATTTATCTACTTCCAATGAAAAGTTTCTGATATGGTGTTGACAAATGCTTATATATGTGATAACATAAGGATGTCCAAGACTTCCTTAATGTAGAGTTGAGTGTTCAACTTTTATCTAGTTATAATTCAATTTTTTTGAACCCATAATAATAAATCTAGTTTTGTGATCAACATGGATAATTTGGGTTGGATTTCTTAAAAGTGAAATAGATGTCTAAGTTTATGACATGTGTAATGTTGCTTGAAGATTCCTTTAGTAAATGAAACTACACATTTATTTGTATTTGATTAAGAAGAAGTATGTTAAAATTACTTAGTTGTATAATTATGAATGATTTTGAGTAAAATGAATTCTTCAGCTAGTTCATGAAACATAAACATGTCAATTGTACGATTCCATATGTTTTCCTGAGAGTAAATATTGGTCTTCATGAAATGTAGAATGTTGATGATGTAGAAAAAATAATTATTTAAAATAATTATATATATCTTAGTATGATAATGAAAGAGTGATTCTTATTCATTTATTTGTAATATCCAAATAACATTTGTGATCATCTTGACCCATAAAGAATGTTAAAATTTTAAACCCAAAACTTCTAATATAATAAATTCAAGGGTTTAGTTAAAGATAATGAATAAGTAAGAAACTCATGTTTACACTTAACTGTTATAGACTTCACATGTAACTAAAAAATAAGAAGTGAGAAACTAAAAATTCACATTTTAGTGAGTTTGTCATTTTCTAAGAGTAAAAAAATAACAAATTTATTTATTTATTGTCCTTTTACATGAAATTTCCTAGAACATGTTTAGTTGAGAAGGACATGAATTTTTAACAAAAGTGAAGGTTGAGAACAAATGACATAAGATACAACTCTGGCCTCATAAATTGAAACAATAAATGTATTCAACATGTTGATATATATGATGTAGAATCAATGGTTTTCATTCAAGTAGTGATGTTATGGTAAAATGGAGTTAGCAGGGCATTCACGAGATGATATATAATATGATTTTTTAGAATCGGAAATGACATATATGAATTCTTGATATGAATATGAAGTACATTAGGAAAAAAATTGTATTTTGGCTCCTTAAAAACTCAAGGAAGGTCCTTAGTGACATGGCATTGGATGCTAGATGGATTAAAAAAGAAATTCCTAAATTTAAATATTTGAAAAGTGAATTATTGGTTAAAAACAACCTAGTTTTTATGGGTTTTAAGTAACAAGAGAAGGTAAGTTGTCCATAAATCACTAAGAATAGATAATAAACATTTGAAAAGTTAAAAAAAAAAGATGTATGCTTTGATAAAATAAAGATTTCAATTAAATAATTCCAACATTGGGTATTCTAATAGTCATAGTCAACTGACTTTTCTTTTACATTAGTTATCTTTCTACTATAAGAGAGATATTATGAAAAAGGATGTCATAAACACACACTCTTTAAAGTGATAGTATGATATTATGTCTTTTAGTTATATATATGTGTGTGTATGTATATATATATGAATGTAAATCTATATGGGAAGAGGTGATAGCTGTAACTTTTGCATTGGATAGCCAATACTCTATTCCTAGTTGTGGTTATTTTTGGTCTTGAAGCAAAAAGGGGCTTTAGGATCAATACCACCCTTGGTAAATTATAAGATAAGGAGATGTTTTATTGGGTTAGGTGACTATGATTAATAATACTGACACTAAAATAATCACATTAATTGGTACAATTTGTATTGCAATATCAGTGCTAGAGAGTATCTTATGTTTTAAGGATATTTATTTTAAGTTATTAAACTTAAATTAGAAATTTATCTATTGATAATTTGTTATAGTATTGTTGTTCTTTATGTGACTAATAAGTTATGAATTATAAATATGTAATGGAGAATGATGGCCTAGAAAGAATAAAAAAAATGAGAAGGCTATTAGAAATTTTTAATGCACATCTTTTTGTAACTTGTAAGTTTTCAGTAAAAGATCTGTTTACAGTGGAGAACTTTTTATGAACTTGACTCAACTTAACAAGTAATATAAGATTTTTGAAACCCTAATATTCAAAAGTACTTTAATTTATGTTTCTAGTGATAAGTTAAATATGCATGATTGTATGTTCTTTTATAGTTATGACTAGGGTTTTGGATAAACTAACATTTGAGATATGTGTAAAATAAGATGGGACACTAATAAGATATTTCTTAATGATAGATGGTAAACTCATTTCATATATATATGAAAGGAGTCAAGTACAGGGAAGAAAGCTAAACCCTAATGGGTCAAGAAAATTAGGTCCATATCACATAATAAATTAAGTAACAATAATTCTAACACCCCCCCAAGATGGAGTATGGGTGAAACACATAAGTATCTTGGACTAAATTGACTAAATTAAATGATGCAACAAATTGAAAATAAAAAATGGCACTCTCCATACAAGATTTTTACTCCTTAAACATGATTATCCAAAAATTATTTGATGAAGCCACCTTTGAATTTATGTCTTGTAGGTTGGAAATACTAGAGCTTTGGAGAAGATCTTTTGAAGCACATATGGAATGAAGAACATCACCATCAATCTGGAGAAGACAATCAAAAGACCATGACTGTGCCATTTCAGTGAAAAGAAATGTGTGACTGGAATAAGAACAATCAACAGATCTAATGATGTAGCAGTAAAGGTATCTTCAAACATAGATATGATTAGTAAATGCATGTGCTATGCACGTAAGAATATGTTAATATTTCTTATGATAAATTATAACCATGAGTAATCTAACCAAAATTCGTGATTTAGTGATAGAAAAATTAGATTATGCATAGGGGTAAAGCCATTGAAACCTAGTAAAGAAACATAATAAATTATGGTTTTTGTATTTATTAGAAAATCATAATGTAAATTTCTCACTAATAATGATTGCTTTTATAGGTTGAACTAAAAAATTAAGGTTTCAATCAACTTCACATTGTTATTATCTTAATGATATTGTTGGATATTATCTTTTGCAACTTCACTCTTTTTTATACTTTTATATTTATGTGTAGATAGTCCATCTTATAGTTTTGTGCACATTTATTTATGCAATTGATTTTGTGGATAAGAAATTCTATATTGACATATTATGCATAGTCATCTGATTCCATTATAAATAAAAGTATATAAACAATATATATTATACATTTAATTATATGATTACAACTATAGAATTACATAAATGCATTACCTTCAGATTATGTGTAATTTACTACAATGCAAATTCATAGGGCTAAAAACACTATAGTGACTTATCTAGGTTTCTTGTAGGTATTGCATCTAGTCTATATTTTAAGGAAGAATGGATTAGTTGTTCCTAACACCATAACATGTGTGTACATCTTATACCCATATTTCTACAAGATCACATAAGAATGCTGTCTACTATTGTACTCTACTAAGTGTGAAGACTCATCTCTATCCACCATCCTCTGTGTTACTATAAACAATGGAACTCTTCATTCCTCCACCCTCTTTGTAATTGTAAATTTTTTAACTCTTCATGATCATGTATATGACTGGACTCCTTCATGAGTATCATGTTGAATATTAGATAGAAGTAATTAGATTAATGGACGTAGTTAACCACCAAAATATGTAGCAGCACTGATAGTAGTTATGGATTTAAAGAAAAATAATGATTAGTTAGAAGATGCAAACTCCAAAGCCTGGGATGAAGGCGTGTGAAATATTGTCTTCAAGACTGATTCTTCCGCTCCTAGAATGAGCTTTCCGGAGATATGCCTTTAAGATTCAGCCACCTCAAGTTTGGTACACTTGTTTGGTGCAAGCAAGAGGACTGTGTCGAACTCATTCCTTTAGCCATTTATCACAAAGAAGAAATAGATCATCGTGAAACGTCGAAAGTGCAAGGATTGCAGCAAGCAAGGAGGTTTTGAAATTAATGGAGGGTATTCCGGTGGTAGATGAAACAAGATATATAGTTCCAGTCAGAAGGAATTGGAACATGAAAAACTTTCTCTATCAGTGTATACAACTGTGTTGCTATGGATCTTGGTGTGTCGGTATATTGGTGTATTGGTATATGGTATTTCTCCAATGGAGAGCAGACATATTCTTATATAGAGAGAGTCTCGGTCGAGCCCCAAGGTAACAATGCACACACATTGCCCACATTATAGCTGTTGCTTTTTCTGACGTGTGTCTTAATTTTTGTGGTTAATCGACAGCTATAATGATAGTCAAAGAGAGAGTAACTGCCACTACCTTGAAATTACAATTGTTGGTCTTCCCAACGTGTTTCTTACTTGACAAGGTTAATTTGTGGCTTTGATGGTAGTCTAAGATAGGCTAATTGTTGCTTCCTTAAACTCTGTCAACATACTCCAAAGGACTCAAAAATGGAAACCAAAAACCTTTCCAAAAGAAGAATAAATAAAATAAATTTTATTCTGTAAAAGAAAATATGGAACAAAATTGATGGCTGTCATATTGATTTTTAGAATAAGGAAATACAATTTTCCCTCACATGCTCCATAAAATCTTTCAAAAAATTAATAAATAACAAATAACAAAAATTATAAATAATAAAATTTATGACATTACTATGAAATTCAACATTGGTAGCTTGTGTCCTTGAACCATTTCCTAGAATGACTCACTTCAATCCAGAGAGACATGGTGAACTACTTATTGAACCAGACTCTCTGATTCAGACTTTAGTAAATCACACAATCATAGTGCGGGTATGAGAATGGTTTTATATTTGTGTTGCACATAAGCAACATTCGTAAGAATCTTGTTTCATGAGTGCTCTAGAACTATGTCCAACTCACATAAATCCCATCTCTTGAGTTACACTCATATAGTAGGGATTTCCAAAGGTGTCCTATCTGGTGTACACCCTACCAATATATGGCCTTTAACCCATTCTAAGCCTTGAACCCATTCTAAGCAAAGCTCTTCCTATATTCAGACAGAATGAAGCACTGGCATCATAGGGAGGGTCAAGAGTGGAACTCCAAATTTTTCTTCCACATAGACGACAGTTTTGTTGTCCCTTTGAATAGTTCCTCATGGGATCTTGACCGACCTAAATCACATGTCCAAAAAATAGTAGATCTAGGGTAGTTAGTCTCTTAAATTTATAACCCGACACTCAGGCCCCCACAACCTATTATACGGGGTCTGAAGTAGTATATCAGGGTCGAACTATAAGGACAAGTAATAGTAAGTGCTAAGAATGTAAAACCTAGACTCAAATACACTGAATGAAAGGGGTCAATTAATATTATATTCCTTACAGAACGATATTCCTCCAAACAAACAAAACAAGTAAAAGAAAGTTTAAGAAAATAAAACAAGAGAACAAATATAAGAAATCATGCGGTAAAAAATATGGAGGGAAACTTGGATTGGGTTTCACCTACTAAGATCTCTCACAAACACACAATACTCACATTCCTTTGTATGTCCTTATGAAGGTTACAAGAACTCATCATATATGTCTATTCCCTTCTCTCTTGAGCTTAGGATAGATCTAGATTATAAAGTTGTATCTCTCTTGAGATGGAAAACAAACAATCACAAGGATAACCATATGATCTTTAGTCTTAGTATTTCAACATTCTCATGCATTCATGCAAATCCATAACACTTATATAGAGTTGGTACTACCCTTTTGAGGCCTTAATAATCAAACATCACAAGATGGTAGCTAATCATTCAAGTGAAGAATTAAGTACAAGAGTACGGAGATAACCATTATCAAGAGCATATATATTTAAAAAGGGGTAAGTATATACATTTTGGGAGAGCCTTAGTGGCTACTCCCAACCCAAGGAATGAGTTTAGACATACATGTTAATGAGTAGCATAATGGATTTACAAAAGTGATGGTACATTAAGATAGATGAAGTGATAGGAGAACAACATGGAGAGGGGTGATAGATCTAAAGAAGGAGGAAGGTGATACACCAATAGTACTCATTCAGATCTAGATCTGGAACTAGTGTAGGGGATGTCGACTCCTTCTCTAAAGAAGGAGGTGGTGATATTCTCTCTCTTTAGGACCTTCATCTTTAGAAGTATAAGATCAGTGGACGTGGATGAAGGTGACTCTAGACCACAGAAGCAAATCACTGTCTCTTTGATGAGTCGACCCCCTACATGGATGAGGTGGGGGTCTATTTATAGGCATGGGTAATCAACTTAAGGATCGTTGCGGTCGCTATGTTGGTGTTGGCTTCGGCCGAAACACTTGCATCGACTTCGATCGCTACATTGTCTTTTTCCTTCGGTCGCTACATCCTTGCCTACGGTCTCTACATCTTTACCTTCGGTTGCTACATGTTTTCCTTTAGTTGCAGTATATTTTCCTTCGATCAATACATTGTGGCACACAGTGAATGTGAGGGAGTTTTCCTTGATGATATATCAGTAGCAAAGATAGCTTCCTCCTTTGGTCACAAGGACTGTGGTGCATAGTGTCCTCCATGATGAGTTGGCACAATCTCCATCGATCGCTAAGTTGGATTTAGATGTAGCGATCGATGGGAATTCTGTGTGAAGTAGAAAAAGATGGTGATTTTAGGTAGTCACATCAGGTCATGTCAAAAATAATGAAAATCAACTAGATGAATCGTAAAAGAGATTATATTATGAAGTTAAAATAAGCACACAAATGTCTACAAAATTGGATGTTGTCCGATCTCAAGTTTTGGAATGGTAGGGTTACCATTGCAATGTATAATCTGTGGGAAAAAGGCCCATCCCCCTCGATGAACTGAGTACTAGCTTTCTAGACCGACCCTTAGTAAATGGATCTGCAATATTTAGTGTGGATATCACATACTCTATAGATGTGACTGCACATGTGATATGATCCCTCACATCTTCATATCTTAACCTCAAAAAGCACTAGCATGGGTTATCTTTAGATTGCTTAGCTTTGTCAATGGCTAATTTATGATCACATAATATAGAATTAGAGGAAATGGTTTAGAAACAAGTGGCAAATCAATAAATAAATTTCTAAGTCATTCAGACTAACAACAAGCTAAATCTAAAGCAATAAACTCAACCTCCATGGTGGATCTATCTCTCACAGTTTGCTTGTATGATTTCCAAGAAACTGCTCCTCCTCTTAGAAAAAACACAAATCCACTGGTTGATTTAGTTTCCTATATACCAGTGATCCAATTTGCATCTCTATAACCCTCTAGTGTCGGTAGGAAATCAATGTAGTGAAGACTATATTTTTTTGTACCTTTAAGGTACTTAAACACTCCTACCAAAGCCTTCCAGTGGTCCGAATTAGGACAACTAGTATACCTACTCAATCTACTTACAACATAAGAAATATCAGGTCTAGTGCAATTGGCTAGGTACATCAGGCTTCCTATTACTTGTGCATATCAATGTTGATCCACAGGAGTACCCTTATGTACCTTAAGGTGTAAGTTAGGATGATAAGGTGTATTAATAGGAGTACAATCAAACATTTCAAATCTATGCAATATTTTATCTACATAATGAGTTCGATTAAGTACAAAACATGAAGAATCCTAAAGAAGATATACTCAATTTAATACCAAGTATTACATCAGCAAGTCCTAAATCTTTCATAGCACAATTGCTAGCAAGAAAATACATATTCTCATTTATAATTTTTATATTAGATCCAAACAAAAATATACTATCTACATACAAGCACATAATGATGCAAGCGTCATCAAAAGTTTTTGAATAAATACAATCATATTTGTTTGGAATAAATATAGAAAATAAAATAATTTTATCTAACTTATCATTCCACAGTTTATGAACTTTCTTAAGTCCATACAAGGACTTGACTAGTCTATAAATGTTGTGTTATTGTCCAGGTGCTACAAAACTGTCTGGCTCATCCATATAATCTCTTCTTTGGTATCTCCATTTAAGAAGGTTGACTTGACATCCATTTGATGGATTTCAAGTTTATGCATTATAGCCTAAAAGGACATGAATGGAATAGATTTTGATTATAGGAGCATATGTATCAAAGTAATCAAATCCTTCCTTTTGACTAAAAACTTTTTCTACTAGTCTGACCTTAAACTTATCAATGGAACCATCTGCCCTCATCTTTTTCCTAAATACCCATTTACATCCAATAGCCTTGCAACCTGAGGTAAGTTCATTAATAATCCTAGTATGATTTCTCATAATGGATTCTATTTCATTATCAACAACTTCCTTCCAAAATCTAGAGTATATGTATTTCATGGCATCCCCATAGGTAACCCGGTCTTCTTCTACTAAGATGTAGAAGTCTGGACCATAGTTTTATCAATTCTAGTCCTTTTACCCCTACTAAGGTCACTGGGAGGTTCATCTACAAGGAGTTCATGTTCGACTTCATACGAGGGTGGAACAAGAAGATATTCATGAGGAGAGGAGGAAGAAGGATCTTCACAAACCTGTCTAGGAACCTTTTCCTTGAGAGGATAAATGTTTCATAAAAGATAACATCTACAAGTCTAAACTCAAGTATATAATTGACTCTAATGTCTGAGATATCATATTTTATTACTATGAATCCATTTGCAATACTATTTGCAACATATCCTATAAAGACAATATCAACAATTTTAGGTCCTAGTTTTCTCTTTTTATTATCATGGATTTTAATCTTGGCCAAACACCCCCACGCTTTGAGGAATTTTAAGTAGGGTTATTTGTTAAGACAAAGTTCAAAGGGTATTTTTTTAAGATGTTTAGAAGGTATATAGTTAATGTGAGAACCAATTACATTAAATGATATTACTAAAAACACTAAACATGATCAATCACTAATTAAACACGTACCCAAAAAATATGGTAAAATAAAACCAATTCAACATCACCAACATGCTCAGAACATTTGCATTGAAGCCCAACATCTTGCTTGTATTCATATAATGCCAAGAAACTTATACAAATTACTCTGTGGCCTTAGCCACAAAATATATACACATGTGGAAGTTATCCATATATTCCTCATAAACAAACATTAGCATGCTAACAAAAGCCCTATTTGTTTGAAACATCATATACAAATGTTTCCCTCCCGGACCTCAAAATACATGGATGACTCTAGGACATACTAGACATCTAAACAACCTTCTCTAAGGTCCATCATCACAAATCCTCACTACCATAGGTTTTATTTCGCTAATATCAATCACCTAAAAAGTTGTGGTGAACCACGAGTGAGACCCATGTCTTAGTGATATATATAACTCTCAACACTGCTTATTGATTACCGCAGGTTACACAATTAAATAGCTTAAGCAGATTAAACATATATGATAGAAATACTTAGAATTAGTGATGATTAAAAAAATACATAAAGGAGCAGATAACAATTATCGTCATTAGCCTGACTGTCATCTTTTACCTTAATAACAAAATAACTATTCATTATCATGTAATTAACTATCAACATCAGTGTAACATCCCCGACCTGGGTTATGAATTAACCCTAGGTATTTTTCTTAATAAAAGTGATTATATGCATGATCTTATCTTTTGAAAAATAATTAAGGCCCAAGAGGAACTTATATTACAATTTTAGTCCTTTTTGAATATTTTTGAAATCAATATTTTGCCTGTTTTGGACTAAAGTGCAAATTACCCAAGTTGAGGGGTCTATTTGCAAATTGTGCATGATAATTTGTTCGTCATGTGTTAAAGCATCATGAGAATGAATATGATGCAGGGTTATGGCTTGTGATAGCCTGAATTCCAAGAAAGAGCTGATGTAGCAATGTTTGTGCATGAAAACCTAGTTTTGGTGTAATGTGCAATTTAAACAAAACCTAGGGTGCAATATGTAATTTACCACATCAAAAAGGTCCCTAATTTTCTTGGAATCACGTGGAGCAAATAAAATGAGAGGGGTGCCTCATTTGAATTAAGTTGAAGGAGAGAGAATCTTGATATTAAAATAATCAAGATTTAAGCATAATGGAAACATTAATGCAAAAATAAATAAAATAATCGAAGGGCCTTCAACCAAAATTAAAATGGTGGAATTCATATGTGTGTGTGGACGTCGTTGAGATTTGCAAGGACCGAAAATATCTTAAGGAGGTGAAATTCCACTCACCTTATTATAAGGAAAAGAATTTCCACTCAAAAAAATATATTAATATTATAATGGATTAAGGTGCTTAATTTCTTTTCCCTTAATCCATGGATAATGGAGGGGAGTTCGGTGGGTTTGAGTTGCCTTTGAATTCAAGCAAACAAAGGAGGAAGAGGTGGTACCATTTTTGGAATTAATTGATTTTTTTTAATAAAACATTTTCTCTTTCATCAATTTTCTTATAAAAGAGCCTTTTCCAACCCACCTAAGGATCCTTTTCGATTCCTTTCTTCCCCTTGCTTGCAAAATTGACCAAGAGAGCTAAGAACAGCAGGGAGCACGTCCCCAACCTGTTGGAAAGCCTTTGACCTTCATTCTTCTTGATTTCATGGTGAAAATCATAAAACAATGTATGATTCCTTCATTTCTTCACTCTATCTTCAACCCTAGCCGATCCTTTCACTCCAAAAGCTTGAGAAGAGACCTAGGGAGGTTGCTAGAGCTTCAACCACCATTGGAGCCGTGAATCTTGGAGCTTGGGATCAGATTTGAAGGTGGGTTATATAACTTTAACCCTTAATCTTTGTCATTAAATTCGATTTCTACTTGTAATTGATTTAGTTGTCATTATTGCAATAGCCTTGCTTAATTGATGGAGTTGCCATGGAAAATGGCAATATTTCTGTGAGTTTAAAATTTGAAGATGATAACCTATTCATAAGCACACACCTTAATCAAAGAACAAAAGAAAATGGTCTTGGACCTTTGGTTCAAACGGTTTCATCAAACTGTTTGGTGCCCTAAGACTCCAAACCGTATGGATGAGTTGACCATTTGGTCTAGTTGACCGTTTGAGGTATGAACTTAATCATAGGTTGGATGATGATCTAATGGAATCAATTTATTGATCCAATGTGTGCACGATCCTTCAATTGAAACCCTAATCAAGTTGATTGATGAATCCTTGATTGGTCCCAATAATTTCAAGACAATTTGGGTAAAACGGTCTTGAGACAGTTTGAGCCTAAACGGTCTTGAAACCTTTTGGTACCAAACTGTTTCAAAACCATTTGGTGGGTTAGTGGTTGATCCGTGACCCATGGATGATGATCTAAGGGTATGGATTGATGATTTCTTCAATTGAATAATCAATAGTCGATTCAATGATGCAATTGGAGATCGATTGAATTGATTATTGACCTAGTGAGCCCTTGCGGTTTTGGGACTGATTTGGCCCAAACAGTCTTGAAACTGTTTAGGGTCAAACAGTTTCAAAACTGTTTGGTGATGAAACTTCAAAACCGCTTGGAGGTTGTTAGTGGTTCAATCATTTGGATATTGAATGTAATGATAGTTCCAATTATCCAATGATGGTTAGTCATGTTAGTCAATAAAGGTACAAAGGTTGAAACCCTAATAGTACCTAGGAATTGGTGTCAATTATGGAAGGAACCCTAATTGTCATAAGAACAATGACTTGGTACACTATGTCATTCATAGTTGTATGAATTTGATTAAAGGGTTGATATGACCTATTTAAGTTGAGAGAATGATAATATGGAATTGATACATGAGTATGATTCATGTGGTGATTTAGGGTATGATCCTTAAGTAAAGAGATCATGAAACCCTAATCATGAACATAAACCCTAATTGATAAGGTTGTTGAACCTTAACCCTAATCCAGGGCAATTTATAATTGAAACCCTAATCCAAGGTATGGATGTAGTCCTAATTCAAGGTGATGATGTGCATAGACCTAATCAAGAGTAATGTGATCCAAAACCCTAATTGGGATGAATAGTAAACCCTAATTATCGGTGATGGAATATGAAACCCTAATTGGGATGAATAGTAAACCCTAAAGGTGGATTATTAAATGTAAATCCTTTATAGGGTGAATTTGATGTGAAATCCTAACTGAGTATGGTTTCATGAGAAACCCTAATGTTTGATGTTCTATGGAACTCAAATCCAGGGTAATGCTATGTAATGCTTAACAAACCCTAAGCTTGGGCAATATGGTGATAAGCCATATCTTTGATGTGATAATGGGTTGATTATCCCCTTGTGACATGAAATGGGAAACCCTAACCCTGGTGAGGGAATAGTGGTGTTACCCATGAATAGCGAATTCACATTTGTTGTACATGGTTCTGATATGCAATTAATATCACTGTTATCATCTGTGCTAACCATGCATGTATATTGAAATGATGATCATGGCCAGGTATGAGCTATGATGTTTAATTCACTATTGTGATTGTGCCTTGAGTGCCATAATATACCTTGCTGCCTAGTAAGAGGTAGCAAAAGAGTTAATGGGCCTCAAGTACCATGTGTGATGCTTGTAATAGCAAGTATCATGTCTGCCTTGGTCAATTGACCTGAAGGTGATGGTTACCTGGAAAAGTGGTAACAATGCTTAATGATGAATCAAGGGTTTAATTACCCAGGGCCATATGATTATGGTGATGAAATTGTAAAGGGATGAGAATTCCCAATTTTGAAATAAGGGACTGAGTCCCCAATGCCTTTTTTAATATTGTTAAGTAATTGATGAAGATAGTACATGTTTCTTTATAGCATTTTCATAATAAGTTTTGTTTGAGAACTTGCCTGATGCTAAAAGAATATGAACATTTTCTTAATTAATCAAGTGAAATCTATTCATGTAGTGCTCTGACCATAGATCCATCATTGTCAGTAGTTGGTGATGGTGAAATAGGCTTTCTATGGAATTCCTGGAATCACATATTTTGAATATGTGGGGGTAAATGGGCGAAAATATCCTTACATCCGCGTGAAGAAATTGAGGGAAGGTAAACATCAAACCTCTCAATCCTTCATGTGTTGGGATAGATGTAACATAAATCTCCCGATGGTTGGGATAGATGTATCATTAATCTCCTAATATTATTTTATGTCGGGTCGATGGTGATAAGCATTAATGCTCTCGATTGCCGATGAGAGTGCAGTTGACGTTGTAACTCTATAGAGAAGTTCCAGTATACCCTGGAAAGCTATTTGAGCAGTCGAAATAGTCCTGCTTGTAGTCCTGTGTTGACCAGGATGTGGGAGGTCATGGAAATCTGACTCTTCCATTTACCTATTTATGGTATCGATTTCGATTCTAGAAATGGTCGGTTGGAGTATGAGCGGTATACCTCATCTCCTCAGAGCTTAAATCTGTTTGTAAAATATAATCATCCGTGTAGCGTAATTTCATAAGATTGAAATGCGAGAACTATTGGTTGATGTCATATTGCTTAGCATGTCCTTGATACATAGATAAACTTATGTTCCTTTAAATCATATTGAATATGAGACATGATGCTTTATCAGTTTATAACTAAAATACTTGCATAAGAATGTTGCTCTAATCTGTACAAATGTTGATTATCTGCTATTGAATAATATTATCCCACTGCTCAGTTTATTTCTACTAAATTGCAATGACAATGTTTTGGCGGAGAGTTATATCTCCCGCTGGGGCAATTTTTATAATTGTCTCACCCCCGTGGGATCTAATGTTTTAGGTAGACGTAGACATCAAATTAGAAACTCTTCTGCAGGAGAAGAGCAGCAACATCAGACACAGGGATAGCAGTGATCCATCAGGTGGAGACATTGGCTGTTTAGTCTTGTGTAGATAGTCCTATGAGTCGTCTTTGTACTCTTGGGTCCTAGGAGATTGTGTTTTGATACTTCGATCTGAGATTTTGTGCATGTATGCCTCGAGGTGCAATGGTGCATGTAATGTATATAGATGAACCAGGATGTAATGTTTTACTTTGGTTCTAAATGAAAGAGTCTTCCTGTAAATGGATCTCTTGATAAATGGTTTTAATTTTTAGTGATTTTCAGTAATTCCGCTGTTAATGATATGCTTCCACATTAGTTAATCTTGTTTTTATGAGTTGTATGCCAAAAATTAGTGGTATCAGAGCTCTAGGTTTGTTGAGTCTACAAAGACATAGGATTAAGGTTGTTGAGTCTATTTTAAGTGTCTTCCAATTTATCTGATAGTGACTTCTTCTCATATAGGAGAAGAAGAACTAAGGATGTATGGATCACACGAAGAAAACGCTACTGAGAGCAGTGTTGCTTCACCAGGAGGTGGTGCAAGAGACAAGGACAGGGAGGAACATGTACCTGAACAGCCCCAGTTCAACCCAGCTGATATGGGGAACCCAGCCTTCCAGGCTATGTTCAGGCAGTTTATGGCATCTCTGACCCACATGACGGATAAAATGCCAATACCTGCACCTAGGGTACCACCCCATGATGAAAGACATGGTGCCGACAAGACTTTTGAAAGGCTGAAGAGGGTAGGGGCCTCAGAGTATGTTGGTACAGCCGATCTAGCAGATGATGATCTATGGTTGACTGAGTTGGAAAAATCCTTCAGAATCCTCATGATTCCTGATGATGAGAGGGCCAGACATGTTGTATATCTCCTCAAAGGGAGTGTTGGCCACTAGTGGATCATTGAGGAGGGCAAAAGACTTGGAGTTGTGATTGGATGGGATGAATTCATGCGTGAATTTGTCGCTAGATACTTTCCCAAGACATATCTAAATGAGAAGATCTCTCAGTTTGAGAGGATTAAGCAAGGGCCTATGAACATTAGCGAGTATGAAGCTAGGTTCATGGAGTTGTTGCGGTTCTGTCCGCACATGGCATCTAATGATGAGGAGAGAATTCAACGGTTTGAGAAGGGGCTAAACGCTGAATTAACCACTCTGATGTCTTCCTTGGAGAATCGGGAGAGGTTTTCCACTTCCGTGGAGTCTGTAAGGTGTATAGAGAGGTCTGTAATCGAGAAGCGACAGACCAAGGGTAAGAAGGAATAACCACAGTTTCAAGGACAGAGTGATGGGAGTTTCAAGAAACTGAGGTATTTTGTGCCTACACCACCACCAAAGTTCAATACCCAGATGCAATGGACATCAAGTAAGGGTAGAAACCGTAGTGTACCACCAAAGGGAGCTCATAGCTCAGCCTCAATGTCGGTAACAGGACCACCCATACCATCAAGGGGGAATATAACCTATTATAGATGTGGAAAAGAAGGCCATGTGGTGAGAGACTGTAACATCCCAATTTCAGAGCAAATTCAAACCTTAATGTGATTCTCCTAATAAGAGTCCACTAAGGGACCAAATAAACCTAGCCATGGTTTAATATATAAATGAGCTCAGAAAAGATTATGCACATATAATCGATTAAATATGTAAAGTTAGTAATGGGATGCATATGAATATGAATGATTGTTTCATATGGACAATAATAGACATAATGTGATAATAATTAGATGTTTAACATGTGTGAAGATAACTGATATGCTTTATGTAAGTTCATATTGAATTGATCGACGTAATGAGTAAAATATCATAAATGACATAGAATAATGCTATGTAGATTTTATGAAAGTAAAGTGATGCTAATTAGACTCATGATTATAAATTTTGATAATTAGTGTAATGTACGGGTCTCAATAGCTTGCTTTGAATTTTGAGATGATTTGGATAATCCTAGATAGCACATTATTATTGGAGAAGATGATGTCTAGGTATTATGTTGTGATTGATAATTCAATTTGTTGATCTATATAGTGGGACATGTGAAATCACACACACTATAATGGTGTAGTCTAGGTAGTGAATTATGTTGTGATAATTTTGTACAAGAAGGTTAGATTTATAAGAGGTGTTGATCAAATTTTGGGACCAATCGGATTAAAGAGTACCACATAGAAACTATAATAGAAATCTAGAATTTTGATGCACTTTTAAATGGTGAACCAAGCCTGAACCATTGGTTCATATCCTACCCTTTGGTTCAACTGAGCCGAGTCAATTATTTGAAGAATGCTGGAATATGAGAAAGGTTTCACGACCCTCTATTTATCTGAAATAGGCAGACTATCAGAGTCCAGTTTGAATCCGATCTTTTTGGGTCATTGTAAGAACCAGAAGACAACACCTATAAAATCATTAGCAGTCCGGTTTTGTGAAGTCAGAAGTTCCCTAGGGTTTTCAACGAGAAACAAAGATAGAGGTAGGAACCATAGAGATGAAAGGGAGGAAGAGAAGAGTTCTGGCGGCCTACGCCCCAACCCTCTCCAGCATTGTGCCAAGGAGCTTCTTAGTCAGTGTGGAACCCACATACAAGAGAATCGAGAAAGACCTAAACGGTCTGTCCTGCTCTTACCACAGAAAATAGAGGAGGCGGAAGGTTAGAACCCAGCTTCATCACTGCTAGGTTCACCTAAGATGAGCCCCTATGCGACGACGGAGGCTCTGTGGCTGCATTGCCCAAATCAAGGTGGCATATTAGTTGTAGATGGCTGACCTTCCATGGATGGAGGCGGCACTCTGTTTCATAGAGGAAACAGAGTCACGCGCGCGACCCAACAGATGGGGGAAGGAGACCAGCTGGTAGCCAGATCAGACATTAACTGGGTCCATGGAGGATCCACAACCAAGAAGTAAAATGGAAGGGGAGCACATGCTGGCCTCAGTCCCTTGGATTTCAGACCAACGGCTGGGATCAATTCAACTTCAGGTATATTCAAAAATTCATATCTTGAGATATAGTGCTCGGTTTGGGATGATCAAGGTACCTATGGAAAGATCTTCGAGCATACAATATTATAAAAATATCTACAAAATATGATTTGGATGTTTATTATTAATTATATGTTGGGTAGAAAAACTATATGATTTTGATGTTTTGTCAAATAAAAATAGTAAACGCCTTTAGAAATTCATACAAATTTTACTGAATGTGTATTTTGATATGTTTAACATTACTTCAGAGCCTGATCTTCCATATATGAAGTTTTCATGAGATTTTTAATGTAAACCCTAATAAGGGTATTTTGGGTATATCACCCATGATATGATTTTTGAATGACCTGATATTTTAATATGTGATCATCCCTACATTATATGAATACTTTTCTAGAGATTTTATGAAGTTTCTTGTGCTATTATATTAGCATTTAGTTTAAGATGAGTAGCCATTATGAAAGAATAATAAATGATTACCTTGAGACAATATGTGATATATATGCCTAATTAGCCTGATATTGTTTATCTAAATGGTTTTTAATTTGACCTCATAATAGAGTCAAGTAATATTAGTATATATGAATATGTTTGAGATTTTCTTTGATCTATATGTTCATATGAGTGCATAAGACGACTTATGTCTTATTTGAGTATAAAGATAATATTATTGATTATATAGTATGAGTTTTATTTTATTTTAACGCCAATATTTTATGGTTATTTTAGATTAAATTTTTGTTTAGTCTAAATAAGAACCCTAAGTTGGTATATGTAGTTAGAAAGATGGGGTTTTGATATTTAAAAATAGAAAGAGGGAATATAGGCTTGGACTCATAAAACTATGATGATATTCAGGTTATTAAAGTTATGGAACTTAGAGTTGAGACTTCCTTATCGATTCCATCTATACGAGAGGTAAGTGGTGCATGCCCATGAGTACTCATGTTTTAAGTTCAGTATGTTTACATGTCTCCTGATAAGAATTTTATAATTTATATGGTCTAATGTTCTAAGATTTTAATGCAAACAAGAACATTCTCATATCTCTATCATTATGTAAGTTCAGATATCCAAAATCTCAAATAGAGACATGTTGCTCAAAATAGTTGTGACCCATGGACCAAGTCCATGAGAAAGTTAAAGAATCATGTTCATACAAGATTTCTTAGAAATGTTCGAAATTAATGAATAAGATTGTAAGATAAGATATGCAAGTAATGTAGCCACACTTAGTTGGTGATTTGGGATAGTTTTGTATTGAGAATTTAATTACAATTTAAGAATATGACTTTTAGAATATTCAGACATGGTCTCCTTTTGGAAATAAAGGTACTTTTGGGATCACAATGTATTATAAAAATGAGTTCATGATGGCATTATAAGATAATGACACATTAAGTTATGATTAGGTTGCAATACAATATTTTATAAGACTTCTATTTTGATATTTAAGGTTTAATATGTAAGTTCATATGCAAAGTTTCAGGGTAATGTCATATCTTATAAGAAGGATTGAACCATCTTGTCAGAATTGATATTTTTAGATATGTTGTATTTATGATACTTTCATAAGCTTGACTTAAGATACTCTGTATACTTAGTATTTCTATATTCATGTCAGATCCTTTCTCATAAGACATTAGACTCATTTATGATATAATTGGTATAATGAAGTAATCTTACCGAATAAGGGTTTTAGAGTAAAGTTTACCCAGATAATGAGATACATGTTCAAATCCAACAATGAATTTAGTTTAGAACTTAAGAATAAGAGATTTAGATTCAGACTTAGACTACTCACTGTGTGAGTAGCCAAATTTTGAATAAAGATACATGATTTGGGTTATAGGCCCAATCTCAATTATGTTGTAATTTGAAATACATACCCATATTCCATAATAGAATCAGTTCAGATTTGAAAGAGTAAAGATTCAAATTCAGATTTCAGATTCAGATTTCATATTCTAAACTAAGTACATGTTTAGTACTCAGTTTTAGATAAGTTCTGATTTAGTATTTAGTAAAGCTATCAGTATTCAGCTTCAGTTCAGATTAAGGATTAAGTAAGCTTAGACTTAAGATAAATAAGTTGAAACCTTCACATAAGACATTATATGATAAGTTCTCATTCAGTAGTCCTGGGACGATTCAGAGGCATCTTTTTCCAATTCAGAGGAGTGTTTACTCCAATTCAGAGGTGTTGTGGCACCAATTCAGGGCATGTAATGCAATTTCAGGGTACTTCGGTACCAATTGAGGGTGTGTATACACCAATTCAGGAGGACTTATTATATAATGGTGGCCAAAAATAGATATAAATCGTAAATAAAAGATACTTAAGATTAGAGCATGTCTATAATCTCATCCATGAGTGTGATGAGAGGAATTCAGATAAGATATTTATGATCTAGAGACTTTGATGTAGGCCATGAGACCTAGAGTATAGGTCTCCAGAAAAGATAAGAGTAGAAAACAAGAGTTTAAGAAATGAGAGATAATATGTTTCTAGATTTAATCATAGTTTAATGTTCATTTTGTATTTATGATTTCAAGAATCTTTTGTAATATTTTAGTTCTTTAGCGATGTATATTTTAGAATACTCATGCCACTTACTCTAATGACTGGTTTTCCCAATGCATGGCTGGGGACGTGATGTCCGCAAGTTTTGGAGCAATTGAAGAACAAAGGGACCAGTAAAGGCCTAAGAGATTTTCAAGCTCAACCTAGTGGGGTGCCATCTACCAAGATGATCCTGAGTATTGACATCTTTTTATTATGAACTTATGCATAAACATGATGTAGTTGTATGTTGACAAAAAGCTATGTTTGAAATAGTTTTACAGTTTTGCAAAGTGTTTCATTTACTTTCATTGCAATAATAATCATGTTTGTGACACTCCAAAAAAAAATGCTTCCGCTCATTTGATATAAAAATCTGGGTGTTACAATATGGTATCAGAGCAATTTGGTAAATGGCCACTAGGCAAACATGATTCTCATAGTCACCCTAGAGTGAAGAGGAAGGTTAGGGTTTAGGGATAGAATCCAAAGGAAGAATACCATAACCTAGAGCGATTAAGAGGCTTAAACTCAGAATAGATAGATATCTTAGAGGTAGAAGTCAACCTAGTTTAGATCTAAAGTAGCAACCTAAACCTAGCTAATGAGATAGCCTCTCCATTCTCAATGGTTATGTCCATCCAATTGAGGATTAAAGAGGGATGTCTTAAGTAGTAGACCTTTTATGCGTCTCTCATTTCTAACTGGTCCATGTAGTATGCGACACATGTATCAGTGGGTGAGTGAGATATAGCATCTCAGGATCCCACATCTCTAGGTATGTGCCTGATCACCACATATCTAAGAATGTAGGAGTTACCTAAAGGACCATAGATTAGACAGTCATGTACAACTAATGTTAGAAAGTCATGACAAAGTTGAGATGGATGCCCTAAGTATAAATCCAAGTTTAGTTTCACAAACCCTAAGTATGAGTTAAGTAGTAGACCAAGGTAATAGAAAATGCCCACATAAATATTTTATGAAATACATTACATATCTCTTTGAATGAAAATTTTTGAACATAAGTGTACCTTAATATGTTAATTATCAATAAATGAAGAGGTAAGAAGAACACTAAGGTGGGTAGTACTCGAAATTTCGAGGACGGAATTATTTTAAGGTGGGTAGAATTTTAACATCCCAATTTCAGAGTAAATTCAGACCTTAATGTGATTCTCCTGATAAAAGTCCACTAAGGGACCAAATAAACCTAACCATGGTTTAATATATAAATGAGATCAGAAAAGATGATGCACATATAATCGATTAAATATGTAAAGTTAGTAATAGGATGCATATGAATATGAATGATTGTTTCATATGGACAATAATAGACATAGTGTGATAATAATTAGATGTTTAACATGTGTGAAGATAACTGATATGCTTTATGTAAGTTCATATTGAATTGATCGACGTAATGAGTAAAATATCATAAATGATATAGAATAATGCTATGTAGATTTTATGAAAGTAAAGTGATGTTAATTAGACTCATGATCCTAAATGTTGATAATAAGTGTAATGTACGGGTCTCAATAGCTTGCTATGAATTTTGAGATGATTTGGATAATCCTAGATAACACATTATTATTGGAGAAGATGATGTCTAGGTATTATGGTTTGATTGATAATTCAATTTGTTGATCTATATAGTGGGACATGTGAAATCACACACACTATAATGGTGTAGTCTAGGTAGTGAATTAGGTTGTGATAATTTTGTACAAGAAGGTTATAGTTATAAGAGGTGTTGATCAAATTTTGGGACCAATCAGATTAAAGAGTACCACATATAAACTATAATACAAATCTAGAATTTTGATGCACTTTTAAATGGTGAACCAAGCCTGAACCATTGGTTCATATCCTACCCTTTGGTTCAACTGAGCCGAGTCAATTATTCAAAGAATGCTGGAATATGAGAAAGGTATCACGACCCTCTAGTTATTCGAAATAGGCAGACTATCAGAGTCTAGTTTGAGTCTGATCTCTTTGGGTCATTATAAGATCAAGAAGACAACACCTATAAAATCATTAGCAATCCGGTTTTGTGAAGTTGGAAGTTCCCTAGGGTTTTCAACGACAAACAAATATAGAGGTAGGAACCATAGAGATGAAAGGGAGGAAGAGAAGAGTTCTGGAGGCCGACACCCCAAACCTCTCCAGTGATGTTCCCTCCTCAGGAAGCAAGAGGAGTGAATCTCAGACGTTGAGGATGTGGAAACCATGATCCGATGCGCCAAGGAGCTTCTCAGTTAGTGTGGAACCCACATATAGGAGAATCGAGAAAGACCTAAATGGTCTGTCCTGCTCTTACCGTGGAAAACAGAGGAGGCGGCAGGTTAGAACCCAACTTCATCGCCGCTAGGTCCACCTGAGATGAGCCCCTATGTGACGACAGAGGCTCTGCGGCTACATTTCCCAAATCAAGGTTGCAGATTAGTTGTAGATGGCTGACCTTCCATGGATGGAGGCGACACTCTGTTTCATAGAGGAAACAGAGTCGCGTGCGTGACCCAGCAGATGGGGGAAGGAGACTAGCTGGTAGCTGGATCAAACATTAATCGGGTCCATGGAGGATCCACAACCAAGAAAGAAAAAGGAAGGGGAGCACATGCTAGCCTCAATCCCTTGGATTTCAGACCAATGGATAGGATCAATTCAACTTTAGGTATATTCAAAAATTCATATCTTGAGATATAGAGCTCGGTTTGGGATGATAAAGGTACCTATAGAAAGCTCTTCGAGCATACTATCTTCTAAAAATATATATAGAATATGATTTGGATGTTTATTATTTATTATATGTTGGGTAACCAAAACTATATGATTTTGATTTTTTATCAATTAAAAATAGTAAACACCTTTAGAAATTCATACAAATTTTACTGAATGTGTATTTTGATATGTTTAACATTACTTCAGAGACTGATCTTTCATATATGAAGTTTTCATGAGATTTTTAATGTAAACCCTAATAAGGGTATTTTGGGTATTTCACCCATGATATGATTTTTAAATGACCTGATATTTTAATATGTGATCATCCCTACATTATATGAATACTTTTATTTAGATTTGATGAAGTTTCTTGTGTTATTATATTAGTATTTAGTTTTAGATGAGTAGCCATTATGAAAGAATAATAAATGATTACCTTGAGACAATAAGTGATATATATGCCTAATTAGTCAGATATTATTTATCTAAATGGTTTTTAATTTGATTTCATAATAGAGTCAAGTAATATTAGTATATATGAATATGTTTGAGATTTTCTTTGATCTATATGTTCATATGAGTGCATAAGATGACTTATGTCTTATTTGAGTATAAAGATAATAATATTGATTATATAGTATGAGTTTTATTTTATTTCAATGCCAATATTTTATGGTGATTTTAGATTAAATTTGTGTTTAGTCTAAATAAGAACCCTAAGTTGGTATATGTAGTTAGAAAGATGGGGTTTTGATATTTAAAAATAAAAAGATGGAATATAGGCTTGGACTCATAAAACTATGATGATATTCAAGTTATTAAAGTTATGGAACTTAGAGTTGAGACTTCCTTTTCGATGCCATCTGTATGAGAGGTAAGTGGTGCATGCCCATGAGTACTCATGATTTAAGTTTAGTATGTTTACATGTCTCCTGATAAGACTTTTATAATTTATATGGTCCAATGTTCTAAGATTTTAATGCAAACAAGAATATTCTCATATCTCTATCATTATGTATGTTTAGATATCCAAAATCTCAAATAGAGACATGTTTCTCAAAATAGTTGTGACCGATGGACCAAGTCCATGAGAAAGTTAAAGAATCTTGTTCCTACAAGATTTCTTAGAAATGTTCGAAATTAATGAATAAGATTGTAAGATAAGATATGCAAGTAATGTAGCCATACTTAGTTGGGGATTTGGGATAGTTTTGTATTGAGAATTTAATTACAATTTAAGAATATGACTTTTAGAATATTCATACATGGTCTCCTTTTAGAAATAAAGGTACTTTTGGGATCATAATTTATTATAAAAATGAGTTCATGATGGAATTATAAGATAATGACACATTAAGTTATGATTAGGTTGCAATACAATATTTTATATGATTTCTATTTTGATATTTAAGGTTTAATATGTAAGTTCATATGCAAAGTTTTAGGGTAATGTCATATCTTATAAGAAGGATTGAACCATCTTGTCATAATTGATATTTTTAGATATGTTGTACTTATGATACTTTCATAAGCTTGACTTAAGATACTCTGTATACTTAGTATTTCTATATTCATGTCAGATCCTTTCTCATAAGACATTAGACTCATTTATGATATAATTGGTATAATGAAGTAATCTTACCGAATAAGAGTTTTAGAGTAAAGTTTACCCAGCTAATGAGATACATGTTCAAATCCAGCAATGAATTTCGTTTAGAACTTAAGAATAAGAGATTTAGATTCAGACTTAGACTACTCACTGTGTGAGTAGCCAGATTTTGAATAAAGATACATGATATGCGTTATAGGCCCAATCTCAACTATGTTGTAATTTGAAATACATACCCAAATTTCATAAGAGAATCAATTCCGATTTGAAAGTGTAAATATTCAGATTCAGATTTCATATTCTAAACTAAGTACATGTTTAGTACTCAGTTTCAGATAAGTTCAGATTCAATATTCAGTAAAGCTATCAGTATTCAACTTCAATTTAGATTAAGGATTAAGTAAGCTTAGACTTAAGATAAATAAGTTGAAACCTTTACATAAGACATTATATGATAAGTCCTCATTCAGTAGTCCCGGGACGATTCAGAGGCATCTGTTTCCAATTCAGAGGAGTGTTTACTCCAATTTAGAGGTGTTGCGGCACCAATTCAGGGCATGTAATGCCATTTCAGGGTACTTCGGTACCAATTCAGGGTGTAGATATGCCAATTCAGGAGGACTTATTGTATAATGGTGGCCACATAAGATAAAAATTGTAAATAAAAGATTCTTAAGATTAGGGCATGTATATAATCTCATCCACGCGTGTGATGAGAGGAATTCAGATAAGATATTTATGATCCAGAGACTTTGGTGTAGGCCATGAGACCTAGAGTATAGGTCTCCAGAAAAGATAGAGTAGAAAATAAGAGTTTAAGAAATGAGAGATAATATGTTTCTAGATTTAATTAGAGTTTAATGTTCATTTTGTATTTATGATTTCAAGAATGTTTTGTAATATTTCAGTTCTTTAGCGATGTATATTTTAGAATACTCATGCCACTTACTCTAATGACTATTTTTCCCAATGCATGGCTGGGGACGCGATGTACGCAGGTTTTGGAGCAATTGAAGAACAAAGGGACCAGTAAAGGCCTAAGAGATTTTCAAGCTCAACCTAGTGGGGTGCCATCTACCTAGATGATCCTAAGTATTGACATCTTTTTATTATGAACTTATGCATAAACATGATGTAGTTTTATGTTGACAAAAAGCTATGTGTGAATCAGTTTTATAGTTTTGCAAAGTGTTTCATTTACTTTCATTGCAATGATAATCATGTTTGTGACACTCCAAAAAAAAAATGCTTTCGCTCATTTGATATAAAAATCTGGGTGTTACAGAGACTGTCCTGAGAAAGTCAGGAGTGTGACCCAGCAACTGAGGCATAGTCAGTAGGGCCCTTAGAGGAAACAACCTGGCAGTGGTGCTAGAGGATGTGGACAAGCATCCCAAGCTGGTTCTTCGACATCTAACAATCGAGCACAGGGTCAACAACAAGCGACAGCTAGGTTCTATGCTATGAACCAGCCTGAAGCAGTAGTCAACCCTCGGGTTGTGACAGGTCATATGGAACTACTTTATTCTGATATGTCTTTATCCTGGTTCATATGTGTTAATAGATCTGGGTGCTACACACTCTTTTATCACTCGAGAAGTGATTGATGACTGCAATATGATTGTTAGTCATAGAATAGATAGCTTGTTGTTAGAGACACCTTTGATGGGATCTGCAGTATTGCTGGAAGTGTGTTCTCCCTGCAATCTTTTCTTTTATGATCACTGCATTCAAGTGGATGTTATACCACTTGAGATGTAGGGTTTTGATATAATCCTTGGGATGGACACCTTAGAGAAGTATAAGGTTGTCTTGGATTGTAGTTCCAAGCAAGTTGTGCTCACAAATGATGGTGACACATGGATCTTTCAGGGACATAGAAAGATTCTTCCAACATGTCTTGTGTCATCTATGGTAGCTGAGAAGCTGATGAGACAAGGATGTCTTGCATTCTTAGCCCATGTGGTTGATACCACAATGGAAATCCCTCATCATTCTGAAGTTCCTATAGTCAGGGAATTTGAAGATGTATTTCCTGAAGAACTTCCAGGTGTTCCACCACCTCGAGAGATTGATTTTGAAATAAATCTAATCCCGGGAACACAACCAATAGCACAAACACCGTATAGGATGGCGCCTGCTGAAATGGCAGAACTCAAGAAACAACTGCAAGAGTTGCTTGAGAAAGGTTTTATCCGACCGAGCACTTCACCCTGGGGTGCTACAGTCCTTTTTGTTAAGAAAAAGGATGGGTCGATGCGGTTATGCATTGACTACAGACAGTTAAACAAGGTAACTATAAAGAACAAGTATCCTCTACCAAGGATTCATGACTTGTTTGACCAGTTGTGTGGTGCGACTGTCTTTTCTAAAATAGATCTGAGGTCAGGATATCATCAGTTACATATCAAGGAGGGTGACATACTGTCACACCCCGATCTCAGACTAACCACTAATTCACGACATTAGGACGCGACAGGATGGGATTTATCACATAACCAACCATTCGTCACTTTTAAAACAATCCAAGGCATTTAATTAATAATCAAGTTAAGCTATAAACAAGAACTAAACAAACTGCAGAAACTTCTCAGTTAAACTGATAGAGATACAAGCAAGGTTTACGGCATAATACATTGATTACCATAAAGAAAGCATAACATTAATTTACATATGTGTACACATTCTCTCTCTCACTCACACCTTGTCCCGAGGATCGAGGGGAAAGGACTAAGAGACCTCTATCTAGACTAACAACAAACCTTCTATCGACTAAGCGTTAGGGTGAAACGATCCTTCTGATTCCTGATGCTGATGCTGACCTGAAAATGTTTTGAGTAGAGGTATGAGCCTACTCACTCAGTGAATAACATTTCACTTAGCTATCACTAAACAACTCTTCAGGTTTATAAACTGAAATAAACAAATATACAGTTCAAGCAGGGCAGTTCTATTAGCATAGCAAATATACAGACAATAACCACACTTCTAAGCATTAACAGGTATTTCAGGTAAATAAACAGTTATATAAATTTACTGTGAACCTACTCGATTATTTATCCATTTTATTATTATGCCCTAAATATATGCAGTGTACTCTGCATATAAAGATCCGCAACAAGTTCATGCTACGGTCCCACCGTACAAGACTTAGCGACACACCCGGGAAATGCTAAGTCTGACGCCATCCCTGCTCTGCTACAGGACCCCTGGCTCTCCGGCCAGAACATAGGCTCTACGGCCCCAATGCACAACCACGTGTGCTCCCGACTCCTCCTTTAACTGGAGTACACCGGCGGAGAGTCACAGGGTTACCTTCGTGACACACGCACGAATGGTGTTAGATAACCGTGTTTTCTTTTTCTTTTCCCCAGTGCCATCGTGACACACGCATGATTGTTGTTAGACACTGCCTCTCTTTCTATCCTCGTGCCACCAGAATTAATCAACCGGTTGATGTTGGACACGAGTTTCACCCCTAAGTAACATACCTTCCTTTAGGGGTTCTACGGTGTTAGGGCACTTAGGTCTATTAATAAACTAACAGATCAACATGTAAACAGAAATATCATATAGCAACTGTAAGACATAGAATTTCCTCTTTTTCATCATTTACATCACGCATTTCAAGTTTCAATGAACTTATCATACTAAAGTACATGTTGCACTGTTCAGGAGTCATATCAACTGATACTGAAGCAAATAAGCATTTAAAATGAGTTAAATAATGATTTCTAAATGAACTGCTACTCACCCACTTCGGTGTGTTCGTATACACCGAAAAACGTCCACAAACACGCCTAATTCTGCCCTTTACAGCAGCGCGCACGCCGTGCACCCAGACTGCACGCCGTGCACCTTCAGTGCACTTCTGTTCTACTTTTCTGCCAGTTTGCACGCCGTGCAAACTGACTTTGCACTCCGTGCACCTGGGCAGAACCTCGTTCTGCTTCCTGAAACTTTGCACGCCGTGCAAACTGACTTTGCACGCCGTGCACCTGTGCAGAAACGGAAATCCCCTAAATCAGCTTTCTGCAACGTTGCACGCCGTGCAAAACGGATTTGCACGCCGTGCAACCTACGCAGGGGTGGAAATTGTAGAAATAAAAGAGACGATTGGGGTCGATTCGGTGGACGATTCTTACCCGAATCACTCCTATAGCTTCGGATTGACCTAGCAAGCACTTGGCAAGAAGAAAGAACGGAGGGGAAAGCACCGTTCGCTCCCTAGACCATCTCCATGGTCGTCTTCTTCATGGCTGCAGGAGGAAGAAGAAGGTGAAGAAGAAGAAGATGATGCGGCTGGTTGATTTGGCTGGAGAAGATGAAGAAATCGAAGAAGAACGGAGAAGGAAGGGGCTTGGTTGCCTAGCTTCTCCTCTAGCTTGCTCTCTCTCCCTTTCTCCTTCTCTGTTCTTCCCAAGCGGCAGCCGAAGGAAATGAACTATCGTTCATTCCAAAGTCAGTTAATAGAGTTAAAAAGGAAAAACTGAAGGAAAGGATAAGGAAGGGCGCCCAGGGGGCCGGTTGTAAATTGCCCAGAAACATTCCGAAATTACACATAGGTCCATGCACACTAAAAAGCTCATATCTTTTTACTCGTAGGTCGGTTTCACATGATTTCTTCGGCAACGGATTAAGAACAAACTTGCCCTCAATCTCAAGACAAGAGAACAAGCTAATGATACATTAACACTAGCTCAAAACTCAAAACACTATTAACAAAAGTAAGTACTCATCTCAACATAACTAGTTCAAATATGCACTAACCAAGGTACTTACTGGTAAAACGAAACGTGGGTCATAACAATCTCCCTCCCTTATAAGAATTTCGTCCCAAAATTCCTAAAAGAGAAAAGGAAACTTGTTACGCATTTCTGATTCAAGCTCCCACGTAGCTTCCTCTATATTGTGATTCCTCCACAAAACCTTCACTAAAGGTATCTCCCGATTCTTAAGCTTTTTGATCCGGTGATCAACTATCTGCACTGGTCCTTCTACATAGGACACATCTGTTCTAAGCTGCACCGGTTCTGGATCTACAATCTTTTCTGTACCGGGATGACACTTTTTCAGCATAGACACGTGGAAGACATCATGAAGATTTGCCAACTCAGACGGCAAATCCAACCTGTAAGCTACAGGTCCAATCCTCTCAACAATAGGATATGGACCCATATACCTAGGGGTCAACTTACCCCTCTTGCCAAACCTCAGCACTCCCTTCCACGGTGAAACTTTCAAGTAAACCTCGTCACCAACGTCGAACTCAAGAGGTCGACGTCGTCTTTCTGCATAACTTTTCTGTCTGTCCTGAGCAGCTTTTAACTGATCCCTGATCACAGATATCTTTTCTATAGTTACGTCAACTAGCTCAGGTCCAAGAATTTCTTTTTCACCCACTTCGTACCAACAAACTGGCGATCTACACTTCCTGCCATAAAGAGCTTCATATGGAGCCATTCCAAGACTAGAATGGTAACTGTTATTATATGCAAACTCCATTAGGCTTAAGTGTTCTTCCCAGTTACCTCTGAACTGTAGCACGCATGCTCTCAGCATGTCTTCAAGGGTCTGAATGGTCCTTTTAGATTGACCATCTGTCTGTGGGTGAAACGCTGTACTGAACTTCAGCCTTGTGCCCAACGCATGATGTAACTGATTCCAGAATCTAGATGTAAACTTTGGATCTCTGTCAGAAATAATGGAAACTGGAATCCCATGCAGCCTGACTACTTCATCCACATAAACTTTAGCCAACTTTGAAACGTCAAAGGTTGACTTGACAGGAAGAAAGTGAGCAGACTTAGTTAGTCTATTCACAATCACCCATATCGAGTCTGAACCCTTAGGCGTCCTGGGTAATCCTACCACAAAGTCCATCGTGATGTGTTCCCATTTCCATTCTGGTATAGGAAGCGATTGCAAAGTACCAGCAGGTTTCTGATGCTCAGCCTTAACCTGCTGACACACCCCGCACCTAGCCACGTATTCTGCCACATCCTTTTTCATACCAGACCACCAGTACAGATCTTTGAGGTTCCTGTACATCTTTGTGTTACCTGGATGCATAGCATACATAGAAGTATGTGCTTCCTCAAGAATCTGCTCTTTCAACTCACTGTTTCCAGGTACACATAACCTATCATGAAGATACAACATGCCTTCATCAGAAAACCTGAACTCTGTTCTCTTACCTTCTGACATATCCTGCATGATTTGCCACAACTCATCATCACTCTGCTGTAATTCCTTAATCTGATTATAAAAAGTAGGTCTGACTTGCATCTGAGCAATCAACCCACTTTGTCCAGTCACATCCAAGTTCAAGTTCAATTTTCGCATATCTACAAGCAAGTCCCTCTTGAAACATGCCATAGAAAATGCATTAGCTGTTGAACTTGACTTTCTACTCAAGGCATCAGCTACAACATTTGCCTTACCCGGATGGTAATCGATTGTCACATCATAGTCTTTAATCAGCTCAAGCCATCTGCGCTGTCTCAAATTCAAGTCTCTCTGAGTGAAGATATACTTCAGGCTCTTATGATCTGTAAACACCTGACATGTCTCACCATACAAGTAGTGACACCATGTCTTAAGTGCATGAACTATAGCAGCCAACTCCAGATCATGAGTAGGGTAGTTCTCTTCGTTCTTCTTAAGCTGTCTAGATGCATAAGCCACAACCTTGCCTTCCTGCATCAGCACACAGCCCAAACCTCTTCTGGAAGCATCGCAGAATACTGTATAACCCTTTTCTGCTTCCGGCAAAACCAACACCGGTGCGGAAGTCAACTTCCTCTTCAAGATCTGAAAACTCTTCTCACAATTATCAGACCAAACAAACGGTGCATTCTTCCTCGTCAAGCGTGTCAAAGGTGATGCTAACACACTAAAGTTATGTATAAACCTTCTATAATAGCCTGCTAAACCCAAGAAACTTCTGATCTCAGTAGGAGTCTTAGGCTGTTCCCACTGAAGCATGGAATCAACTTTCTTAGGGTCAACGCTAACTCCATCTTTCGAGATAACATGTCAAAGAAATGCTACCTCGGCCAACCAGAATTCGCACTTGCCAAATTTAGCAAACAACTGGTGTTGTCTCAACAACTGCAACACTACTCTCAGGTGTTGCTCGTGCTGTTCATCGTCTCTGGAATAGATCAGAATATCATCTATAAAGACTACAATAAACTGATCTAGGAACGGTTTGAAAATTTGGTTCATCATATCCATAAAGGCTGCTGGGGCATTGGTCAGCCCAAACGACATGACCAAAAACTCGTAATGCCCATACCTGGTTCTGAAAGCTGTTTTAGGAATATCAGAAGCCTTTATCCTAAGCTGATGATATCCAGATCTCAAATCTATTTTAGAGAAGATCGTCGCTCCACGCAACTGATCAAACAGATCATCTATTCTCGGCAATGGATACTTGTTCTTAATAGTGATCTTGTTCAGTTGCCTGTAATCTATACAGAGACGCATGGTACCATCCTTCTTCTTAACAAACAGGACTGGAGCACCCCACGGTGAAGAACTGGGTCTAATGAAACCCTTATCCAACAACTCCTGCAACTGCACCTTGAGTTCCTTCAACTCTGCAGGGGCCATTCTATAGGCTGGCAGTGCTACTAGATGACTACCTGGATATATCTGAATCTCAAAATCAATGTCTCTGACAGGAGGTAAGCCTGGTAATTCTTCTGGAAAAACGTCAGAGAACTCACGAACCACAGGCACATCATAAACACTGGAGGTGCTCTTCTCTGCTCTGGTGTCAACCACATGAGCAAGGAATGCTTCACATCCTTTCTGTAACATCTTATCAGCTACAACAGCTGATATTATGCACGTAGGCAGAACTTTCCTGTCTCCAGTAAAGACACAAGAAAATTCTCCTCGTTGAAAGGTAGCTTCCTTCTTCCAACAATCGAGTTGCACTCGATATGTTTCAAGACAATCCATACCCAAGATGACTTGAAAGGTATTTACATCCAAGTGTATGAGATTAGCAGCAAAGGTATAACCTCCAAAAGATAACAAGCATCCGGGACAAGACTCGGATAAAACTGTTGGCCCACCTAGTGGAACCCTCAACACTAACTCATCTGCCAACTCTTGAGTTAACAGATTAAGTTTACTGACTAAAGAGTGTTGTATAAAAGAATGAGTAGCACCCGGATCTATCAAAACTGAGACTGGTATATTATTAAACAAAAGCATCTCTCCTGTAACAACTTGTGAAGAAATTATACCTTCCTGAGGTGTCAAAGAAAAGAAACGTGCTGAAGCTCTCCCTCTGCCCCGCTGTCCTCTCTGACCACTCCTGCCACTAGATACTCCACCATCTCTAGATCCAGAAGCCACAGAAGAACTTGGAACATCATGGTATTGAGGCTGGAAAGCTTGCGATGCTGCTTGTCGAAGCTGAGGACATTCCTTTTTGAAATGTCCTTCTTGTCCACAGATAAAACAACCTCGAGGATTTGCACCCCAACACTGACCAGTATGTGGCCTTCCGCATTTGTCACATGGTGGTATCTCTTGCCTCTGAGGACCTGTCACTGACATTGACGACCCAGAAGACTGTCCACTATCGGCACTGCCCCATCTTCCTAGGTTGTATCCTCCTCTGCCTCTAGAAGTAGTGACATTCTCAGATCTCTGCCTGCCAAAACAACCAAGGCCACGCCCAAGTTTAGAAAAGAAACCTCTACCTCCACCTCTGTATCCACTACTGGATTGCCCTCTACTGAAGTCTGCAGATCTCTTCTTAGACTCAGGCACCTTGTCAGCATTCACAGATTCTTCAACCTGTCTAGAAGCCTCGACAAACTCACCAAAGTTCTCTCTGTTCCTCCTACTAGTAGCAGAAACTGTATGCCGAATTTCTGGCCTTAGTCCTTCCTGAAACCTTCTACATCTCTCTATGTTATCAGGAACAAGCTGCGGACAGAAGTTCGCTAACCGTGTGAAAAGCGCTTCATACTCAGTAACTGTCATGTTCCCCTGCTTGATATTCTGTAACTGCCTGATTTTCTCATTAAGAAAAGTGGGTGGATAGAATTTGAGATGAAACTCCTCAGAGAAATCCTGCCAGGAAAGCTCTGTACCTCTCCTCTTTTCTTCCACACCACGCCACCACAACTCTGCATCGCCTGTTAAAAGATAGACTGCATGATTAATCTTCTTTTCTTCTGAAAGCTCCATCAGGCGAAAGACCTTCTCTATCTGTCTAAACCATTCATCAGCCTCTGCTGGATCTGTAGTGCCACTAAACTCTGTTCCACCAAGCTTCTTTACAAGCTCATAAGATCGCATCAGATCCTTACTGCTGGTAGAAGAAGATTCTCGCCTATCAGCCTTGTACTTTTCTTTGGTTTCCAGAAACATCCTATACATCCGGGATGCTTCATCCACGTGGTCACCACCACCTGGACCCAAGTACAAAGGATCAGGGCCAACATGGCTCTCAGCCTGATCATCATGATCAAAGCCTCTTCCTGCCATCTGCAATGATATAACAGAGTATTTCCTGTTAGAAAACTACAGATAGAAGAAAGACACCTAAACCTTAATCCTATTGGTCTCTTATCGTCCCCTGACCTAGACTCTGAGTAACTATGTACTCAACCTAAGCTCTGATACCAAAATGTCACACCCCGATCTCAGACTAACCACTAATTCACGACATTAGGACGCGACAGGATGGGATTTATCACATAACCAACCATTCGTCACTTTTAAAACAATCCAAGGCATTTAATTAATAATCAAGTTTAAGCTGTAAACAAGAACTAAACAAACTGCAGAAACTTCTCAGTTAAACTGATAGAGATACAAGCAAGGTTTACGGCATAATACATTGATTACCATAAAGAAAGCATAACATTAATTTACATATGTGTACACATTCTCTCTCTCACTCACACCTTGTCCCGAGGATCGAGGGGAAAGGACTAAGAGACCTCTATCTAGACTAACAACAAACCTTCTATCGACTAAGCGTTAGGGTGAAACGATCCTTCTGATTCCTGATGCTGATGCTGACCTGAAAATGTTTTGAGTAGAGGTATGAGCCTACTCGCTCAGTGAATAACATTTCACTTAGCTATCACTAAACAACTCGTCAGGTTTATAAACTGAAATAAACAAATATACAGTTCAAGCAGGGCAGTTCTATTAGCATGGCAAATATACAGACAATAACCACACTTCTAAGCATTAACAGGTATTTCAGGTAAATAAACAGTTATATAAATTTACTGTGAACCTACTCGATTATTTATCCATTTTATTATTATGCCCTAAATATATGCAGTGTACTCTGCATATAAAGATCCGCAACAATTTCATGCTACGGTCCCACCGTACAAGACTTAGCGACACACCCGGGAAATGCTAAGTCTGACGCCAGCCCTGCTCTGCTACAGGACCCCTGGCTCTCTGGCCAGAACATAGGCTCTACGGCCCCAATGCACAACCACGTGTGCTCCCGACTCCTCCTTTAACCGGAGTACACCGGCGGAGAGTCACAGGGTTACCTTCGTGACACACGCACGAATGGTGTTAGATAACCGTGTTTTCTTTTTCTTTTCCCCAGTGCCATCGTGACACACGCACGATTGTTGTTAGACACTGCCTCTCTTTCTATCCTCGTGCCACCAGAATTAATCAACCGGTTGATGTTGGACACGAGTTTCACCCCTAAGTAACAGACCTTCCTTTAGGGGTTCTACGGTGTTAGGGCACTTAGGTCTATTAATAAACTAACGAATCAACATTTAAACAGAAATATCATATAGCAACTGTAAGACATAGAATTTCCTCTTTTTCATCATTTACATCACGCATTTCAAGTTCCAATGAACTTATCATACTAAAGTACATGTTACACTGTTCAGGAGTCATATCAACTGATACTGAAGCAAATAAGCATTTAAAATGAGTTAAATAATGATTTCTAAATGAACTGCTACTCACCCACTTCGGTGTGTTCGTATACACCGAAAAACGTCCACAAACACGCCTAATTCTGCCCTTTACAGCAGCGCGCACGCCGTGCACCCAGACTGCACGCCGTGCACCTTCAGTGCACTTCTGTTCTACTTTTTTGCCACTTTGCACGCCGTGCAAACTGACTTTGCACGCCGTACACCTGGGCAGAAACTCGTTCCGCTTCCTGAAACTTTGCACGCCGTGCAAACTGACTTTGCACGCCGTGCACCTGCGCAGAAACGGAAATCCCCTAAATCAGCTTTCTGCAACGTTGCACGCCGTGCAAAGCGGATTTGCACGACGTGCAACCTGCGCAGGGGCAGAAATTGCAGAAATAAAAGAGATGATTGGGGTCGATTCGATGGACGATATTTACCCGAATCACTCCTATAGCTTCGGATTGACCTAGCAAGCACTTGGAAAGAAGAAAGAACGGAGGGGAAAGCACCGTTCGCTCCCTAGACCATCTCCATGGTCGTCTTCTTCATGGCTGCAGGAGGAAGAAGAAGGTGAAGAAGAAGAAGATGATGCGGCTGGTTGATTTGGCTGGAGAAGATGAAGAAATCGAAGAAGAACGGAGAAGGAAGGGGCTTGGTTGCCTAGCTTCTCCTCTAGCTTGCTCTCTCTCCCTTTCTCCTTCTCTGTTCTTCCCAAGCGGCAGCCGAAGGAAATGAACTATCGTTCATTCCAAAGTCGGTTAATAGAGTTAAAAAGGAAAAACTGAAGGAAAGGATAAGGAAGGGCGCCCAGGGGGCCGGTTGTAAATTGCCCTGAAACTTTCCGAAATTACACATAGGTCCCTGCACACTAAAAAGCTCATATCTTTTTACTCGTAGGTCGGTTTCACATGATTTCTTCGGCAACGGATTAAGCACAAACTTGCCCTCAATCTCAAGACAAGAGAACAAGCTAATGATACATTAACACTAGCTCAAAACTCAAAACACTATTAACAAAAGTAAGTACTCATCTCAACATAACTAGTTCAAATATGCACTAACCAAGGTACTTACTGGTAAAACGAAACGTGGGTCATAACACATACCTAAGTCTACCTTCAGGATAAGGTATGGTCACTATGAGTTCACAGTTAAGTCGTTTGGACTAACTAATGCACCAGCTGCATTTATGGAACTCATGAAAAGAATCTTTTGACCTTTTCTGGATCAGTATGTTGTCATCTTTATAGATGACATCTTGATATATAGTAGAGATGCTCAACAAAATGAGCAGCATCTTCACCAAGCTTTGACTTTGCTAAGAGAGCATAAGTTGTATGCTAAGTTTAGCAAATGTGAGTTTTGGTTGCCAGAAGTTTCTTTTCTTGGACACGTAATATCTGCTTCAGGTATTCGTGTTGATCCTAAGAAAGTGGAATCTGTCCTGCAATGGGAACATCCGTAGACACCAATAGAGATAAGAAGTTTCCTAGGACTCACTGGCTATTACAGAAGATTCATTAGGAACTTCAGTTTAATAGCCTTACCCCTGACTAAGTTGACAAGGAAGGAGATTCCTTTTGTCTGGAATGACAAGTGTCAACACTCTTTTCAGTTGCTGAAGGAAAGGTTAACATGTGCACCTGTGTTGGTGCTACCTGAGCAAGGAAAGGGGTATATAGTCTTTTGTGATGCATCTAAGAATGGATTAGGATGTGTGTTGATGCAGGATAAGCAAGTGATTTCTTTTGCTTCTCGAAAACTTAAGAAATACGAGGAGAATTATCAGATACACTATCTAGATTTAGCTATTGTGGTTCATGCCTTGAAGATCTGGAGACATTATCTCTGTGGAGAAACATTCAAGATTTTCACAGACCATAAGAACCTAAAGTATATTTTTTCTCAGCATGAACTAAACATGAGGCAACTCCGCTAGATGGAGTTAATGAAGGACTATGATTTTACAATTGATTATCATCCAGGGAAAGCCAATGTGGTTGCCGATGCATTAAGTAGATAATCAGCAACACCAACCCTACATAAAGCACAACTAAACTCCTTAATGTGCTCTAAGAGAGATATGTTTATCTCCTTGAGGTAAAACAATGTACAACTTAAAGTGTCATTATTAGTCGGGTTGTTGGCTGAGATGCACATAAAACCAACTCTGAGACAGTAGACTAAAGAAGCACAACAGACTGATTCTATGATTCAGAAGATCAGTTCAGAGTATGGTAGTGAGAAGCGGTATGGCTTCCATGATTCTGATGATCAGGTAGTCTGTTACCATGATAGGATGGTAGTACCTGACGTTGATAACTTAAGAAAGTTAGTTCTAGAAGAAGCTCATTCTTCAATGTATGCTATGCATCCAGGGAGCACCAAGATGTATCATAACTTAAAAGATATGTATTGGTGGCATGGTTTGAAGAAGGATGTTGCTGAGTTTGTTATGCGGTGTCCGGTATGTTAGTAGGTTAAATATGAACATCAGAAACCCACAGGAACAATGCAACCCCTGCCTATACCACAGTGGAAGTGAGATCATATAACTATGGACTTTGTGGCTGGTTTGCCTAGAACAGATAAAAGTCATGATTCCATTTGGGTGATAGTTGATAGGTTGACAAAGACAACACATTTCTTACCTGTCAAAACAACCTATACAGCTGAGAAGCTTGCAAAAATCTACATAGATGAGATAGTGTGTTTGCACGGGGTCCCAATTACAATAGTTTCTGACAGAGGTCCTCAGTTTACGAGTCATTTTTGGGAACGACTTCATAAAGCTTTGGGCACTCAGCTGAGTTTTAGTACAACCTTTCATCCTCAGATAGATGGACAGTCTGAGAGGACGATACAAACCTTAGAGGACTTTCTTAGGGCATGTGTCCTTCAGTTTGTGGGGAGTTGGGATCTACATCTGAGCTTGATAGAGTTTGCTTATAATAACAGCTATCAACACAGTATTGAGATGGCACCATATGAGGCTTTTTATGGTAGACGTTGTAGATCTCCCCTATGTTGGTATGAGACTGGTGAATATCAACGTTTGGGTCCTGAGCTGGTTCAACAAACAACTGAGAAGATTAAATTCATACAACAATAGTTGAAAACATCCCAGGATAGACAAAAATCATATGCTTTCAAGCGTCGTAGACCCTTAGAATTCCAAGTCGGAGACAGGGTGTACCTTAAGGTTTCACCTTGGAAAGGTATCCTGAGATTTGGAAAGAAAGGGAAGTTAGCTCCGAGATTTATGGGGCCTTATCCAATCATTGAGAGGATGGGAAAGGTAGCCTATACGATGGAGTTACCACCTGATTTGCATATATTGCACCCAGTGTTCCATATATCTATGTTGAGGAAGTGTCATCCTGACATTGAGTTAGTTCTACAACCTATGGAGGTAGAACTAAATGATGACATATCTTATGTGGAAGGGTCAGTGTTGATTCTTGACAGAAGAATCAAGAAGTTGAAAAAGAAAGATATTAGTCTTGGAAAAGCTCTCTAGAATCACCATGGCATTGAAGAAGCTACATGGGAACTAGAGGATGAGATGAGGAGGAAATATCCTACTCTTTTCTCTTAATGTTTTGTTGATGATTTCATGGACGAAATCATTGTAAGGGGTGGATAAACTTGTAACATCCCTGACCTGGGTTATGAATTAATCCTAGGTATTTTGATTAATAAAAGTAATTATATGCATTCTCTTATCTTTTGAAAAATAATTAAGGCTCAAGAGGAACTTATATTACAATTTTAGTCCTTTTTGAATATTGTTGAAATCAATATTTTGCCTATTTTGGACTAAAGTGAAAATTACCAAAGTTGAGGGGTCTATTTGCAAATTGTGCATGATAATATGTTCCTCATGTGTTAAAGCATCATGGGAATGAATATGATGTAGGGGTATGTCTTGTGATATCTTGAATTCCAAGAAAGAGTTGATGAAGCAATGTTTGTGCATGAAAACCTAGTTTTGGTGTAATGTGCAATTTACCCAAAACCTAGGGTGCAATATGTAATTTACCACGTCAAAAAGGTCTCTAATATTTCTTGGCATCATGTGGAGAAAAGCAAATGAGAGGGGCTCCTCATTTGAATTATGTTGAAGGAGAGAGAATCTTGATATTAAAATAATCAAGATTTAAGCATAATGGAAACATTAATGCAAAAATAAATAAATAATTGAAGGGCCTTCAACTAAAATTAAAATGGTGGAATTCAGATGTGTGTGTGGACGTCCTTGAGCTTTGTAAGGACCGAAAATATCTTAAGGAGGTGAAATTCCACTCACCTTATTATAAGGAAAAGAATTTCCACTCAAAAATATATATTAATATTATAATGGATTAAGGTGCTTAATTTCTTTTCCCTTAATCCATGGATAATGGAGGGGAGTTCGGTGGGTTTGAGTTGTCTTTGCATTCAAGCAAACCAAGGAGGAAGAGGTGGTACCATTTTTGGAATTAATTGATTTTTTAATAAAACATTTTCTCTTTCATCAATTTTCTTATAAAAGAGCCATTTCCAACCCACCTAAGGATCGTTTTCGATTCCTTTATTCCCCTTGCTTGCAAAATCGGCTAAGAGATCTAAGAACAGCAGGGAGCACGTCCCTAACCTGTCGGTAAGCCTTTGACCTTCGTTCTTCTTGATTTCATGGTGAAAATCATAAAACAATGTATGATTCCTTCATTTCTTCACTCTATCTTCAACCCTAGCTGATCCTTTCACTCCAAAAGCTGGAGAAGCGACCTAGGGAGGTAGCTAGAGCTTCAACCACCATTGGATCCGTGAATCTTGGAGCTTGGGATCAGATTTGAAGGCGGGTTATATAACTTTAACCCTTAATCTTTGTCATTAAATTCGATTTCTACTTGCAATTGATTTAGTTGTCAATATTGCAATAGCCTTGCTTAATTGATGGAGTTGCCATGGAAAATGGCAGTAGTTCCATGAGTTTAAGGGTTGAAGATGATAACCTGTTCATAAGAACACACCTTAATCAAAGAACAAAAGCAAACGGTCTTGGACCTTTGGTCCAAACGGTTTCATCAAACCTTTTGGGACCAAACGGTTTGCAAACCGTTTGGTGCCCTAGACTCCAAACCGCATGGATGAGTTGACTGTTTAGTCTAGTTGACCGTTTGAGGTCTGAACTTAATCATAGGTTGGATGATGATCTAATGGACTCAATTGATTGATCCAATGTGTGCACGATCCTTCAATTGGAAACCCTAATCAAGTTGATTGATGAATCCTTGATTGGTCCCAACAATTTCAAGACAATTTGGGTCAAACGGTCTTGAGACCATTTGAGCCCAAATAGTCTTGAAACCGTTTGGGACCAAATGGTTTAAAATCCGTTTGGTGGGTTAGTGGTTGATCCTTGACCCATGTATGATGATCTAAGGGTATGGATTGATGATTTCTTCAATTGAATAATCAATAGTCGATTCAATGATGCAATTGGAGATCAATTGAATTGATGATTGACCTAGTGAGCCCTTGCGGTTTTGGGACTGATTTGGCCCAAATGGTCTTGAGACCATTTGAGACCAAATGGTATTGAAACCATTTGGGAGCAAACAGTTTCAAAACTGTTTGGGGTCAAACAGTTTCAAAACCGTTTGGTGGCAAACAGTTTCAAAACTGTTTGGTGATGAAACTTCAAAACCGCATGGAGGTTGTTAGTGGTTCAATCATTTGGATATTGAAGTTAATGATAGTTCCAATTATCCAATGATGGTTAGTCACGTTACTCAATAAAGGTAAAAAGGTTGAAACCCTAATAGTACCTAGGAATTGGTGTCAATTAAGGAAGGAACCCTAATTGTCATAAGATCAATGACTTGGTACACTATGTCATTCATAGTTGTATGAACTTGATTAAAGGGTTGATATGACCTATTTAAGTTGAGAGAATGATAATATGGAATTGATACATGAGTATGATTCAAGTGGTGATTTAGGGTATGATCCTTAAGTAAAGAGATCATGCAACCCTAATCATGAACATAAACCCTAATTGACAAGGTTGTTGAACCTTAACCCTAATCCAGGGCAATTTATAATTGAAACCCTAATCCAAGGTATGGATGTAGTCCTAATTTAGGGTGATGATGTGCATAGACCTAATCAAGAGTAATGTGATCCAAAACCCTAATTGGGATGAATAGTAAACCCTAATTATGGGTGATGGAATATGAAACCCTAATTGGGATGAATAGTAAACCCTAAAGGTGGATTATTAAATGTAAATCCTTTATAGGGTGAATTTGATGTGAAACCTTAACTGAGGATGGTTTCATGAGAAACCCTAATGTTTGATGTTCTTTGGAACTCAAATCTAGGGTAATGTTGTGTAAAGCTTAACAAACCCTAAGCTTGGGCAATATGATGAGAAACCATATCTTTGATGTGATAATGGGAAGATTATTTCCATGTGACTTGAAATGGGAAACCCTAACCCTGGTGAGGGAATAGTGGTGTTACCCATGAATAGTGAATTCACATTTGTTTTACATGGTTCAAATATGCAATTGATATCACTGTTATCATCTGTGCTAACCATGCAAGTATATTGAAATGATGATCATGGCCAGGTATGAGCTATGATGTTTAATTCACTATTGTGACTGTGCCTTGAGTTCCATAATATACCTTGCTGCCTAGTAAGAGGTAACAAGAGAATTAATGGGCCTCAAGTACCATGTGTGATGCTTGTAATAGCAAGTATCATGTCTGCCTTGGTGAATTGACCTGAAGGTGATGGTTACCTAGAAAAGTGGTAACAATGCTTAATGATGAATCAAGGGTTTAATTACCCAGTGCCATATGATTATGGTGATGAAATTGTGAAGGAATGAGAATTCCCAGCTTTGAAATAAGGGACTGAGTCCCCAATGCCTTTTGAAGATTGTTAAGTAATTGATGAAGATAGTACATGTTTCTGTATAGCATTGTAATAATAAGTTTTGTTTGAGAACTTGCCTGATGCTAAAAGAATATGAAAATGTGCTTAATTAATCAAGTGAAATCTATTCATGTAGTGCTCTGTCCATAGATCCATCATCGTCAGCAGTTGGTGATGGTGAAACAGGTTTTCTTTGGAATTCCTGGAATTCACATATTTTGAATATGTGGGGGTAAATGGGCGAAAATATCCTTACGTCCATGTGAAGAGATTGAGGGAAGGTAAACATCAAACCTCTCAATCCTTCATGTGTCGGGATAGATGCAACATAAATCTCTCGATGGTTGGGATAGATGTATCTTTAATCTCCCAATGCTATCTTATGTCGGTCGATGGAGATAAACATTAATGCTCATGATTGCCGATGAGAGTGCAATTGACGCTGTAACTCTATAGTGAAGTTCCAATATACCCTGGAAAGCTATTTGAGCAGTCGACATAGTCCTTCTTGTAGTCCTGTGCTAACCAGGATGTGGGAGGTCATGGAAATCCGGCTCTTCCATTGACCTATTTATGGTACCGATTTTGATTCTAGAAATGGTCAGTTGGAGTATGAGCAGTATACCTCATCTCCTCAGAGCTTAAATCTATTTGTAAAATATAATCAGCCGTGTAGCGTAATTTCATAAGATTGAAATGCGAGAACCACTGGTTGATGTCATATTGCTTAGCATGTCCTTGATACATAGATATACTTATGTTCCTTTAAATCATATTGAATATGAGACATGCTGCTTTATCAGTTTATAACTAAAATTCTTGAATAAGAATGTTGCTCTAATCTGTACAAATGTTGATTATCTTCTATTAAATCATATTATCCCACTTCTCAGTTTATTTCTATTAAACTGCAATGACGATGTTTTGGCAGAGAGTTATATCTCCCGCTGGGGAAATTTTTATAATTGTCTCACCCCCGTATGATCTAATGTTTTTAGGTAGACGCAGACATCAAAGTAGAAACTCTTCTCCAGGAGAAGAGCAGCAACAGTAGACACAGGGACAACTGTGATCCATCAGCTGGAGATATTGGCTATCTAGTCTTGTGTAGATAGTCCTATGAGTCGTCTCTATCCTCTCGGGTCCTACGAAATTGTGTTTTGATACTTCGATCTGAGATTTTGTGCATGTATGCCTCTAGTTGCAATGATGCATGTAATGTATATACATGAACCAGGATGTAATGTTTTACTTTGGTTCTAAATGTAAGAGTCTTCCTGTAAATGGATCTATTAATAAATGGTTTTAATTTTTAGTGATTTTCAGTAATTCCACTGTTAATGATATGCTTCCGCATTAGTTAATCTTATTTTTATGAGTTGTATGCCACAATAAGTAAGTCTAGTAGCATAGAATCTCTATCATCATGAATAAGTCTAGCAGCATAAGCATAGCTAACAACGTTAGTATATCTAACTGGTTTAACTGATCTACAACATAAGTATAACTAACAACATAAGCACAAATATTTGCATAAGCACAATTAGCAATATAGGCATCTCTAATTACAAATACATATCTAGCAATATAAGCATGGATAACAACATGTGATAACTAATGTCATACTCATAGCCATCTATCAACTTAAACATGGTTATTGTATGTACACATCTATAATATGAGAATATCCACAATATAAGCATATCTATTACCTTTTTTATGCATTAAACATCATCTCTTTGTAAAGAGAACAAACAAGGCTTATCATCCAATGTGAAGCACTTTTCTACATGGTTGTATTACATCTTTTATTAAGCTCTGAGGATTTGAGTCATACCACCCAAATGCAACTGACCACTACTAAGTCAAAATCAGGTCCATACAAGATCTATGGAAGAGTCGGACCCCATGATCTCACCAACAACTCCCAATTAGTATGAGAGACAACACAGTTACATATAGTCCAACTGCAAAACAATGACATATAGTCCTGTAACTAGCCCTTCTTAGTATAGGTCACTACACTAGAGAACAGCTCACGCATGGCCATTCTATAAGAGGCATCATCCAATTATACTGCTTCCTTTCACACATCCCAATATCATAATATCTACGGCATGATAGAAGCCATCATATACAATATGCAATTGTGGATGAAAGGAGGTCCTCGACTTGGCCCCCCACATATTCAACAAAATACACTCCGAGTTTCCGACAGGAATTGCTCATTTCACCATCCAACAAGTTCTGACACTAGAATGGATCTATGTCATAGGGAAACTACATGATTAGAGTTTCACTTGATTAGTTATGCCAATTGGGTGAATTAAGGATACATCAAACAAGTTGACATACAAACCCTAATCCACTTCTAGCAAGCAATAAGTATAAAAACTTTAAAATATACAATGTGTCATATATAATTTCTCATCTCAACATCACAAGACACTATTTGCCTACGAATAAAGAGACTATACTTGTCATCAAACTATCACATGATATAAATTCTTATCACAACATCACAGGGTATCAATCCTTATCATCATAAGAGGATTATACCTTATTCAGGGCTCAACCATGATCATAGGTCATTAAGACTATCGCATCATTCCCTGCAAGTTCATTATTATCTTTCCATGTCTTAAAACAAAGCTTCATTAAGCATCACCACACATGTAATACATGGTCTCAACATGATATTGCATTAAAGAACTAAAAGATGTTCACAAGATAACATTACCGGGTTATCTTAGCAATTTAGAGCATTCCTTTATTATATCAACATATAAGGAAGATAGATATGGACATCATCACACTTATAATGTACTAGTTTAACATATGAAAGAGTAAATCATAAAGTGATGATGACCACCAATTAAGACATTAGAGTTACAATCAATCATTAGGAAGGATATTTCATGATTATATTGATCATTCAAGAAAGGATAACATATGTAATGCCTGGGCCCACTGCCCAAGGCTCTAGTAGAGTTTCAGGAATGATGACTGGCCCCACAGACCACCACTAGACTTAACTGTGTGTTTTATCCTCACTCACGCACAACTTCCTGACTGGTCACCCATCCTAGTACTACTCCAAGCTGAGCACGCTTAACTATGGAGTTCTTTAGTGACGGGATCTCGGAAAAGGAGGTGCACCTTTGGTGATATGGGTAGTCCAATCATTCCTTTGAAGATCGTCTTATCCACGGCCTCAAATCCAGGGACGGTACAATCTCCCCCACTTAGACTCATGACGTCCTCATCAAGGCTCAACTATATGGGCTCATAATCTTTCCCCATTTCTGTGTAGACCCAAATGTCCCATGTACACCCAACTCCCGACCATGGCTACCAATGCAAGGGAGGCTCCATCAACTCGGATAGCCCTTTCCAACATGCTTGGACACTACCAGCGCATGGGCGGCTCCATTAACTCGGATATCCCTTTCCAACATGCGTGGACCACACGGCTCAAAGACTGGCATAACACAGGCCCATGTGAGCCCCACCTACTAGAGGGGATTGGCTCTGATACAATTTGTAATGCCCGGGCCCACTGCCCAAGGCCCTAGTAGAGTTTCAGGAATGACGAGTGGCCCCACAGACCACCACTAGCCTTAACTGTGCGTTTTATCCTCACTCATGCGCAAGCTGGGGTCAACTTCCTGACTGGTCACCCATCCTAGTACTACTCCAAGATGAGCATGCTTAACTATGGAGTTCTTTAGTGATGGGCTCCCGGAAAAGGAGGTGCACCTTGGTGACATGGGTAGTCCAATCATTCCTTTTAAGATCATCTTATCCACATCCTCAAATCTTGGGACGTTACAACATAAGTGACCACTATCATCCATTTGCATTAGGGTTAGGCTTAGGTTAGATAAAAGTCATAGTTCAACACTCATACATAGACCATAACTCATGGAATCCCCATACAATCATGGATGCATAAGATAAAGCATCACCATCACCTTCCATACCTTCCTCAAGTATGTATCCATGCATACCTCAAGGTGTAACCATCAGATTTATAGCATACCTGGGTTTCAACAATAATAAGAGAATACTCCATTATTATATTAATAATTCATAGGAGGCTAATCATGTTTCATCACCATCTCCTAATTGTATTAGGGTTAGGAATAATAAGACAAGTCACATTGACGCTGAAATCAACATTCATACCCAAAACATAACTCATGGCATCCCCATCGGATCATGGATAGACAAGGTGAATCAACATCATCAAATTCCATACTATCCTCAAGTATGGATCCAAGGATAGCTGAAGGTGAAACAATCAAATTTATAGTATACTAAGGTTTCAACAACCATAAGAGATTACTCCATTATTTTATTAACCATTCAAGGGAGCTATTCATAATCAATCACCATCACTTAGATACATTAGGATTAGTTGTAACAAGCTATACATCATTAGGTTTACCCATTAACTCATTATGGTGATTATCTATTATATCCACCTGAGGGCAAAGGTAAGACTACAAATTTGAGGGTATTGACCATTAGGTTCTCATCATTATAACCAAAACATTACACTATGGAATTTATTATAAACCATTAGATGTTGAAGCATCCATTCACAAGCATTGGATCAGGTTTAACATTTCAAAACTATTGGTTGATATGTAGGTTTAACCCTTGGATCATATAACCAAAGAAACCATTGGTTTAGGGATTAATTGAAACAAATAATGATACCTAGTTACACCATAGTGTGGTAACCTAAACCACCATTGGATGTGACACATTATGTCACCATCAGCTAATGAGATCAATGCTACCATCATTGAACACCATCAGATGTTGAACTAAAAATTACCATTGGTTTGTACCATCTTTAGGGTACTAAACCATTGATCATTGAGATTCGAAAAGAGTCTATAACTGACCTAAGGTGTGAGCATTCGTTTGACATCATTTATCATCACCATCAGGTGATGCAAAGGAATGTCCACTAGTTCTAATATAAAGTCATCCATCGGTTCATGTGTAAAGTTGAAAATCAGTCTAAAAACATTTGTATAAGCCATCGTTTGATAGGTACTTAGCACCATAGGTTGCCATGTGGACCTTATCTAAATCTTCCTCTACCTCATTAAGGTTGTGCACATGATTTCAAGTTCATATAACTGGAAACTAAATGAGGAACACCACAAAAATCAAATTCCTAAGCAAGAATAGATTTTATATCCATAGATCTTTATTTTAGAACAAGAACATCAGTAATCAAGCTTGTAGTAAGCAATAAAAGTGAAGAGGGTTATAAAAATCGCCTCTAGGAAGAAGTTAAGAGTCCAAGAAGTAAGAAAACTTGAGAAAAGAAGGTGAAGAACCCTAGTTTCAGGTCTTAATTCAGCCAAGTAAGCTTCTTCTCCAAGAAAGAGAGTAAACCCTAGGTGAAGGGAGCAAGAAAATAAGTTCTTTAGATTTAGAGAAAACATTACCATGGAACAACAAGGTTCTATCCAGGAAAAAGGTATGAGGGAGAGGAACAACAAAACAAATGAAGAAGAGAAGGAGATACTACTAGTTTAGGTCAAGGTCACCAAAAGGAAGCTTTGCAAACCCTAGATAAGGGTAGATCCGAATTCTAGATGCTCCAACAAGAAGATTGGCTATCTTCTTCTTCCTTGGGCACTGTATTCACCCCCAATTAGGTGAAAGAAGAAGTTATAGAGAGGAGGGAAGATATAAGAGTCTAAAGGTTTCATTTTTGAGCTAAAGGATAAGTATATAAGGCTTATGGATAAAGAAAGAGAAAAGCTTGAGGTGTCCTACTAGCTCTCCATGTGTCTGTGGCCTTGAACTATTATGGATATACAAGAAGCCACACAAGAAGATGCCCCACCGATCATGTAGACCTACTTAGACACTGTTTCTTTGATTTCCAAGCCAATCAAATAAACCATTGGTTGATAGCTCCTAAAGGTAGCTCATCGACAAAGGGGTGAACCCTAAAATACCCTTGAAGAAAAACACCTCCAAACTGAGGTTCAACTAGGCGCCCCATGGCCAAACAAACTCAAACATGATAAGGAAACATATAAGGATTATAATTCATGTGAAAAATTACAAGTAAAATATCAAATTTGGGTTAATTCATAAAAGTTCAAAATGTGCATAAAATTGCATAACTTGCGCAAATAGTGTCCAAATTGGACCAAATTTGAAACTTAAGCTTGCGACATGATGCCAAAACATATCAAAAGGTTATATTAAGATTCAAAGAACTCAATTATGATAATTAATCATGTTCAATACTTTAAGCAAGGTTAGGGGTCTTACAGCCATAAACCCCTAATTGGGATTTTATCTCCAAAATCCAAGTCAGACAAAGATGGGTATCTCTTATGCACCTCATCCACAATCATACAATGGTTATTTCCATCTCATGGTGATGTCATACTACTCTCATAGAAGTCATGTTCTTCTCTCTCAACTTCTGCATGTCTCAACTTGGGTCAACATAGAAGCCTCCACATAATAAACATCCTCACGCAACTCCACCTCCACTATTGTATCACTTGCCCCATACCAAAGTGACACTTCCTAAATATGAAATATGGAAACTTGTTTTTCCACATGTACAACTCTAGTAGTATCTTTCAAGTTAGAACTCTAGTTGTTATCCTAAACTATTACATCTATTGTATCACATTATTTATAAGCCATACTTGCTGGCTTTTAACAAACATGGAATATCATGTATCTCTTATCTCTCTATGTTCCTTTGATGCTTGTTGTGGTTAGCAACTCAATCAATCAGGTGGGCATATCCTAACTATCAAGAACTGTAAGGCATATATTCTTAGAAGATTTTGCAATCATCTCAATGGTGGATTGGCCATCGGTCTACTTGAAGAATCATATACTATTTGTAACTGTTAACAAATAGGACTTCCTAGTTGACCTTGTTAGGGGTAAAGCAATGACACTATCTTCATCTTACTAGGATTAACACAACACTCTTAGCAGATATATCATAACTCTAATAGGATACTTTAGTTAATTCTCAATCTCACTCTTGTTGATCTTGACACATACATTGTTATTTTCAACAAACCTAAGGCTTAACAAAGATACTAACCATGTTGTTGACTGTCTCTATACGACATTGAGATGTTACCATTCAAAACTAGTTACAACTTATGAGGACTCAACTTGAGCACTTTGTCTCTCAGGTTCATAAACATTGTTCATGCATTGGATAAATTAAAAAACATAATCCTAAGCTCACCATGACCATGCATCTTATGTCACCCACTTGGGTTCTTAGTCACTGACATCTCAATCTCAATTCTATCTTGAAGGATCACTATAACACATGTTGACTGGTCAACCAACTATCTATCCTTGACAGTGGTCTTAGACAATTGTCAACATCTCATATACAACATCAAAGAATCACTCTCCTCCTTTATAACGACACTGGGAGGATCAACATCAACTCACTCTAACCCTCTTAGGGAGAGTAACACTATATTAAACTCATGATATACACCTTCAAACTCAGATACCATAGGAAAACCCTGGATACTAGGATTCATCACCTTAGTATCCACTACATGTGCTATAAGGAAATCACATCCTTTTCTCATCAACTTCTCCTCCATCATAACTAACTCAAAACATATAAGAGGAGTCTTACTAACTCTTAGAAGGATCAAAAATCATACCTATCACAAACATCAAGATCTTGGAACCATAGTCCAAACAACCACATCCTATAATAGGATATCCACCCCCAAGATTACATTGAATTCACACATACCAAGTGACATAAAATCCACTTAATTGTTGTTCTCCAGAAAGGAAGAACACAAAGGGAAACATACTTCCCATCACACATCAACATTGTCCAGGGGTTGCTTAACAAGGTGTTACTGATTCTATCTTCTCCAAGTGGTTACAATTTTTTATGTATCATTTTACCTATTCCAGCTTGGATTCCTTTCCATCAACATAGGAATTATCAAGATTAACGTATCTCATTGCTCCTTCCTTGTGAACTTGTTATCATATTTGTATGTGTTCTCTTGTTTTTTTAAAACCACTTATCATTAGGTAGATCACCACATTTCACATTTTCTTCATTGAACATGGATCATCTCCCCAAATTTCTTTCACATGTCATGAAGATTTTACATTAACACTTTCTTACACACATAGGTTGGTATGATATTAACTCAGGCTCCACTTTATTCATCTATCATTGTTCTTATTCATCTTCTCATATCATACTTATCACAAAATTTCTCTCCATCTTATGTGGGTTACATACCGTGAATCATTCTATTAGCATATATTTATCAGTCTTTTGCTTCGTTATCTTCTTGAATTACAGTTTCAAGAATTCCTCTTTTCCTTATTTGTATTCAGATTCAGGTTTCATGTTGTCCTATCTTTCTGTTGTAGTTACCAAACATTCAAGTTTGTATAGGTTATGATGTAATTCTCATCTTCCATAGGGTAAGATTGAGGTATTAGCACCATGATTTTTGATTATTTATGCTCTTTATATTGTTTAAAAATGACTACTTGATCAAAGTAACCAGAAAGATAACTATATAAGAGTTTCATACTTACCTTTTTCAAAAATTCAATACATGGGCAAGGCATCCAAATACTGAGTTCAGGAAGTATGCACCATGTTTTCATGTCATGTTCTTAACTTAGACATCATCCTAGTTCCTAAGTCCTAGTGTCCATGTAGACTCAATGAACCTAAAGCTCTGATACCAACTTGTGAGAACCCATTACATCAAACTAGATTACTCAAAACACTAAACATGATCAATCACCAATTAAACACATACCCAGAAAATAGGGTAAATTAAAACTAATTTCAACATCACCAACATGCTTAGAACATTTGCATTAAAGCCCATCTTGCTTTCATTCATACAATACCAAGAAACTTATAAAAATTATTTTGTGGCCTTATCCACAACATATTTATACACAGGTGGACGTTATCCATATATACCTCATAAATAATCATTAACATGCTAACAAAAGCTCGATTGGTTTGAAACATCATATACAAACTTTTCCCATCCGCACCTAAAAGTATAGGGACAACTCTAGGACATACTAGACATGTAAACAACCTTCTCTAAGGTCCATCATCACAACTCCTCACTGCCATAGATATGCTCCTGCTACTGCCAATCACCTAAAAAGTTGTGGTGACCCACATGTGAGACCCATGCCCCGGTGATGGATATAACTCTCAACACCACTTATTGATTATAGTAGGTTACACAATTAAACTGTTTGAGCAAATTAAACATGTATAACAGAAAGACTTAGCATCATGTATGATTAATAAAATACATAAAGAAGTAGATAACAATTATCATCATTAGACTGACTATCATCTTTTACCTTGATAACAATATAACTATTCATTAGCATGTATTTAACTATCAACATAAGTAAGTCTAGTAGCATAGCATTTGTATCATCATGAATAAGTCTAGTAGCATAAGCATAGCGAACAATATTAGTATGTCTAACTGGTTTAAGAAATCTACATCATAAGTAGAGATAACATCATAAGCACGATTAGTAGTATAGGCATCTCAAATTATAGAGACATAACTAGCAATATAAGCATGACTAACAACATGTGATAACTAATGTCATAATCATAGCCAACAATGGTAGAATATCTATCATTTCAAACATGGCTATTGTATGTACACAACTATAATATGATCGTGTCCGCAACATAAGCATATCTACTACCTTTTTAATGCATTAAACATCATCTCTATGTAAAGAGAACAAACATGGCTTATCATATGATGTGAAATGTTGTGTATAACCCTAAACAAATATGCTATACAGATGTATTACATCTTTTATTAAGCCTCGAGGATTTAAGTCGTACCACCCAAATCCAACTGACCACTTCTAAGTCGAAATCAGTGCCATACAAAATCTATGGAAGAGTCAGACTCCATTATCTCACCAACAACTCCTGCTCAGTATGAGAGACAACGTAGTGACATATAGTCAAACTGCAAAAAAATGACATATAGCCTAGTAACTAGCCCACCTTGGTATAGGTCACGGCTCTAGAGAACAGCTAACACATGGCCGTTCTATAAGAGGCATCCTATAGTTATACTGCTACCTTTCACACATCCCAATATCACAATATTTGAGGCATGAATGCAACCATCCACCACAATCTGGAATTGTCAATGCAAGGAGGTACTTGACTTGCACCCCCCACATATTCAACAATATGCGCTCTGAGTTTCCCACGGGAATTTCTCATTTCACCATCCAGCAAATTTTGACACTGCAATGGATCTATGGCACATGGAAACTACACAATTAGAGTTTCACTTGATTACTTATGCCAATTGGGTGAGTTAAGGATGCATCAAACAAGTGGGCATACAAACCATAATTCACTTTTACTAAGCATATGCCTATAACAATTTCAAAACATATAAAACATGTGAGATATAATTTCTCATCTCAACATACCAAGGCACTATTTACTTGCCAATCAAGAGACTATACTTTTCATCACACTATCACATGATATAAGTTCTTATCACAACGTCACATGCTATCAACCCTTGTCATCATAACAGGATTATACCTCATTCAGGGCTCAACCATGCTCAAAGGTCATTTAGACCATCACATCAATCCTTGCAAGTTCATCTTTATCTTTCCATGCCTTAAAACAAGGCTTCATTAAGCATCACCATACATGTAATACATGGGCTCAACATGATATTGCATTAAAGAACAAAAAGAAGTTCACAAGATAACATTGCAAGGTTATCTTTGCAATTAAGAGCATTCCTTTTTTATATCCACATATAAGAAAAGTAGATATGATTGGACATCATGACACTTATAGTGTACAAGTTCATCATATGAAAGAATAAATCATAAAGTGATGATGACAACCAATTAACACATTAAAGTTACAATCAATCATTAGGAAGGATATTACATCGTTATATTAAACATTCATGAAAGGATAACATAATTGACCAGTATCATTCATTTGCATTAGGGTTAGGTTTCGATTATGTTGAATTTATAGTTCAACACTCATACACAACCTCAACTCATGGCATCCCCATACAATCGTGAATGCATAAGATAAAGCATCACCATCACATTCCATACCTTACTCAAGTATGGATCCATGCATACCTCAAGGTGTAACAATCAGATTTATAGCATGCCAGGGTTTCAACAATAATAAGAGAATACTCCATTATTCTATTAACCATTCACGAGAGGCTAATCATGTTTAACTACCATCACCTAATGCTATTAGGGTTAGGAGTAACAAGATAAGTCACATTGATGTTACCAATCAACATTCATACCCAAACCCTAAATCATGGAATCCCCATCGGATAATCAATACACAAGGTGAAGAATCATCATCAAATTCTATACTATCCTCAACTATGGATCCAAGAATAACTCAAGGAGAAACCATCAATTTTATAGTATACTAATGTTTCAACTGCCCTAAGAGATTACTCAATTATTTTATTAACCATTCAAGGGGGATATTAATAATCAATCACCATCACTTAAATACATTAGGATGAGGTGTAACAAGCTATACTTCATTAGGTTTACCCATTAACTCATTATGGTGATTATCAATTATATCCACCCAAGGGAAAAGGTAAGACTAAACATTTAAGGGTATTGACCATCAAATTCTCGTAATTAGAACCCAAACATTAGACTATAGAATTCATTATAAACCATTGGATGTTGATGAATCCATTCACAACCATTGGATGTTGAAGCATCCATTCACAATCATCAGATCATGTTTAACATTTCAAAACTATCGGTTGATATGTAGGTTTAACCCTTGGATCATATAAACAAAAAAATCATCAATTTAGGGATTAATTGAAACAACTCATGATACATATTTACACCATTGTGTGGTAACCTGAACCATAATTGGTTGTGACACATTATGTCACCATCAGATGATGGGGTCAATAATACCATCATTGAACACCATCAGATGCTGAACATAAAATTGCCATTGGTTTGTACCATCTTTAGGGCACTAAACCATTGATCATTGAGCTTCCAAAAGAGTCTATAACAGATCTAAGGTGTGAGCATTAGTTTGACAACATTGATCATCACCAACAGTTTCCGCAAAGGAATCTTTACTGGTTCTAATATAAAGTCATCCATCGGTTCATGTGTAAAGTTGAAAATCAGCCTAAAACACTTAGTATAAGCCATCATTTGATAAGTATTTAAAACCATAGGTTTCCATGTGGACCTAATATGAATCAAACTCTACCTCAGAAAGGTCATGCACATGATTTTAGATTCATATAGAACTAGAAACTAATCAAGGAACATCATTAAAATCAAAATCCTAAGCAAGAATAACTTTTATAAGCATAGATCTTATTTTAGAACAAGAAACTTTTTTTTTTTTTTTGAGAAGACTGCCTTTTGTATTAATCAAACATCGCATACAATAGGCTCTGGAGGTAGATAAGGGAAATTACAAGTAGCAACCCAATCATAATCAGTCCCGAGACCCATTTTTGCTAGACTGTGCGCAGCCATATTCCCTTGTCGTCGAGTATGGGTGAAAGACAAACCCTCGAAATCCTGAACATAGCTGACTATTTCTTTGCACAGCTGGTCAGTGGGGCTTAAACCAAAGTTGTTGTTGATTAGCAGCCTGTGGACGTTTTGAGCATCCATTTCCACGTCAAGGTCCAGCAGGTTCATCTGCTTAGCAAGCCGAATACCGAACAGGACTGCATAAGCTTCGGCTGTTTTAACAGGCCACTTGCCGAGCAACGTTTTGGCCGCCATAGCAAGGAAGGTGCCACCTTTATCTCTGAAAACAGCAGCTAAACTAATTCTGTTTCCGCTTAAGAAGGCTGCATCGGTATTCATTTTAAAAGGATGTAAACTGGGTGCTTGCCAGTGGATTTGCGTAGTGTTTGGGGGTAGAACATTACCCAAGCTGCTATGTTTCTTGAAAGATTCGGCCCAATGAAGGATGTTGTGCACTGTGACCATTTGATTGGTTGGCTCCTGGCTAAAGATGGTTTCATTTCTGCACATCCATATAGCAAGGCAGGTGGCTGCGAAGGTAATGAATGTAGCATTATCTGTTTGAGTACTGAACCAGCAAAATACTTCCATAAATTCAGTTCCGTTTACCCCCCTCACAGCCTGCCCAATTTCTGAAGCGTCCCAAACACTCTTGGCTTCTTTACATTTGATTAGAGCGTGAAGAGTTGTTTCACTGTCCTCATTGCAGACTTCACAGATATCTGTATCACATATATGTCTGTTCAATAGGTTCCTCTTTGTTGGAAGTTGATTCGAACAACACCGCCAGAGAAAATGTTTGATTTTGGGATGGGTTTTTGTATGCCAAATTCGTTTCCAAATCTGCTGGTTGTTTAAACTTCTCCCCTCCTCATTTCTATTTTGGTGTCCTTTCCATCCTAGCCAATAGGCTGAGCGCACACTGAACACCCCATCAGAATTTGGATACCAGTAAAAATCGAGATCCTTCAGAGGGCAAATAGGCGTTCTAAGTATCGCTTCAGTCTGTGCACAACTAAACATCATGGCTATTAGAGGTACGTTCCATGCCTCAGCGCCCCTCGTCATCAGTTCCCCAACAGTAGCTGGGAGGTAGCCTGTATAATCCTCCTTAAGGAAGCCATTCCCGAGTCTATCACCTATCCAGTTTTCATCCCAAATACGAACCTCGGAGTATGGCACAATGTGCCGTCGCAACCCTTCAATGACGATGGCTTTTGCTCCCCAAAGGCTGCGCCAGATATAGCTGGGGTCATGCCCTCTTTGGGCTTGTAGAACCTCGCCTCTATTGAAATATCTCGCCTTCAAAACTGTAGCAGCTATAGACTGTGGGGATTTAACCAGCCTCCATATTTGTTTGGCCAAGAAAGCGTCGTTGAACACATTAAGATCACGGCAACCCAGTCCCCCATTGCTCTTTGGTTCACACATCTTTTTCCATGATATCCAATGCATCTTCCTTCTGCCATCTTTGCTTCCCCACCAGAAATTAGCAAGCATTCTGGTGATATCTTCGATGATGTTCCCCGGCACCTTGAAAACGCTCATCATGTACATGGGAATGGCCTGCACAATTGATTTGATAAGCACCTCTTTCCCAGCTTGACTCAGTAGTTTCCCCGTCCATCCGTTTATTTTTTTCCCTATCTTTTCTTTAAGGTCACTGAACACCCTTCTTTTGGATCGTCCAATTATGGTTGGCAGCCCTAAATACTTTTCATGTGCACTGACCTCCTGCACTTTAATAGCCCTTTTGATATCATCTCTTGTTGCCTCTGGTACATTCTTGCTAAAAGAGACCTCCGTCTTGGTGTAGTTTATATTCTGTCCTGAAGCCCTTTCGTAACAGCTCAAAAGAGAGACTATTTTCTCGGCTTCATGAAGGTTTGCTTTGGTGAAGAGTATACTGTCGTCGGCGAAGAAGAGATGGGTAATCCTTGGAGCATTTCTACATATTCTAGCCCCTGTAATGGTGCCCTCAATAGCAGCTTTTTTGATAAGTGATGAGAGCGCATCTGCACAGAACAAAAAGAGGTAAGGAGAAATTGGGTCTCCTTGGCGGAGACCCCTTTTGGGTACTACATGACCTTTTTTTTCACTGTTGATAATAAAGGAGAAAGAAACAGTGCTAATACAGTCTTCAATTTTCTGGCACCATAGATCCCCAAAACCCATTTTATTGAGCACTCTGAGAATGAACACCCATTCGACTCGATCGTAGGCTTTGCTCATATCGAGCTTGAGGGCCATTTGACCACGCTTCCCCTTTGTCTTCCGTTTCATGGCATGGAAAGTTTCAAAAGCTACCAGAGCATTATCCGTTATGAGCCTTCCAGGAATGAAAGCGCTTTGATTCGGAGATATGATGTCGTTCAGGAAAGGTTTTGCTCTATTTGCCATCACTTTAGATATGATCTTATACATCGTGTTGCACAGACTTATGGGTCTGAAATCTTTCATACATTCGGGCTCTCGACATTTAGGAATAAGCACAATATTGGTTTTGTTGATGTTCCTGAGATTATTTTCATTTTTCCACCAGCCTTTGATGTAGCTTGCAATATCTGTGCCAACAGTAGCCCAATTTACCTGGAAGAAACTCGCATGGTAGCCATCAGGTCCCGGAGCCTTGTTCGGGTGCATATCAAAAAGAGCCCTTTTGATCTCACCCTCATTTGGTTCTTTTTCCAGCTCTTCATTCATCTCCTTGGTGATTTTCTTTTCCACACCCGCCATGGCTTCCTCAATGTTTGAAACTCCCTTCGAATCAAACAAATCACTGTAATAGTTAAGAATGATGTTATCAATGTCCTCATTTCTATGCTTCCACACTCCATTGTCATTTTTTAGGCACTTGATTTTGTTTCTTCTTTTCCTTTGGGATGCTTTGTTATGGAAATAAGCAGTATTCTGATCGCCGTCTTTCATCTCTTTTACTTTTGCTCTAGTGAACCAGTATGTTTCTTTTTGCCTTTGGAGGTCATTTATCTCCTCACACAGCTTGGTGCATCTTTGGATGTTGTCGGCTGACATCAAAAAACCTTGGAAATGCAACAGGTCCTTCTCCGCCTTTTTGAGTTTTTTATCTATGTTCCCAAACTTTTCAGTCGCCCAAGTGGATATGGCCTTCGAACAAATTTCTAGCTTTTCGTTTATTTCCTGATTTTCATTTTCTGCCCAGATTTTGTTGACCACCTCTTTGCATTGGTCGTCTTGTAGCCAGAGTTGTTCCATCTTGAAACTTCGGTCTTTTGGACGTCCTCTCTCATAACCTTCATTTGAGAGAAAAATAGGTGCATGGTCAGAATTGAGCCTTAGCATATGCCTGACCACGGCCGTGGGGAAGATATGAGACCAGCTTTGGCTAGCAAGGGCCCTGTCAAGTCTCTCCATGATAGTAGTTTCGGGTCTTTTCCCTCTGTGCCACGTGAAAGGATTTCCTGTGAAGTTGATGTCGATCAACTCACACACTTCAATGGTCTCTTTAAATTTATTGATGTAGCTTTCCTCCCTTAACACCCCACCTGTCTTCTCCGCATGGCTGGTTATTTCGTTGAAATCCCCTATGAACAACATAGGGTTATAAAAATGGATAGGGTTATAAAAATCGCCTCTAGGAATAAGATCAGAGTCCAAGCAGAATGAAAACTCAAGAAAAGAAGGTGAAGAACCCTAGCTTTAGGTCTGAATTTGACTAAGTAAGCTTCTTCTCCAAGAAAGGGAGTAAACCCTAGGTGAAGGTAGCAAGAAAATAAGTTGTTGATCTTTAGAGCAAACTTTACCATAGAATAGCAAGGTTACATCTAGGAAGAAGGTAGGAGGAAGAGGAACAACAAAAGAAACTAAGGAGATACTTACTAGTTTAGGTCAAGATCACCAAAAGGAAGCTTTACAAATCCTAGATAAGGGTAAATTCGAATTCTAAATGCTCCAACAAGAAGGGTGGCTATCTTCTTCTACCTTGGGCACTCTATTCACCCCAAAGAAGGTTAAAGATGAAGTGTTGGAGAGGTAGGAAGATATAAGAGTCTACATATTTCGTTTTTGAGGTAAAGGATTAGTATATAAGGCTTATGGATAAAGAAAGAGAAAAGCTTGAGGTGTCCTAATAGCTCTCCATGTGTCCATGGCCTTAAACTATTATGGATATACAAGAAACCACAAAAGTATATCTTCCCCACCATACATGAAGACCTGCTAAGACATTGTTTGTTAGATTTCTAGACAATCAAATAAATCATTGGTTGATAGCTCCTAAATGTAGCTCATCCATAAAGGGGTGAACCCTAAAACACCCTTGAAGAAAAACACCTCCAAACCAAGGTTCAACTAGGTGCCCCATGGCCCAAAAAACTCAAGAATGATAAGGAAACATATAAGGATTATAATTCATGTGAAAAATTGTAAGTAAAACCTCAAATTTAGATATACTGCATAAAAGTCCAAAATGTGCATAAAATTACATAACTTGCACAAACAACGTCCAAATTGGATCAAATTTGAAACTTAATCTTGTCACATGATACCAAAACATATCACAAGGTTATATTAAGATTAAAATCACTAAATAATGGTAATTAAACATGTTCAAAACTTTAAGAAAGGTCAGGGGTCTTACAGTTAAGAATGTAGTTGTATGTATAAAGAGCTTCCCCCCACAGTCTGTGACTAAGTCTAGACTCAGTTAGCATTGAATTGATCATATAAAACAATGTTCTATTTTTTCTCTAAGCTACTCCATTAAATTGAGGTTTATATGGGGTAGTGATTTTATGTATAAAGCCATGGTCCTCACAAAACTTGTTAAGTTCATTAGAAATGTATTCACCACCTCTATTGGACCTCACTCTCTTAATGTTTTTATTTAATTATTTCTCCACTTGGGTTTTATAGATTTTGAACTTATCTAATTGTTCATCCTTAGTTTTCAGCAAGAATATGAAACAATGTTTAGAAAAGTCATGTATAAACGTCACAAAGTATCTCATACTATCACGAGTAAAAACATTATTTAAATCACAAATATCAATATGAATTAATTCAAGAAAAGATGTACTATGATCTACTAATTTAATTGGCTTCTTAGGGAGCCTAGCTTGCACACAAATCTAGCATCTATTAGACATATCAATATGAGTCTTGGGAATCATATCTAAATGAATCATATGTTTAATCATATTTTTATTCGCATGACCAAGGCGTGCATGCCAAACATCACTAGTTTCAAAAACTAAAATAGTAGAAGATGTTTCATTAAAACAAGATGCATTACATAAAATATAAGATAGTTTAATAAGACCATCACATGTATAACCAAGACCAACATAAGAACTATTTTTAGAAATTACAATGTGATTGACTTGAGACAACAAGGTATAGCTAGAATGTGGTAAAACAACTTGACTAATCAAATTTCTATGGAAAGAGGGAACATGTAGACATCATGTAGTCTAAGAGTGTTTCTAGATGTAAGCTTTATGTCAACACATCAATAGCATGCAATCAGGATGGTGGATGAACTTGATCACTATACCGGATTCGGCCTGGTAGGAAGAAAAGAGGGATTTGCCAAAGCAAATATGGTATGTGGCACCAGAGTCCATGTACAATCAGAAGATAAGTTAGAAAAATGAATAGTTAGATTTTCTAACCTTTCTATAGAAGACGAAGGGACCACCCCACAGTGACCATGTTTACTTCAAGATTTTTAGGATCCTGGACGTTCTACTCTCTTTGACCTTTGTGAAAGCTGCACACATTTGCTAAGTTGCCAAGTTTATCACACACAATTATTATTTCTCTTATTTTGGTGGTTCTTATGTCTCTTAAAAGAATATTTGGATTTCTTATTGAAATGGAAAGGGTTAGGCTTCTTCTTGGTTATATCACTTATGACCATATTGATAGCTAGGTTAGACTTCATGTCTTGTTCCCTATGTCTATCCCTAATTCATAAGGATTTAATTAAGGATGCCATGGACATATTCCCTTGTTTATGTCTAAGGGTCCTGGCAAAATCCTTCCAAGAAGGTGGGAGCTTCTCTATGAGGTGTGCTACTTGAACATTTTCATCAAGGTTATAGCCTTTTTCCATGGATTTAGAAACTAGGTTTTGGTATTCTAGAACTTGAGCTAAAATAGGTTTATCATCAACCATATTGTAAGTTAACCATTCAACAAAGGCATAATGCTCAAGACCAGTTGCTTTGAGACCAAACTTTGAATCTAATATCATCCAAAGTTCAAGAGCAGTTGGGATCCTGTGATAGATGTCATAGAGTTCATTGAATAAGATTAAAAGGATCCTACCATGACTTAAATAATTGATTTCTTTTGAGACAAGAGTGGAGACAGGGGGTGTATGCACCACAAGTTTAGGTTCTTCTTCTCGTACAATAAGGTTTGTGGGTTGTGGTTTAGGGACAACATGTATAGACTCATCTTGAGGTAAGATGGCAGAAACTAGACCCAAAGAGATGAGCCACAATCACATTTCCTTCTACCAACGATGAAAGTGCATACCATAAAATTGTTTCAGGTGAAGGAAAACAACGTCATCAAGAGATAGCATGGTTTTTGATTCCATATTAAACAATCATGCATTTAACAAAATAGATCTAATTAACAGTTGTTTATGAATCTATTTTGAGACTTTTTGGACAGATTCAAAGGAGTGTAACATCTGCCTTAAAATGTTGGATATTAGACAAAATTAATTAGATTAAGCGACATTGTTAACCAGAAAAATATACAGCGGTAATAATAGCAATTATGGATTCAGAAAAATATAATGATTAGTTAGAAGATGCAAACTCCAAAGCCTGGGATAAAAGTGTGTGAAATACTATCTTTAAGATAAATTCCGCCGTTCCTATCATGAGCTTTTCTGACGGTTTGTCTCCAAGATTTAGACACCCCAAATTTGATAAAGCCACTCAGTGCAAGCTAATTGACTATGTCAAACTCATTCCTTTAACCCTTTGTCGCAAAGAAGAAATGGATCGTCGTGAAGCAGCAACAACGCAAGGATATCAACAAGCAAGGAGGTTTTGAGATTAACAGATGGTCGTGTGATGGTAGATGAAACATGATCATTATATTTAGAAGGAACTGGAACATGAAAAACTTTTTCTCTTAGGCTTCGATTGTTTTGTCGTAACTGGTTTGAAAAAGTTATGAATTGCAGTTCCTCAAGCAGTTTTTCATGATTGGTTTAAAGTAAATGTTGGAATTTGAGTTTCTTGACTTCCTGTGAGTTACAGACTTACATAAAAAATAAAATTCCTAATTTTCCTCTTAAAAAGAGCAAAAAACGAGTTCTTGGACAACTAACAACATTTCTTATACAATTATATTCTTCATTAGTCATAAGTGACACATCTAAAATATTTATGACTAGAATATTAGTGTTGTCGATATAATTTGTTGCTAAAATTGTAAAATAATATGACAAAATATCATACATTATAATCACACTCTGTAAAATATTTTACAGTATAACCATCATTATTTTAATGTGATTTACAAAATAAAAAATACAAACATCATGAAGAAAACAAACCAGACAATATGAAAATAATGTGATTTACCTAATATATTTTTAATCTTCATGCTTAAAAAATGTGATGTGAAAATTATAATTAACTATAACCATGCATGAATATTATAGTGAAAATTTCCTACAAAAAGTAATGTAAAAATTGATATTCTACATTGTGTTAAACAATGATGAACCAAAGCATATATTTACCAACACATAAAATGTGGAAATTATTGCGATACTTTTTACATGCAAAGTGAAATAAAAATATTACAGTGTGAATTTGATTATAATGTTTTTATTAAGATTATAATTATATCATAATAAAATATTTTTAAAGGAGAAACATCTGCAACATAACCAATGATGAGGTTATTATGATTTAAGAATATTATATTTTTTCATGGATATCATTCTTTTTTATGTCTTTTCCATCCTTACTTATTTATATTACACTGTAAAATTGACAATATTTTTAATAGTTTTCATATTTACACTAACAACAAACCAATCACATGGAAGTGAATGGAACTCAAGTTTCAAAAACTGAACTAGAGTTCCCAGAAAATGAGTTCGACAAAACTTATGACTTACACCAAACCATTAGGAGCCTTAGTGTATTCAACTGTGTTGCTCTGGATCTCAGTGTGTTGGTATATTGGTCTATTGGTATATGTTATATCTCCAACGGAGAGCAGACGTCTTCTTATATAGAGAGAGTCTCGACCGAGCCCCGAGGTAATAGCCTACACACGCACATCACAATTGTTGGTCTTTCCAACATGCGTCTTAATCGTCATGTTTAATGGGCAACTATAATGATAGTCAAAGAGAGAGTAACTTCCACTCATTTAAACTTATAATTGTTGGTCTTCCCAACGAGTGTCTTAATTGACAAGGTTAATTGGTGACTTTAATGGTATTCAAAGAAAGAGTAATTGTTGCCGCCTTAAACGCTGTTAATGGACCCGAACGACTCAAAAAATAAAAACTAAAAACCTTTTAAAAAATAAAATAAATAAACTAAATTTTATTCTATAAAGAAATATGGTACAAAACTGATAGGTGTCGAAACTGATTTTTGGAATAAGGAACTACAACATATCCTACTTCTTTTAACATCCATTTCCGTCAAACTATTCTTAAAAATCATATACTACTTGAGAATCGCATAAGACAGCCCTAAATAACATCTTCCCTTTCCATTGACTTCCCTGATCAGGATGAAGAGCTTTTGGTGAAGCGTCAGGGAATACAAATCATTTGTATAGGGTCACGGCACGACATAATTTAACAAACATAAAATACCAGACCCCTATATGAATCCTCGTTGCCGCAGCTGACACAACAATGGTGCGACCGGATCGCATATGGACGAACATATCTTTCATGTCACTCCACGTGATCATTGATGATCAGGTCTTTGTGAAAATTGCCCGCCCAGCTGTCTGTAAATTCTATTTGACTCCCGCATATCTCCCCATTCTCTGCCTTGGTAGGGAGAATACAATTCCACCATCAGCAACAATTATGTCATGGGAAGACCTAGCCCGTTGGGCTAATTGTAGAGGTCCGTCTAAGCCTGATACTTTCAAGTAGAGACCACTTTATATAAATATTATCTTATTGCAAGTTAATAACAGCAATGGTTTGCGAAGATGGTAACGGTGGTGCAGGTCCATATGGCAGACATTTAATGGCGTCTTCAAACTGTGAAACGTGCATATGGCATCCATGTTTCTCGTCCGCTTGTATGGATCCCACTTTCTGCCTATCCACAATTTGCATAAGCATGGTTAATCTGCACCAATAACTAAGGAAACAATCACCCTTCACATCCTGTATCAAATCACTCAACCAGTTCATCATTGCTCCTTAGGATGCCGATACCAATGGTTTATTCTGGCCTGAAGATTCTGGTTTGCTGGATCTTGCAGGTGAGTTCTTCCCCGTCTCCTTTTTTTTTTTGGTAAAAAGTTCATTTCATTGAAGAAAAAAAAATCATACAAAAGTAAAATGCAAGCTAAAAACCTGCATTCACAAGGTTTTTCCTACTGGAGAAGCTAGAAAGTTGAGCAAGCAACAAAAAGTAAGTAGATAGTTTATGGGGGAGGCACCCCCTTAACAAGCCTCAAAGAGTATCGGCCATAGGAAATAAAAAGATTATGTAATTATCCTTGATGCAACATTTAGTAGACTGGTTTCGGTTTCTTCATCGAGCATTTCCTTAAGCTGGAAAAGATAGGCTGCTTCTGATTTACTAGCATCAGAGTCTACAATTTCAACCACCTCCTCCGTTTCCTGGTGACCTGCAATGATGCATAATTTTTAGATCGAAAATTATTGTATTAATTATGGTGGTCTTGGGTTTATTTTTATTGTTGTATCTTCTATTGTTTCTCTCGTTCTAGATATTCCAGAAGATTGTTAGAAGGTAGTCATCAACCAGGAGCTGGTGGTTGTTTCTGCGGGGATGGAGGTTGGTTGAGATTTTTGTTATGTTTTGGTCTGAGTGTCTGAGAAACATGAAATGGTTGATGATTTTCCTAGAGATGTAGCAGTGGTTAAAGATGTGGTCTACTATTTCTTCCTATCTAATGCAAAGGGAGCATCTAGATGGTCCTTGAAAGCTTTTTTTTTTTGAGATTTTGGTCAGTAAGAAATTTATTGTTCAAGAGAAGCCAATAGAAGATTTTGTTTTTTTGTGGCCATTTTTTTTTCCAAATGGTGGATCAAGGAGGAGTGATACCTCTTAATAGGAGGAAGGAATAGGCATCTTTTGGCGTGTATTTTGATCCCCAAATCCATGAAATTCTGTTTGAAGTATTATTTTCAAGCTCGTGGATGATGTTGGTAAGTTCATTTTGATCTAGATATTCTAAAAACCGTTGTTTGAGGGAGTTGGATCTCTTACTGGTGAGGAGGCCAAGAGCATTGGCTGTAGTGATGTTTGTAAGTTTTTTTGTGATGGACCAGCTTATGTGCATGCTTTCTATGGTGCAGTTTTTAAACCATGGATCAAACCAGAAAGAAATTCTATTGTGGGAGTGTGGAGGGGTGTAGATGATTTATTTTATGAGGTGGATTTTCTTGTTGATGTATTTCCAGAGCGGAGAAGAAATATTTTTTTTTGTGCCATGGGGGCAATTTCTTGTAGTATTTTTCAAAGATCAGGTTGTACCAAATTTTGTTTTTGTTGTAGTTTGCCAAGTTGTTTATGATTTTTTCTATCAAGCAGAAGGTATGATTTTCTAGGTTTATGATTCTCCAGCCCCCTTGGTTAGTAGGGGCAGCGATGGTGTCCCAATTTACTAGGTGAATATGTCTCCTTGTCTATGAGGATTTTTGGTGGTTGTTCCAGAGGAAATTTCTTCTTATTTTATCAATGGTGATTATGGTTTTTGAAGGTAAAGGGATGCAACTGAGGTAATGGGTGGTGATTTAAGTTAGAGAGTTGTTGAGGAGTGTGAGTCTTCCGACAAGGCTCAGAAAGTTTTTTGTCCATGATGAGAGCTTGTTTTGGATTTTCTCTATTATTGGGAGCCAGATCGTGTGTGAGATGTTTAGGGGGTGATGGGGAGTCCCAGGTAATTGATTGGGAAATTGTCAATCTTACACATGAGAAGAGTCTTAAATTTTTGCATTTTTTGTTGGTCAATATGGACTCCAAAGATAGAGGATTTTTGGAGATTTATTTTGAGACCTGATATGTAAGAGAAGCAACCAATGATTTTGATGGTGTTTATGACTGATTCGTCTTCTGGTGTAAGAAGGATGGTGGTGTCATCAGCAAATTGTATGATATTTTCGTGGCATTCGGCTGGTGTTTTTATCAAGCCTCTTAAAACACCCAGTTTAATCATGTTTGTGAGGATGGTGGTGACTATAATGAATAGGTAGGGGGATAGAGGATCCCCCTGTCTAATACCATTTGAGTTCTTGAAATATCCAAATGGTGTTCCATTGATGGTAGTGGAGAAATTATTTGTACAGATACATGCATGAATCCAGGAGGTCCGTTTATTAAGAAACCCAAAGCCCCTTAGAGTCTCCAGGAGACAATCCTAGTTTAGGTAGTCAAAAGCTTTTTCAAAATCTAGTTTGATGGCAAGAATGGGTGTTTTGTTTTTGTAACAAAGATTGATAGTTTCATTTACCATGAGGTAAGCATCTTGTATACTTCTCTCTTTAAGGAAAGCATTCTGATTTAGGGGTGTGATGTGGTTGATTTTTGGTTTTATTCAGTTTGCCAAAGTTTTTGCTATAATTTTATATGATGTGTTGATGAGGCTGATTGGTCTGTATTGAAAAATGAGGTTCGATTGTTCAATTTTTTTAATGAGAGAAATGAAGGTTTTGTTAAGATGTTTGATTAGGCTTTGAGGTTCATTGTTGAGGAGAAGGGCCTGGAGGAAAGTAAAGAAGTATTTTCTGTAGTGATTCTAGTTTGTGAGGTAGAATTAAATATTTAGACCATCCGGTCCAGGTGATTTGTTGAGTCCAATAGATTTAATGGTAGTGTCAAGTTCTTCCAGGCTAAAAGGGTTTACAAGAGTTTGGGGGTTTGGGATTTTCTTTGGGCATAGAGAGTGCCAGTTGAGGTCTTTCAAGCAGGATGGGGAGTGTTTGGTGTTGAAGATTCTTGAGAAGTGTCAGACGATGTGATTAGTTATTGCACGTTTGTTTTTTGTGAAAGATCTATTTATTTTGAGGTAGGAAATTACATTTTTTCTGTGATTGTTGTTGCAGATTTTGTGAAAAGAATTTGTGTTTTTGTCTCCTTCTTTTGCCCATGAGACTTTCTCTCTTTGTCTCCATTTTAGGTCAAGGCAATGTTTAATGTGTTCTAGATCAGACCTGATAGATAGAGCTAGAGCAGGATCCACAAAGAGGAGTTGTTGTTCAAAATCATCCAGAGAGTTTGAGAGGTTGCGGGGTTGTTGATGAGTCCAATTTTTTATGAAGGTTTTGATATTTTTGGTATTTTATTGGATGTGTAGGCCAAGATTTGAGGTATTTGATATGGCAAGTTCCCAATGATCTGGGCAAGAGTTTGAAAGGCTTGGAGTGGTAAGCCAGTAGTTGTCAAACCGGAAAGTTCTAGAGCACCAAGTTTTAGAAATAGTGTCAAGAATGATAGGGAAGTGGTCAGATATGGCTCTATGAGCTATATTGACAGAAGCCAGAGGGTAGAACTCTTCCCAAAATGATGAGCAAATGAAGTGGTCCAATCTTGCAAAGGAAAGGTTTCTTGACCATGTGAAAGTAGCATTTGAGGGAAGAAGATCAATCATGTTGAAAGAGTGTAGAAGGTGAGTGAAAGATTTGTCAGCAGCTGAAAGGGGAGCTGAAGAGCAGGAGGGGTTAAATCTATCTGAGGTTTGAGTGATGAGGTTAAAAACACCCCCAAAAGCCAATGTTTGTTGTGAAATTCAGTAGTGATGGTTGAGAGTTCAGTGAGAAAATTAGATTTTTTGTGGCCTGGTTTGCCATAAACTCCAGTGAAAGACCAAGTGAAGCTATCTGAAAGATTTTTGAATGTGAGCGTAATGGTGTGGTTTTGTCATTTCTGGCTTGTGACAGTGAGAATGTTTTTGTTGTATCCTACTAGATGTCCACCTTTGAAACCCAGGGGGGATTTGGATGTATTCAGTGATCTTATTTCCTTCTATGGTTTTTAGAGCGAAAGGTGTGAGGAAAGTTTTGGTTTCTTGAATAGTAATGATATTTATGCTGTTTTTATAAATGCGATATCCAATCTCTTTTCGTCTTTTAAGGTTTGCCGCCCCACAAACATTCCAGGATGATATTTTCATTTTCTTTGCTAAAATGAACTCATGATACAGAAAGGCTATGTATCAGAAGACGGTAAGGTTTTGGAGATCCTTGTGAACCCCCTCTATAGGTCTTCTGTTGGTTCAAACCATGAAGTTTTCTAGATTTTCCAATGTTTTGTTAGCTTTAGTCCCGCTTTCAAAGGTGATTCCAATTTTTTCTTCAAAAGTGGTGAATCTAGCTATGTTGGACCATGAAGCTAGATCCACTATGCTATCCAAATCATAAGCTTTTGATGAGGCATAGAACGAAGGTGAACTCTTATATTTTGCTAAGTCAGTGTTATAAGAAATAGAAGAGTTTGATGGGGAATTACCTGTCTCAACTTCATTGAAAATATGCATTATTTCTAATCCTTTCGGGCTGAGCAGCATTTGTTGGACCAACTTGATGGTGCTCTCCCCTTTTTCTTTTTTCTTTTGCTTCAGACCTTGTGAAGATCTGATCTCATCAATAATTACAGATTTTAGTTTGTTCAAAGTGTTTGTGCTAATATTTATGGGTATGTTGTCCTCTTTTGCTGGAGGTGGGAACAATTGGTCAAGACTGCTGGTAGGTGGGGAGGAGGGTCTCATAGGGGAGGATGTTCTGGGTCTTTTGAGATTTTATAGTTTGTTGGAGTTTCCAGATGATGTGGTTGAGTGTGTTTTTCTTTCCCATACTAGGTGTCTTTCTCCAGGTTTGTAGTTTTGGTTCTGGGGCTTCTGGCTTTTGGCAGAGTAAAACCAGGAGGGTGGATGGGCTGAGAGGTCAGAGAAAGTAGTTTTGGCTTCAGATGGGTGCTCAGTTGAAAGTTTGATATTGTATATAGATTCTCCTAGTCTAATGTTTATAGCCAAATGAAGTGAGATGGATTGCTTCACGGATAGGAGGTAGAAAGCCTTAATGTATTGGGTGGGATGGAGAGTTTCTGGGCTGACGTATTGGAGGGTGGCACACCTATAGTATGTGATATGGCTCTAAAGATTTCAATCTCCCAGATATGTAGGGGAAGGTTTGATATGGCCACCCAGTCTGAGCCCCCAGCTGAAGCTTCAATTGCCCCTAGTCCTACAGACCATCTTGATAATTTGGCTTGGATGAAGCTTGAGCCACAGGGGATAGTAAGGGTTTGGAATTTTTGTATCTTCAGGAACCGAGTATAACAGTTGATTTGGCAAGAGAATCTTAGGTTTGAGAACGGTATGACGAGGAATGAGGAGAGCAATGGCTCTAGTAACATTGAGAATGTAAACTTTGTTATTGTCCAAGTTGTTTTCAATAGTGGCAACGATGCTCCTAAGTGGGAAGACTTTGAGGAGTCTCATCGAGTTTGCTGGGAGATTGAGAGGGATGGCGTATTCAAGGTGGGTTTGGTCATCCATTGGGGAGTAAAGGCAGGAAGGATCTTGTGAAGGTTTTTGGTGAGGGGTTTGGGATGATGCTTTAGATGGAGGTCGCTTATTTGGGTTATATAGAAGAGGAGGATTTGAAGAATAAGAGGAGGATGTATCAAATATGGAGCGGTTGTGAGTTTGGACGTGTGCATGATTTGGTGGGAGGGGTTTGCAGGGCATGCAAATGGGTTCCTGGAAAAAAGAGTAGAATGATTTGCTTTGGACATGTGATTAGATTTGTCCTTTCCAGGTAAGTGGAGAGATTTGCAAAAAGTGGTGTGGGAGCTTGGTTGTCTCTTGTAAGGTGATTTCCTTTTCTTAGGACTGGCTTGGTGTAGTCAGAGAGGAGGTTTGAAGCATAGGCCCTCCTTTTGTGACCCTTTTTGGAGCACCTGAAGCTTATGATATGATTAGGGCATCTGTTAGTGGAGTGTTTTCTACTGTTGCATGTAGAACAGAGCATAGCCCTAAAAGGTCCTTTTGGGTGGGCTGATATCCAAGACTGGGTGGAGATAGTTCTTTTGAAGTGGTCATTGATGAGAGAGATGGATGTTTGGATCCCTAGGGGGGGAATTTAGATTGTAGTTTTTTCCTTTTTCATACTTTGGGACGGTAATCAACAAAGGGGATTTGGTGGGTCTGGCAATACTAGAAATAATAGATTTTGGTTGATGTGAAACATATCTTGCAGCGATAGAGTCTAAATGCATTTCTCATGTCACCGTGTCCTGCATTTCATCATCTTCACAGCAGAAAGACAGGGAGATAGGCCAATTTTTGTACCCAACGGTGGTTGATGTTTGTCTTTGACAAAAAGATTGTTTATTGAGTCAGAGGAAGAGGATAGGAACTTCTCTTGCTTACTGAAGAAGAGAGAGTAAAGTTCTTGGGGTGTTTCATTTTTGAGATCACAGACCTAGGTTGTGAGGGTTTTTGGAGCAGAGGGTTTGATGAAGATGGTCCAGACCATTCTGAGGTTAAGCTCCTTGATCATACTTGCCCATCCTTCAGTGATCATCAAGTTTGCTATTTTGCTGGTCCAACATCTGTCTTTTAGCTTTGACCATTCGATGATCACTGGAAAGGAACGGTTGCCCAGGCAGAGGGTGTTTAGTCCCCGGGAGATGTCATATTGGTGATATTTCCAAGATCTCGGGAGAGGAACACATGAGTGGTAGTCAAGATTGGAGAGCTGATAGTCCATGAAGGTGAACCTGGAGTTCATATCTGTGGAGAAGAGAGACGATTTTGTCTTGGTGGGAGCGATTGTAGGTTTTTTGAGGTGAAGGATTTTTTTGTAAAGATGGGGCTTACCCTGATGGAACCAAGCCCTTTTGTTGTTGCTCAAATCTAAGGAGAAAGCTCCTCCTATTCTCATGATATGATGTGAGGGGCGGAAAAATCGAGGTGAACTAGGGGCGGTTGCTTCTGAAGCTAAAGAGGTTTGAAAACCAGGATCGTTTTGGGTTGGAAGTAAACCCGGTTTCTTCCCCATCTCCTTATAATGGGTATTACTTTGATTCATGATAGTAGCCTCCTGCCCCCTAAATATTTATACAAAGTTCTTTTTTCATACCATATTCAATGGCATCCATGTCTTTCTGATTAGGTAACTAAAAACCACAATAGTGTTTACTAAAATACATTGATAAATGGAATTTTATAAATTGAAAAGTGCAGGTCCATATGGCAAGCATTTGATGGCATCTTCAAACTGTGATTACATGCATATGGCATCCATGTTTCTACTTATATGGATCCCACTTTCTACCTATCCACAATTTGCATAAGCATTGTTGATCTACACCAATAACTAAGGGAACGACCACCCTTCACATCCTATATTGAAATCCCTCCACCAATTCATCATTTCTTCTTATGATGTTGATGCCAATGGTTTATTCTGGCCATGAAGATTTCCCCGTCTCATTATAATGGGTATTACATTGATTAATGATAGTAGCCCCTGCCCCCCAAATATTTCTACAAAGTTCGTTCTTACCATGCCATATTCATTGTCATCCATGTCTTTCTGATTAGGTAATAGAAAACCACAATACCGTTTACTAGAAATACATGTCAAACTATTGATAAAAGAAATTTTGTAAATTGAAAATCTATTTGATTGAATAAATATGAATTAGTTCTAACTTATTCTAGATTTTGGGTGTTTAACTACTGCCAGAATCGGGTGTAACTATCATCTTTTGAATGGTTTTGCATTGATGAGGGCTTGTTGTCACTCGATTTTGTTGTACAAATTAGAAATGTTACCTTCGGTTTTAGGTATAACGATGTCAATGCCAGATACCATATATCAACTCGAAGACAAGTTCAACACACTAAAGTCAAGACCCACACCCTTTAGAAACAAAAATTCTAAGTACATCATAAATATTCATAATAACTATATACTATCGCTAAAATAGAATTAGTGTCATTTCCATTGAAATTCAATTCCGTAGATTTTGTTGTCTGATGGATGAAAATTAAAATGATGTTTCAAAATTAAAGCACTCACTTGGTCCATATGGTTGATCCATTGTTCACGGTAACCTGGTCAAACTGGTTTGAATTGATTGAATACTCTTATGTCATTTAACTACTTGCTATTATATATATGAAATTGGTTAGGAATATTTTGAATGATACATAAGTAATATTTTTTTAGTTCTTATGTCCTACAACATGTACAAGCCCCCCTTCATAAACTTGTTATAATATACATTACTGAAAATATCTGATGATATATAATTATATAATGAATGCATCTCTTTTTTTATTTCCTGAATCCCAACATAATTTTGGCAATGTTGTGCCTACATCAATTCAAAATGGAGTAATGCTCCTAGATATCCCTAATCCCAAAACTCCACCTAAAATATCTCTTAATTTGTATCAACTCAACTACTAATGTTAAGAAAAACTGTCAACATAGAGTGGTCCAAGTGGTCAAACACGATGTCCCCTAACATAAGGACCAAGGTTCAGTTCTTAAAATACGCCTTTAATTTACCATCCTCCCATCTGGCCTTCGGTTTTGAGTGAGAGGGGAGACTAATGCCTCTCCTAACTCAAAAAATAATATGAAGGTCAAACTGGAAACTGATCAACATTTTCCTATTTCGCATGGCTCACTATAACACAACAATGTATATAAATATTGTAGTTGTACACTCATTTAATAGAACCCTAACTATGTATTTCAAATATTTATAGGTCATAGGTTTGTGTATTAATGAGCAAGTAGCCATACTTTATGTTCATAGTACCAAAAGTTAATATACCATATGGAACCACTAAATGATTTTTAACAATTTTTGTATATATTAAGTCTGATTCTTATAGTGGTTTTATATTTATGGTACTCTATTTTAATAAAGGTCAATATGTCCAACATCTAATACAGATACATGTACATTTGTGGGTAGTTAGTTTTATATAACCATTATTGACCTGTGCAAAACCCCAGAGACAATGTTATGACGCTTGATAAAACATAATGAATTGAGATTGCATCATGACTTGTAACAACATGCATGTAAGTACTACTCAATAAGACTAATTGTTCTAAAATTCTCTCTATTAACCATGATCTCCTAAAATTTCAAAAGTCTACAAATTGACACTACAAGCAAAATAGTTAAGAAGCATGACGTTCAAGGAATCAACAACAAAGATGAGTTGAACTATTTAATTCTTTGTACTATTGAAAAATAATTAAGCATGTGAACTTGAATGATAAAATCAATTTTAACAAGTAAATTAATTGACCCTAAAAATATGTGAATTCACCCATGAGAACCAAAAGTTTTAGAAGATCACCAATCAATTTTCTACACTGAATCCAATTTCACATAGATATTACTCAATGTGGATTGTGGTTTTCAATGTGGAATTTAATATATTGTTATATCTATAAAATGTTATTTTAATTATAATTTTTCCATTACATTTTTGTAGTAGATTAGTATATTATGGATTTATAATCATTCCCAATTTCCCATATTTATATTTATTTTTCAATATTGCTTTGCATCACCAATTTGAAAAACCGGTGTAGACTTTCATTTGACATGATTAACAATTTCATTTTGTCATGTTTTCCCATGGTTATTTGGAAAAAACATTTTATTAAGTTGAAATTAAATATTGTTAGATTGTTTCTTTTCTTGTTTGGGAAAATATATTGACCATACAAGGTACTATTGATAAGAAGACAAACATGAGTTCAATAAAATATGAGAAACACATATTTGAAGAGATAAACTATATCTCCATGTAAGTAAAATATATTTTAGTAACCAAATGGACTGCATTTTGGATCACATTTTGTCAAAGTAAATGTTGAATGTGTGTGATACCTAAATTATATGATTCTATATCCAAAATGTTAAATATTATAAAGTAAGACATACGTAATATTTAGTCATCTGTCAATATTGGAGATTGAATCTCTGTACATGTAGGAAGTCATCATTGAGGGGAAAAAGGAATCATAGATCACTATTAAGGCTACTGTATACTAATCCATCTTGGACATGTCACATCATCCCAATGACATCACTCTAATTGCCTTTAGCAGAAGAGAATAGGAATACGTGATTCACTCCATTCAAGAACCAATAAATGCATTTGTGTTCACCTTCATCATTTCATTATTATGTTTTAGGAATCTGGACTCATAGAAAAATACCAACACATATAAAAAACATATAAGTAGTCTATATAATAAGTACACAAAGGTTCAAATGGAATAATATATAAGATGTACAACTTCAAGAAATACATATCTAAAGTGGTATGCAATATATTTTTAGTGTAGAAGCAATTACATCAGCTTAATATGATAATTAAGTCATTTAGGATTGACTTATTCACTCTAGCAGAGATAACCCTACATAGTCAATTGTCTAATATGGGGATATTATGGGAATGTATGTAAGTAAATCCTTCATTAAAGATAAAATATAGTTATTCTAGCATTAAATTTACATATCAATAATAAATAACTTCCTACATCAAGTAGATTCAAACCTATAACTTAATATTTATAACTAATGACCCCATATTGGTTTCTTGTTATATCGACAAATTACACATTCTGCATTCATAATCAATATGACCAATTGGATCTTTCCAACACTTTCATTCCTTAAAGCATATAATATGCGTGTTAAGTCATGCTCGTATTTCATCTACCATTTTATTTTGAGTTGCACGTACAAATTCTCAACTATCTATTTTTTCTTTCTATTTATTTTATTGAAGCAAGATCTAGACAAAGTAGCACTAGGCATGTAAGTTTTGCCTTCATGTAGACAAAAAAAATCAAAAGAATGAAGAGTCGACCCTGAATTGTAAGTTTGGAATTACTTTGTGCTCTCTAGACAGTTTCCTATCACTATACCAATGGTAGGTCCATGTGCCTATAGTACCAGGTACCCATAGTTACACTAGACCACAAGAAGAGTCACCCTTTTAGTACCAAGCCCAAGGTTCCTAACACACATGTGAGAGAAGTCTCTTAGTACCTAGGATTTACAAGTTGATAATGTGTGACATGGTTTACGATTAGAATATGATGAGATGGAGAACCTACATAAGACATTTTTTCTTGCATATTCCAATTTTCTATGTGAAAATTACAAGATATTGATGTTTTTAGTGTTAGTTTCCATGTTACTTCTTTCATTTTTTCCAATAGGTAAATTTGTACTCAATGCTATCTCAATACATTGAATTATTCTTAAGTGACCTGATGTACAATTTCACATCATGTTTAACCACCAAGCATTTATATAAACTTGCTACACTTAAGGACTTATCAAGTACTAAGGAGTAAATACACAATAAATACTAAGATATCATGGATAATTCCACATCATTGGACATATCAAATTTTCCATGAATATTCTCCAATATTTACTATCAAATATAAATAATTGTGGCCATTTAATAACTAATTGATATGGACCTAGAAATCTATTCCCATCATTTCATTATTGCATAATATATAACAAATACTATATTTAAGTATTTAATATATTTGGTACATTCACAAATGTTGGTTTTATGATATGCGATGGAAAGGAGTAATATAAAGGATAATTAGACAATATTTTTTACTAAGATACTATGTATTATTCGATATCATTGGATTTATAGAATTGTTCCTCAAATATTCTCTAAGATTAACTCTATGAAATATATATATTTTGAGCCCATTTAGTGGCTGCATGGTGTGGACATAGAATAGATATGCCCATCATGTTATTAATGCATCAACAAAACATATAAAAAATACTCTATGAATTAAGTTTGTTCATTACATTCACAAATGTTGGTTTTTATAATATGTGATGTAAATAAAAAACATAAGTGACTCACCATGTCAAAATTTAATGATTGGAAAGGAGTGGAGTGTTAATTAGAATTTCTCATCATCATCATTTGTTAATTCATGCCTTATTTCAAGACAACTATTGTGTTATATTCTCTACTATATGAAGTGGTTTTTTCTATATGATGGAGATTCCATGAGATAGAGATAATATACAAATTAAAGTTTTATATAAACTTATGTTGATAAAACACATAAGATGATTTATCTACCTTTTATACCACGTTTTTTTAATTGCATATTATGAATACATGTTAGATTTCAAATTGATACATAATTGAATGATTCCTTAAACATAGTAAAATTAGAAAATGTGTTCATTAATTATAACCCCTTCTAACAACTTAAACTTACTTTTCTTTCACACCCATTAAATAAAAAACAATTGCATGCTATACACTATATTTTGGTTATGTGAGGGGTGGGAGTGAGCTGTATTGATAACCACTGTGAATGATAAGATTTTCAAGTGAAGACTGACATAGTCTTACCATATGTGTAATATTATTTTAAAAACATGTACTAAAAATAAGTATTAACTTTAGTGAAGTATTAAATAAATTGGTATTTATATGGATTTTAGTTTCTATGATCTTTGAAGATATGACATAATTATTAGAATTGTTCATCTTTTTACATGTTGATAATATGATGATTATAAAATATGGTGCAATATTTTTATAAATAGGATTTAATGCACATGAAAGTTCAATATTGGACTTAAAAGGGTTGCCCATGGTTTTCCCATAGAAAGTGTCCATATTCTTGTTAAGTATAACATTCATAGTATTGAGAGAAATTTTGTATAATTGTGATTTAACAAACAACTAAATCAAAAAATACAAAGAGGAATACAAAATTTCATCGTCTACTCAACCAATACTTAATGCACGGAGATATTCAAACATAACTTGACATCAAGAAATTAAAAGGAATTCTTTTTTAGAAATATGAAACTTGAGCATCAAGCTATTTCTTTGCATTTTCAACAACATTGTTCTCAATCACTTATTTCATACCAATTTTTTAAATTTGTGTGATGTCTATAGTATATAGTATAAATATATGTATATATTTATCTATATATATAAATAATTTATATATGTACATACACACACACACACACACACACACACACATATATATATATATATATATGTGTGTGTGTGTGTCTTTCATTCACCAAAAGTATATAAATTGATAAGTTAAACATGCATCTCATTAAACAACCACAATGAAACCCCATTAAGAGTCCCAAATTAGTCATAATTTCTTGTGTTTTTTATACGTTGTTGCATACTTTTTTTGTACATTTATGTGTATCTTTTACATTTTTTATACTTAAATTACATTCTTCTTTACTTAAAATTCAACCTCTTTGCAATGACAAATTATTTGCAACGATCATATTTTGTACAAAGGTCAAATTGTTTGCAATTGTTGTATTTTATTTTGTACATTTTTTACACATGCATATTTTTTTGCATATTATATTTACTTTTCATAGATGCTTGCATATGCAATACAACAATCATATTTTTTCCTAAGGTCATTTCTTTGTATACCTTTTGCTGCAATACTACATACTTTTTGTACAACTAATTTTTTGAACATTTTTGTGTACTTTCAATATGTGTGTTATTTAGAGTCTAAAATCTGGTTTAGAATGGATGTTGTGTAAGATTTTCTACATTAATATAAAATGTGCAAAGCACGTGCATTTACTAGTTCATGATATAACCATGAATTACATGTTGTTAACATTTTTAAACATATTTAGGATAAATACTATTTTTTTGGAACAAATAGTCTGAATTTGTCAAGTTCTCAAATAAAACAAAATAGAATACCATCCATGCCATACTGTATAAAGCTCACATATCTTTAGAACAATACCAAATTGAGAAAATGCTCAACTTTTTGTATTAAGTTGCTAAAATAATCATACATGTTCTTTTTTTGGCAACACAAAGTAAATGGATAAAATTAAATGGTATGCTATTGTGGGTATATCAAAACCACATTATTTTATAGCAAAGTGTGACATAATATTTATTTTACTTTACAAATACTTACAAAATATATAAAAACAAATGTGATGATTCATTTTTTCCTATGTGAAACCCCTACAATTTCTTATACAGTTACTAAACCCTAAATTTCATACAGGAAGGTTCTATTATGACTATGTGACATAGTTAAAATGAGCATACCTCACAAGTAGTACTTCTATTCAATATTATATTATTCCATATTTTGTTACTTGTTAATCAGATTTTTTAGTAGAACAAACATTCATCTTACTTGTGCATTAAATTTGATTAATATTAAATCCTCCATATTTTTAATGTTTTAACAACTACACAAACCCATGTATAGGATAATGATTTCAAAGACATATAAACATGTGCATGCATTCTAGGTGTGTTATTATTTGTCTTAAGACTAACTAATATATAAAGTATCACTTATAGGAAATGTAAAATGCTCAAAGTCACTATTGTAGACACCTGATACTAATGCCACAAATTATCGTTATCTCTTTACAATTGTTGTGAACTTATTTTACTGATAAAAAACACATGAATAACATAGCTTAAAAAAATTAGAACAAAGAAACACATGTAAAATGTTTAGATATGAGCATGAAAATATAGTTTTTAAGAGATATATTTATTTTTTTATCATGAAATTAAATTGTGGATATAAATTAAAGTTATAAAGGTTTTCCTTATTAAAAATGCATACAAGATATATTTTAAAATCAAGTGACAAATAATTCATGAAGTACACAAAATCAAGAGTGCAAAATGACATATCAGGTAAAATGCTACATAATGCACAATTGATTATTTGATTATTGGATATCAAGCCACACAAACACATAATGATTATGTTAAATAGTTAGTTTGTCACCAAAAAAGATAATGTACCTTACAAAAAGAATTTAATTGTTAAACATTTTGATATTAAAGATAATATTATCACTCATATTCGTGTGTACATCAACAAATTTTCTTTTTAATTGGAAAGGAAGAACTTATAAACAAATTACTACTAAAAAATCAACATTGTTGTGAATGATATATGGCTAACAAGGTATCATATAATTTTGATTTTTTTTTTCATTTTTCAAAGATCAAACTACCAATATATAACTGGCACAACTGACATTGTCATTTCTTATTAGCTATACTCATGCACATTTACATTTCTCTAACTAGAATAACTGACATTGTCTTTTCTATTTAATAACTTATCTTTTTACTTATATTATATTCTTCTTCTCTGTTAAGTTATTATAAACTTTTGTTATAAGAGCACACCACCCTAGTGGACGTCCATCTACATGTTAATGGGAGGTTGTAGGTTTGACCCCATATGAAGATGTGTGGAATGATAGGGGTAGGTGGGGGTTTGGAGTAACTTAGTCTACGACCAGAGAAATCAATTGTTATGCCCATCTAGAAAAGTTCTTGTTATATTTTTCTAAGATTTTATGGAAATGCACATGGTTTTTCTTTTATTCTAGAGATGTTACTCTTATGTAGTCTAATCACTTTCAATAATTCCTATAAGAGTTGTTGTTTTTCAATTAATCTCAATTTTGCTTGTACATTGAAAAACTTCTTACATTAACTTCCTTGAGAAATGTGCATTTGTGGAAGGTAGATCTATCTCAGATAATGTTGTTTTAGATGCAAAGTTCCTTGTTGACTTCAATGTGAAGAGAACACCAAGGAAACTTTTCCTGAAGCTTGATATCACAAAAGTGTATGATCACCTTAGCTGGTCTGCTTTGTGGAGGATCATGCATGCCCTTGGGTTTAGTGATAGATGGATCAACATTTTGTGAGAATGTGTTGAGACAACCTCATTCTCTGTTATGATCAATGGGGTGCCTAAAGGCCTATTCCAAGCTACCAATGGGTTGAGACAAGGGGACCCGTTGTCTCCCCTTCTTTTCACTCTGGCCATGGAAGGGCTGACTACCATGATTGATGATGCTATTACCAAAGGTCTGCTAAAACCCTACAAGGTTCAAGGGGTCAAAGTGTTGCCACACATGATCTTTGTTGATGATGTACTGGTGTTTATTTCTGGATACATCAAATATATGAAAGGCGCCCGTGTTGTGCTCAACTATTTTGGTAACCTTACGGGTCTCTTCATTAGTGCAATCAAATCTAAGGCCTTCTTTTCTAGGTCATGTGATGGTAGGAGAGGAAGGATGAAGGAAGCACTTGGTATCCAAGAGGGGTCTTTTCCCACAAAATATTTGGGGATCCCTCTCTCTGGTGGGTGTGGGAAGGGAGTGGATTATGCTGAGGTTTTGGATGCCTTGAGATCTGAGGTGGACATATGGTCAGGGTTAAATATCTCCATGGCTGGGCGGGCAGTCTTGATCAGAAGCGTCTTGACCTCCATGATTTGTTTTTGGTGTAGACAGACCTCCCTGCCTTGGTTCGTCATTGAGAAATGCAAATCTATAATGAATGGCTTTCTATGGGGTGGTAGAGGTAGGTCCATCGCTTGGGATGTGGTGGCACAACCGTATGAGGAAGGGGGTCTGAATCTTTAAAACCCAGAAGCTATTACCTCATACGCCAATATGAGAAGAGTTGAAAGATTTCTCTACAACCCCTCTTATACCTAGAGCCAATGGTTACGTGTTAGATACGGAGCATATTTCATGGATCTTGATGTCAAGAGGAGCGATCTGTCTAGATGCATGATGAATATGATCAGGTGCTGGCCCAGTATGAAGGGGAGGTACACAACAACTGCTAACAACTGCTGGGCACTGTCTGTCTCAGATGAGTGCCTATGGGAAGTGACGAAGCTAAGGACGCATGTGCCTTGGTATGATCTCATATGGTGCAAAGGGTTTCAACCCAAGTGGAGCTTCACTGTGGATAGGATGCTACTTGGTCGGCTTCCTACAATGGATAGACTGCTCAGCTGGGGCCTGGAGGTCAACCCCAACTGCTGTTTGTGCAAGCAGAATAATGAGACTATCGATCATGTCTTTTTTGAGTGTGATGTTGCTAAATATTGCTGGAAGAGAAGCATCTTGAAGGGTGGTTTTGGTGGTTCACTGCCGTGTGAGCTCCAAACTGCCTTATTTTGGATTCTTGACCAAACTAAAAACAACCATAGCTTGAGGAGATTTTGTGGGATGGTCTTCTCCACGGTCATTTATCATGTGTGGGGTGAGAGAAATGCTAGGCTTCATGGTAAAGGGGAGCTTGACCCCTTCACATTTTTGATCTTATTGTAAATAGAGTCAATTGGGTGATTAGTTCTAAACCCAAGTGGCTTGGAGATGTGGCTCCACTTGTTTTCTTGATGTGGAGGAACTGAGTGTGGTTGTATAGTATACGGGGTTTTTCCCTATACTTTCTTTTCCTTTTCAATGAAATATTTTACCGGATAAAAAAAATGTTGCTTTATATACATGACCCACGTCTAACCTTAGTTGACAATTTATTTGGATGACATCAATGTTTTAAGTATGTCATCATAGAATTTACAAATATTATAGAATAAATGAAAATAATTACATTATCTTGACATTTTATATTATACGATAGATGCTAAAATTAATGTTTCAATCTTCCATCATTTTGATTGTTATTTATGTAATTCGATTGGGATTAAGATTTGACAAAATCACTATAGATTTTCTAATTAAATTTGATGTGATGTAAAATATTAGTATAAGTGCAATGCTCACAGAAGTTATAATTTTACATAAAAAGATGACGAATTCTTACCCTTTTAATGAAATATAATATAGTATTGAATAAACACTACATGCACTGCCCAAGACTTTTTTCACACATATTTTCTATTTTCCTTTCTAGAGGTATTTAAAACAATTTTGGGGGAAAGGGAATGCTTACTTTCTACATGAAAATGGAAATAATACTTTTTATTCTAAACACAAACTAGATTAATCAAGGAAAAAAAGGATATTTGGTGAGGCAATATTTTATGATCAGCCAAGTGCATCTATACTATCATTTGATGTAGTAGTACTTTCTTTCTAATATGTCATTGTTGTCTCTTAAAAAGAGGTAGTTTTGCAATGTAATTGCAATGTTCAAGGATATCTCTCTCATAATACTACATATTCATAAATATTTATCTACAAAATGCTAGTTGTAATTTGCAGTAAACCGTCAAACTTATGTGTAACTGAATTGACAATGATGGTAAAGTGAATTTAATGAGAAGTGACTACTATTTCTGACAGTTTAACTGTAGGAAATTTTATATTTAAAATAAGTCAATTAATTTCTTATCGAGTATCCAAAAAACTATCATACGATTCCTGTATTTATCGTCATTGTTTGTTATTGAATATCTTTCTGGCTCCCACTAATAATAAGGGTAACTGGATGAAGCTATGTGTTGCAATGCATGTCAAATGTCTATCATCTTATGATTGATAAGGTTGTTGGAAAGGGATGTTATCCATGGTGTTGTAGGTCTTAGAGGTGCAATAATTTTACTCTTTGATGAATATCAATGGCATACAAAAGTACATATACCACCTTTAATGTCGGTTAAAATGGCTTTTTACATCGGTTTCCAAGCGACATCCAAGTGGGTGACACTAAAGGTAGAATCCTAAAGCATCAATTCTAAAACCGATGACATAGAGACAGCCCCGATTGCAACTAAAAAAAGAACCAACTCTAGTAGGAGCAGAAAATCGATGCCTTTCTGCATACTCGAACACAAAAATTTGGCTCAGGTTAGAGCATCCTTGTCGGTTTTCTATAATAACTGATGTTGTTGACAATAATTGACATTTTTTTAGATAACCGTCACCAGTAGGATCCATAGTCGTCAGTTATTTTATAGAAAACCGACACCTATCTCCATACTCAAACAAAAAAAATTGGCCTAGTTTGGGGCATACTTGTTGATTTTCTATAAATAACTGACGTCGTTGACATTAATTGACATTTTTTTTCATAACCGACGACTAAGTATTATTATTATTTTTATTATCAACTTGCAGGCTTTCTATCTGGCTGGTCAGTAGGATACATAACCTATAGTTCACTTCTAAATTGTAGGTTTACATCATCCTACGATTTCAGCTAACAACAGACCACTAACCTGCAATAATAAGATGATCAAGATTATATATACATCATGTGTTTCACACACATGTATAAACACAATTAATTCTGTCATATGATTCACACACATGTAGAAACATGTAGTTCCATTCATTCCTCCATTTTCACATTCACACACATGTAGCAACCTACAGTTCCATTCATTCATATATTTTCACATTCACACACATGTAGAAGAACATTGATTCATTCATCTTCACATTCACACACATGTATATAGTTCAAATTTCAATAAGACAATAAAAAAAAAGTCCTTCACACATGTATATATAAGCTTGTCTTTCAAAGTTTAGAAATGTCATCAAATATAAAAATAATTATGACATCAAAGTTTACAAATGTATTTCTTTATGATCATCAGTACCCTAATCATAATAAAAAATTGCCTCCCTTTCAAAGGCTTTTGTCCATTATTCTCTTATGTCATCTAATTGTTCCATCGAATAGGGAATATGTACATCTAATAACTTTTACACTGTAGTGAAGTCACTAGTTATAAAAACCTACAAAGAGAATGACACATATATATAATTAATAAGATGATATTTTCATATTATCTAATGAGACTATACTTATGTATGATGATCAAGACTATATAATACATGTTGTATGTTTTCAATTTCTTTTGCATCATATCTGACAATTAGGTCATTATATCGCATCATGTAGTATCCACATGCCCAGTCATTGTTTTGTACAACATGCTATAAATGTCAACATACAAAATATTAATAAATAAAAATAATCATAGTTCGCATAAATAATATATGCATTGAATTCAAGAAACTACATTCACGTTCTCCCAGACTAACATTTTCTTTTTCTTCTACATGTTTCCTTTAACTTTTTTGAAATCTTTTAAAGCCCTACACGTTAATGTAACGCATTATATTGTATTACTAAATAGTAATTTAATAATAGACGTTAATGGATATAAGTATAATAAATTTCTCACGTGAATAATGGCCTTTTCATTATGTGTCCCGAATTATCTAATTCCTTCCCCTCAAGATCTAGATAATAAACATTCAACGTCTCAGGGACAACAACCAGTAACTCCCAATGTTTACCACTAGAGATAAGAAAGTTAAAATATATAACTCAAAATACATAATAAAATTTAATTTTCATAAGTATAAATTATAAGCAAAGTAAACTTACTCAACATTTAATGGAGCTATTATCACGCTCTTATTTGTTTTAGCAAAATATTTAAAAGTCATAGAGCATTATAAGGTAACTGATGAAGGTTCTTTATGTACATGCCTGATCAAGGATGGAATTAGAAATCCCAGATGGATAAGTGAAAATTATGTAAAGACCCTATGTATGTGCCTGCAAAACATATATTACATATGCATTAATATATAAGAAAACAGATCGCGGTATATAAAACAAGGCATATAGATATATAAACAATATCTCACCATATCCATAGTTCTATCATAGATGTATTCAGCCACTCATAACTAAAAAACTCTAAAATATCTTTTATAAATATATTATTATCGTATGATTGGCCTGCAACATCCTTCTTAAAAGAAATAATTATAGGACATTTTTTGGGATGTTCGCTTATCCATACTACCATATCTCTACATTGAGGACCTATCGAGTCGAATAGGTCCTTTGCAGGTCAACTAGGTACTTCAAGAGGAGGTGGAGGTGGAGGAGGATGAGATGTAGTAGGTTTCTTCCCTTTGTCCTGTATATATAATTTCATATCAATTGTCATGTATATACATATATATAGATTAATGTAATGTAAATTTATCATACATGATATGTATAGATGACATCTGTTTCTGGCCAAAAGACCACTATGCCTTCTACTTCACCAAGTGTGTCTACATCTGAGTGGGCATATGGCAATGGATGTTGCCTCCAAGCAGTGAACACAAGCCTCAGGCTCACACAAACTGCACCACCGGGTACTGGAGTGCCATGAATTGTGTGCCCTGGAAGGCGTGGGTGAGCCTTGCCCTCTAAAATGAAAAATTCTTTAAATTTTTGACGACATGGCTTCAACCCCTACAAACTTACATAGAGTATGTTATATACATAAATAAACATATCATCTTGAAAAGACTAGCTACTATGTCACTAAAATACTTACAACAGACGTGCTAGGTGGTGGGTCTACATGATTACTCTCAAACACCTTTACATGATCACTCCCAACCACCTCTATCATAGGGGAAGAGCAGCATGCCACATGCATTTTCAGAGTGGCAGCCTGATGCCTGCCACTTTCTCAATGCTTCCTGGACTCTCTTATCCACCAACTCATCTACTCTTTTATCAAGTACCTCATCTATCTATACATGGCCAAAAGAAATGCTTTTTGATTCCTGAATTCCCTTTCCAATAACATTCTAAAAAAAGAATAACTTACCTCAGCTTTTGAAAGTCCCCCTTTTGGACATGTTTGTGATGTGATGGCCCAAAGAACGCTCTTAGGCCCACTCCAGCCCCTGCATCCCTAACACGTCTAGGATGCACTGGGTTACCATGAGCAACTGTCAATTCATCCCTTGTGCCCTCAGGGATGAATGAGCCTTGCTTCCTCTACTCGTGAAGCTCCCGCTAATCATCATCAATAGAAATTGGTAAGTAAACGTAACAATCATTAATACTAATTACTCCAAGAGTTGAATTTTACCATTTTTGTAGCTACCTCAGTAGTTGTGGGGTTGGTTGTATCTCCTTTTTTATTTTGCCTCTCATCTATCCACACATCATGGTGATGCAGAGGTGCGTGAGTAGTAGTAGAGGACTCATTAGTCTAAGTATTAGGAGCAGTAGGCTGCTTAATGGAATACGACTATAGTTTTTGGTGAAGGACTGCATAGCCATCTGGACCCATCATGTCATCATGCACATTTAGTACATGCCTTGCTCTTTGATCATCGCTCATAGCCTTGTTAGTAATCACACATAATTGGTTAGTAATAATCATGGTAAATTGTGAATATGTGAATTCATAAGAATGTATATTAGTTAAATTGGTAGTGACGCTTTATTCCTTGAATTCATTAGTATTTCTCTTAGAAACAAATGCCTTCCACTCAGTCGGGTCTAGGTAGTTCCATTTCTCAATGGCTGACTTCTTCCTCTTATCAGCCTCTCATATGTTTAGTCGATTGAGAGTTGTCCTATAGTTCCTTAGAACCCTCCCACGGTGTTGCATCACCTTTTTATGATGTAGGCTTTCATCCAGTTCAAATATACTCTGTAAAATTTCATATATTTAATAGTGTATTCTAAAAAATAGTATTATGCAAAATAGTATTATGCAAAATAGAATTGCAAATGATAATATCTCACACATAGTTCTTTCCATACTAAGTCTTTCTTCCCTTTTGTAACTGTATGCCAAGATTCTATATTTGAACTAAAATGGCTACAAGTAAGAACCCCAAGATATGAAACAAAATCTACAACCAATTTTGGTCCATTGCCCCTTTGTTGTAGTAACTTGTTCTTCATAGTGATGCCCCTAATTGTTTCAATTTTTTTTGCTTCTCATCAAGTGAAACAAGGTTTTCAGGGGGTACATCCTCAACCTAAAAATTGACAAAAAAAACACATATAGGATATAACTTATAAATGGACATATAAATAGCTACATATAGGATATATTGTAAAATTTACATTGTCAGGTGGTGCCTCACCCTAATGATAATCATCATCACAATCATCATACTCATGGTTATCCATCTAAAAGTGTCATATAAAAAAATCAAACATTTAACATTTAACATAATTAGAAATTAATATAACATTGTAAAGTTCACATTGATCTAACATTCAAGAAAATAAATAATTTAAAAATAATGAAAACATGCCTCTAATATTGAGATATTTTATCAAGTAACATTCCTTCGATGCGATCTTTGCACACATATAAGTCATTGTTAGCTTCAATATTTGGTGTTGGCAACCAAACTAAGAATGGACTCGAGTCATCATACTTATCATAGCAGACTTCTTCATCTATAGGATATTCAATGAACTATCTTTTACCATGAAGAACAACTGACCATTTTTCATTTGTAGGATTATTGATATAAAATACTTGTTTCTCCTGTGATGCCAATATGAATGGTTCACCATTCTCGTTGATCTTTTCAAAATTCACTAATGTGAAACCCAATTCATCCACTATAACTCCTTTGGTGTTATCAACCCAATTACACTTAAAGAGTGGAATTCTAAAATCTACGTAGTCAAACTCCCATATCTCTTCAACGACACTATAATATGACATTTTAGCTTCACGTGGACTCTTATGTTTCGCACTAGAAAAAAACAATGAAGACACTTAAAGGGTGACCCCACCATTTTGGATGACGCTCTTATCATCTTGATGCATTGTGTAATATGAGAACCCATTTATGTCAAACCCTTCATAAGACATAACATTCATGTTTGGTTTAATGGTGAGGCATTTGATATTTTTAGCAATATTATTTGGTGTTTGATATAGTTGATTTAAGACTTTATTATCAAACCACTTAATAAATATCTTGTTATGCTCTCTAGCAAGCCACATTGAATTGGCTAGAGGATATTGTTTCTTAATGAAATTAATATGTTCCATGATATAAACACTCACTTCATCGATGTTGTGTAAAATATACAAGTGAGCTTGTTCCAACAGTTTACGACTGATTATTTTCATTCGTGCACCTAAAATCCCTTGGCCAGAATACTCTTCAATATTCTTGTCATTTACAGGAGCGTCATAACCACTCAGAAAGTCATTTCAAAAATCCATAACCTCTTAACCTCTCTCACCACATAACCCTCAATAATACTCCCTTCAGGCCGATAATGGTTTCGAACATCACCTTTAAAAATGCTCATGTATCGCTCAAAAGGATACATCCAATGTAAGAAAATTGGTCCCAAAATTTTCACTTCCCTAGTCAAGTGGTCAACAAGATGTACCATGATATCAAAGAATTAAGGAGGAAAATACATCTCAAGCTGGCATAGGGTAACAACCACTTCTATTTGCAACTTATCGAGATTCTCAAGATCAATAACTTGGTTCCATAGACTGCTGAAGAAGAAACAAAGTTTGGTGATTGCAAACCTTACATGCTTAGGCAGTATAGATCAAATTGCCACAAGCAATATTTGTTGCATTAGAGTGTGACAATCAAGAGATTTAAGACCTATCAGCTTTAGATCTTTCATTGATATCGATCTGTGTTTGTTGGAATGGTAACCCTGTGGTACGTTAACATTAACCAAGCACTCGCAAAAAGCTTTCCTCTCCTTTCTAGAGAACGTGTAACAAGCAAGAGGTAATTATGTTCTCTGATCAGTACTAACTACTTCTACTAATTTTGTTCTTATTCCCATTTCACATAGGTCCATTCGGGATTTGATCCCATCTTAAGTCTTACCTCGTATTTCAACAAAGTATCAATGACACTATCACATATATTTTTCTCAACTTGCATGACATCGATACAATGCCTAACTGCCGAAGAACTCTAATAAGGAAGATCCCAAAATATTGACTTCTTCTTGAATAAAGATTTATCACTTTGTGTGGGCATGGTACATTGTGATCTCTTACCAAATTCATTGACAAAGTCTTTTACTCTTTCATAAACAACCTCCCATTATATAGGTTTAGGCACACTCTGTTCCTCATTCCATCCATTGAACACTTTGTGTAACCTTCGATACAGATGGAATTTTGGAAGAAATCTTTGATGACCGAGATATACAGTCTTGCCACCATGTTTTAGTCGTATTGAATCAATGTTCTCTTTACATATAGGACATGCTTTGGATCCTTTTACACTGTATCCATATAAATTCACATATGCTAGAAAGTCATTAATAGTGTAAAACAACATACCATGCAAATGAAATGTCTCTCTACATGAAGCATCACAGGTAATCACACCTTAACCCTATAGTTTCTTTAAGTCACCAATCATATGTTTAAGATAAACGTCGATATCATTTCCAGGTTGTTTAGGGTTTAATATCAAAAACGACAATATAATGTACTTATTTTTCATACACAACCAAGGAGGAAGATTGTATATAACAAGCATAACAAGCCAAGTGATATGTTGGCTACTCAATGTCCCGTATGGATTCATCCCATCGGTACAAAGGCCAAGTCTTTGATTCTTGACTTCTTCACCTAATTCAGGGTACAATAAATCAATCTTCTTCCATTGTGGGGAACTAGACGCATGTCGTAGGATCCCATCATTATTTTTCTTAACCTCTACATGCCACCTCAAATTCATTGCATCTATCAAATTGGCAAATAAGTGTTGAAACTGTAGTATTATAGTTCAATACCATATCACCATGGCAAGAGAAAAAATTTTGGACTTCCTTGAAGTTGTCATTTTATACCTTGACACCCCACATTTCGGACAATCTTTCAAGTCCACATAGTCCTTTTGAAATATACACAATCATTTAGGCATCCATGTATCTTCTTATCCTCCATTCCCATTGGGAATTATAATTTCTTTAACTCTTATGTTCAGACTGGAAGCTTGTTTCCTTCAGGAAGAATTTCTTTCTACAAAGACAACAATGACATGATGCTTTTGTCACTCCATCTATTGTTAGCCTTCAGGTTATACAATCTCAACACAGTTCTAAGCTTTGTAAGGTTAGTACAACATGTATATAACAGTCTCTCAGCATCATGCACAATGTTCCTAAACATGGAAGGTGGATCGGTGTGATCTACCCCACAACTATCCAACAACTCATCAATGATGTCTATTGGAACAAGTTTGTTCACATCTATGTCATTGGTGACAATTTCTTCTTCTACACAAGAAATTCTATTGACGTATACTAGTTTTAGGTTTGAAATCTCTCCATGCCAGTACCATTCTGTATAGCCTTGTACAATCCCATTGCACATGACATGAATTTTTATTTTGTCACTAGTGCTGATTTTCAAGTTGTTACCGCAATGCCTACATGGACAATAGAACCTATCTCCATGTTGTTTCCTATGTTCCTTTACAAATCTAATAAACTGATCAAGACCACCAATAAACTCTAGGGTGAAGCGATTTGGAATGGACATCCATGATCTATCCATTCTATGATCAAAGAGAAAACAAGTATATATTAGTCTTTAGGGATTACATATTAAGTTAAGGGTTTACATATAGATTATTAGGGTTTATTCTTTTAGATTTAGGGATAAAGATTTAAAGATTAGGGTTTAGTGTTAAATCATTAGGGTTTAGGGTATTATAATAAATGTGTGTACCACCTATCCCATTCTTGAACACCTAATCTCACTAGTAAGTGTATAATGTGTATTCAGTTTTCAAGAAAATTTCAGCAGTATTTCCCTACAGTTCTCCATGTACACCAATGTACATGGGCAAATACCCACCAACATATGTACTTAGAGAACAAATGGGGAAGTGCTAAAAAAACATCATGAAAACTGAATATACATTATACACTTACATCCTAAGTGAGATTAAGTGTTCAAGAACAGTCCCAACCTGGGGACTATTCAAGATTTACTTCTAATGAGTAAATCCCGGATGGGTTTCTAGGCCAACAAAATGCATGTATGTTGTCATTTCTATACCTACGATCCTAGTTTCATCGTTCATACCCAACGTTTTATGTAACATCATTTAATTCAATTCATTCTTCTATTTGGATTAGTTAATCAAGAGAGAAAGCAAACATTAATATTAATTAAGAGAACTATATTAGACACCTTGATTTGAGTTGATTTACAACAATAACATCTGGTAATATGAATCATACCCTAGTTAGGTACCATATTTGATAATATTGATTTCAACATCTCCACTTTACATGCATGTTCATCATCAAGGAATAAATTATTCATGACCTTGTGAGGGAGAGATGACCTAAGGTAACCTAGAAATTAAGGTTAAAAAACTAGAAGGCAAATTACACTAACTAAGATATAGAAATCATAATTATATAACACTAATCAATGCAAGAGAAATAAATAACTAACCATAAAAGTGATTCACTTTCAATAAGGTTACTACAATATGGGGCTACTATTTCAGGGATATGTAACCTTAACCATGTTTAAGGGCCATATTCATGAACATACATCCAACAATTAAGCTATGAAACAAAACAACAATGAGTAATTTAGATTATGAATCACATCCTATTAGTTAGCCATGGGTGACATGGTGTAAGAGAGTCTCTTACATAGCAGTACAAGAAGCAGCAGGAACCTAATTTCACTAGTAGAAGCTCTGACCCAAGCTCACTAGGTTTAGCGTCCTCAAGACCCAAGGTCGGCCCGTAGTAGGGGAAGCAGGCACGGTAGAAATAGGGAAGAAGGTGGTAGATAACTCAGGCACCCAAGGTTCGGCATCCTCCTAGAGCGAGTGGCGGCAGCGGTAGTGGTGGTACAACTCCACTTGGAACGAGTAGCTCCTCAACAGCAGTGGCGACGAGTAGCTCCTCAGCTTCACTGACGAGGAAGAGTGGAGGTCCCAACGGTAATGGCGAGTGGAGGAAGACCAATGGTAGCGGCAGCAGCGAGTAGAGGAAGACCAACAGAATCACCACTAGTGAAATCGTGATGAAACAAATAATGGGGAAGAGTCTGTTTCGTGCGGGTGCTATTAAGTTCTCCATAGTCATCGATTGTATAAAAAAACTGGCAACTAAGTACCTTTTAGTCATTGGTTCCTAGTGATAAAAACTGACATCCATTTACATATACAAAACAAAAAAATTAGTTTGGTGTTAGGACCATAGTTGTCGGTTATGGAACAAAAACTGACGATGAAGCATCAAATTGGTGGGAAATATTTTTGTAGGTGACAAGGCACAAAAACAACTAGTCGTCGGTTGTTAGTAAAAAACCAACGCCATAGGCCCATCCACATAAAAAATTGTCTCAAGAAAGGTGATAAGTCATCTGTTATACTACAGAATCGATGACTAATGAGAAAATAAAATTTTCTATGGGGACATGACGTAAAACTTTTATCGTTGGTTTTAGCAAAAATCGACATTGTTCTGAAAATTTTGGAGGCAATTATTTTCTCCTAAAAAATTGTATTTCACGGGTAACTTTAGACGTCAGTTTCCATGATAGTAGATCGACGTTAAAGTAAAAGTGGTACTTGTGTATTTTTCTTAATCGACAAGACTTCACATACGATGATAGTTTTCATATAGTGGCTTGGCGTCGGTGTATTTTGTGTAACCGACACCATAAAATGTGACATTATATGTCATTTATGTACTAGTGATATTGTCACAGAACTATTTGTTACCATAAGTCCACACTTTTAATGGATATACTGCCAAAGGTGAGTGTACATGGGCATCTGTCCCTATAACAGATCACATAACATATGCATGTATAAAACCACAAACAAAAACAAGGTAAGGGGAAATAAGATATTAAATAGATAAGAGATTTATACCCATTTTTGGATTCAAGTATACCATTTGCATTGCATTTTAGAGATTAGAGTCTTGACTGCAACAGATCTTCATTTGGGAACTACAAATTTGATAAACTAAACATATTAATGCTAAAGCATTAAGTACACTATAAAAAGACATGTAAACAAATTAAGAGTATTATAAAAGTTTCTTGGCTAGAAACATCATTTAAGAAAGAAGTAGAAAAAAGGCGTGAATAACTCAACAAAATTCTTTTATACAAAGTGTGTTTAAGTGTATTTCCATTATACTCAACAATATAATTAACCATTAACCAGCTTCCCATTGGAAGGGTTTGTAAGGGTACTCAAGATTAGCTAACCCTTTTATCAACATGGTCTGCCTTATCTTGACATCTCAAGTAAGACACCCAACCTTGTGCCTTTACCCTGAGAATATAGGAATATGCACAAAGTTTGTATAATGGACAAGTTCAATTATGTTAAAGGTTTGTTCTGCATATTTCAAGAAAAACAAACATACTAGTCATAGGAGAACAAGTAGCTTAAACACGTAATTATCTAGCCAAGAATTCATACGAGCATACATATAGATGAGCCAATAACATAGTAGGGCAAGAGATTAAGTGTACCTTATGAGTAGAATACAATAGTAAGCATTAGATTTCAAAAAAACATATGTAGCAAGCTCGACTAGATCTTGGCATTTGAGTCGAATAGAGATCTTGACATTACAAATAAGTGCAATTGGATTAAAATCAGCAAGATTAGGTATCATTAATCATTATAATGGTGGTTGGATGTGTTGGTGCACTCCCGCTAATGGTGTTACATGCTACTCAATTGAAATTTTGAATAGATGCAACCCCGCGGATAGAAGCACATGGTGGATTCACTTTTGAAATTTATAAAACCTAAACTGGCAACCTACGTCTACCAAAACACTACACCCACAAGTGCACGGGGTCATGTCGTAGTATAGGTAAGCAACAAGTATAGGGTCGATCTATAAGGAGAAGAGGGGGCACTAGAGCTAGGTTTAGTTTCGCTAGGTTCCTACTACGGAGACTAGGGTTAAGGGTTTGATTGTTGAACTACTATGAACAAGCAAACAATTAAAGGAGAGAATGAAATCTAAGTTAACCCTAGGCTAGAGTAAGGCTAAACAAGAAATGAAGGATTATGCTAGGTATGAAAAGGGTAAATTACACTAAAGCAAGTAAGAGAGAATCAAAAGTGCAATTAAAGAGCTAAACCAATGTGAACAAGGCAAGAACAAAGCATGAACTAATTAAGCTAAGCAAGCACAAAACTAGGGTTTTAAGCAGTAAAGAGAGGTATGTGCTTTTTAGGGGTATGAACTTATCACTTAAGTTGGGGGTGGCATATGAACATTATGATTCCATTTAGATCATCCAAACCAAATAACAAGTTAGATTCTAATGAATTAACCTAAGCTACTAACTGGCCATGGATATGCTAGGTTGTGTGTACGGGAACTAGTCCCTAACACCCCCTACTACCATTACGAGGCTCAATTGGGTTAGGGATTAGGTTTGATTCAAGTAGAGTCTAATCAAGTCTAGGTTTCTAGATTAGACATTCCTAGGGCAATTAGGGGTCGAGGGTAATAATGGGGAGGTGAAATTAGGGTTTTGGACCCCAATTCCTTGACATCCTAGCCTTGATAAGGCTCCATGCTAATTGCATTAGAATTATCTAATCTAGCTACTTAGATCTCTCACTTAGGTTTAGGGATATTGATTAGGATGTAGGAAGATGGGAGGCAACCTAGGGATTCCAGAATTGGACCTAGGGGCAAATCCCAAAATTCAAACATATAAGCAATTTGCCTAAATTCCTACATGATTTCACACACAAACCAACAAACCATGCATGGAGAATGAGATAGAAATAGAATATAATCATTAAAAAAATGGAATTACAACGTTTACATGTAATTTCCCCCCAACATGGTATCAAAGTAACATAATTTCCCCCAAACAGCCCACCCAAGGGGCCTAGCTACTCATAGACATGGAAAATATAAAAAAAAGGAGAAAGAGGTAGAAGTGGCAATGGAGCTCGGTGTAGACAAGGGATCTCCTCTCTCCAACTACTGCACGGGCATCCTCCTTCTTCTCCTTGGATGAAATGGTGTGGAATGATGGAGGGAAGTGGATGGAAGGCTTAGATATGGGGGGTTATGTGGTGAAAATGGTGAAATGGAATGGATTTGAGGTGGATTTGGAGTGGAATGGAGTGGATGGCGATTTGGGGAGCTGGGAGGGGGTAGAAGGTAGCTAAGGGTGGCCAACCTCGTGCCCCAGCCACCACCTAGGTATATATAGGTGTGGGGGAAACACTAGGTCAAGTAGGGTCAAAACATGGAAAGTAGTGGAAAATGGGTAGGTTTTGTGAGTAGCACGGCCGTGGTGGATCACCACGGCCGTGGTGAGATGGGGTGAGCACGGTCATTGTGGTGTACAACAGTCATGTAAATTAAAATGGTGGAGATCACAAGGAGATGTACATGGATGGCCATGGCTGTGGGGGGTTTCCACGGCCGTGGTGAGGACCATTTACCATGGGCATAACACTCACCATGACCATTTTGGCCATCTTCATCAAATTCCGGAAGTTACAGTGATTTTTGTGATTGAGGCATGTTCACCACGGCCGTGGTGGAGTACCATGGCCGTTTTGGTGTCCCTCCCATGCACTTGAGCATTGAACTTGATCATCCATGGAGGGTATTGCTTCAAAACATTCTTTGACCACTTGGGATAGGTTAGGAGTGGTTTTGGCCTCATTTTTGGGCTCCTCCAAGCCTGAGGAAACCCTAGATTGGACCATCTTCTTTCCATGCCATCAAGTAGTGGACAAAGTACCTATAAAACATGCAAAAAGCCTCCATAAGTGCATTTGATAGAAATAAGCATATTGGGGGAAATCATATTTAATCTAACAAGCATTGATGTGATTGAAATGCAATATGACACAAGATGAAGCCCTAAAATAAGGCTGAATCACCACCCCAAACTTGAAACATACTTGTCCTCAAGTATGCTCCAACTCAATCTCTCTGCAATTTTTCCACAATCAAGAAATGACAAATGTTGTAACGACCCCACCTTCTGGTAACCCCCAATTAAGGGAGACCAAGAGGTCGATGCCGTTATCCAATTTCCGGATAAAGGTTCAACAATTAATTGATAACGATTAATAAATTCTACTAGACTATACTGAAAAGCTATAATAAATAAAATTTTTGCATACCTTTGAAAAGTTTTGGATTTCTAAACATCTATCCAGAACTGGGACTAACTAATCCTCCTTGGACTTTAATTCATGTATTTCAAAAAATGACGATTTACTGTTTATCCTTTTTGTTTTGTACCTAAAACGCCGACAAACAACACGTTGGTCAGCCGAAGCTGGTATGTGGGGAAAAAAATAATGTGCAACTATGTTAACAATGTAATCATTCAATTATTCATTTACCAACCAAGATTACATTTTAAGCCATACTACTCAATCCTTACCTATCCCCTAACTCGGTGATGTCCTTGCATGCTACCTCTCTTTAGGTAGATCCTTACCCCCATGGTCCTACCTTACAGGTAGCCAATACATAGGGTAATAGAGTCACATGGCACTACCCAGAAGTAGCCCAATATCTAACTCAAAGTGACTTGATGGACCTACCCCATTGGTAGCCATGTACTAATTCATCTGATGACCTGATGGACCTACCCCATAGGTAGCCATGTACTAGGTCAACTAATAAGCCACTGAGGGGACCAGGATCTGAGCTAGTAGGCTCATATCTTAGGTGATAGTCATATACACATTATAGTTTGCATGAATTAAAATCATCCAACAATTAATTCATGTCATCAATGAAAACTTCAGTAAACCTCGGAAAACATAACTCGATATATTCATAAGCGTAACCACATACCTAAATTGCATATTCAGATACAGAATTAATCAGAACATAGAAATCCCAATCAAGCAACCAATCATGCACAAAATCCTGAAATAAATATACCAATTTCCTTTTATTAATATTTATCCAATATCATCATCATCCTTAGGATTTCTATTCCAATTTTAGGGTTTCCTTGGGAATTAGGGCTTTGCCTCCATTCTTAGTTATTAAGAACCCTAATTCATCAAATCTACTTAAAACCTTTAAATTCTCTCATTTTAATATTCCTAACAGTCTTAGGATCATCATTTAGTAATTTACTTACTTAATCTGAAATATCATGATTTTCCTCTTCTTTTACCCCAATTAGGGTTCCCATATGAATTATTCTTCATTTATGGATTACAACCCTAAAACTACCAATTTTGTATACCAAACGGATGAAAACTCTATATTATTAATCAACAGGTTAATATCTTTCAAATTAACCTATTCGTCTTCAAAGATGTATCCTTTATATTCAATTTAGGGTTTCTAAGGTTTCCTACAAAACCCTCACCATCTCAATTATCTTCATTAAGAATTATCTAATCCAAACTATGTTCAAGAATCAAAAACTCATATTTACTCAAAATAGGGTTTTTAGTCTATTAAACCATGTTCATGATCATAAAACCCTAAAACCAACATACTAATCATCTTTTTATGATTTTATCATTCCTTTTATTCTTAACAGGTTAAGATTGATAAAAAACATATAAAAGATTCATCATGTTCGTTTTTACATCATTCGAGGGGTTTTCTATCAATTAATGCATCAAAAGATGTAAAACCCTATACTTGTTGAGTTTCTAGCAGAATTAGGCTTCATACATAATTTCTTTGTGTTCCTCTCATTCTGAGGATCAATTTTCATATAAGACTTGTTTTAATCCGAGTTACCAATCCTTAATTATGAATTTAGAAAGATTTTACCTACTTGGCCAATCGAATGACACCACGTCATAAAGCTCATGCAACATTGCTTGGCCTTTTGGAAACATAACCAGATTACAAATCTGCCCCTTACTTAAGTTGTCACTGCTTCATACCCTGGAGGGGTAGAATGGTCCAACAGACCCTTGCTCATCATCTACCTCGCGATGACCTATCCTCACGCGACCTATAGCACGACGGAGGTCTGTTCTTCCCTCCTCTGGGCTCGGGGTGGCCGGCCATGGCTGCCCCAACTCCATTGTACCCTGGCGCCCTCGGGGCACCACTGATCCTTGGCCAAAGATGGCTATTAATGGCTTGGTTCTCCCGCGATCACTGCTGCCCGAAGGTCAGGGTAGGGGTTGGATAGCCGATCCCCATGGGGCCGCCACAGGTGCTCCTTGCCTTTAACAAGACCACACTACAACCTTCCATGCTCTAGGGATAGAACTACACTTTCTTGGTTAGGGTTTGTAAGGAAAGGAACAAGAAGATGAAGAAGGGAGATATAGTTGCGTGGAATTCCTCTGGATTCACCCCCAAATCTTACCCCTTATATAGGGGAAGTCAACGAAGCCCTAGGATGGCTTTCCTTAAAGAAACGAAGTCCCTCTTCTAATAGGAATCGTTTCCTTCAAAGAGAAGCAATTCTTCTCTCTCTCTCTCTCCTTCTCTTATTTCTTTAATATTCCTCCTTCTTTTGATATTAGGATTTCGAAAATTATATCTTTTATCTTTCTTGTACTTTCCTTTTAATTTATTGGCACGAAATTATATTCTGTTTTAATAGAAAATACCACCTTTTGAAAAACAACACAAACTTCTTTAATAATGTATCACATTATCCTTTTATTTTGCAATTTTGGTATTTTCTCTTTCTTTCCTCTTTATTGGGACTCCTTGGATCCCAAGACACTCCATTATTTTGAAATTCTTTTTATCGGATACTTATTATCCTTCTAGATGCATCTTTATGCATTATTTCACATTATCTTGTTTATTTCTCATTAAAATATCTCTTTTTGAGGATTTATCTTTCTTTCTCTTTTATTTTCCTCTTTGGCATACCTTTTAATATTAGCAACCTCATGGATACGAAATTTCACCAAGAAATCTCATTTATGCCTCTTTCCACTCATTTTCCCACATTTTATCATTATTTTCAACAAAGAAATACTTAATTATACTTTTCTTTTCTTATTGCCTTCTCTATGAAAATTTGGACTCCTTGGAACCCAAGGAACCCAAGAGGCACAAAATCCCTCTTTGGATTTGCCTTCTAGAGGTTTCCATCTCATTCTTTTCTCAAATATTCAATTACTAATTGAATTTTCTTTGTTATTTGGGCCCAATAGCCAATAAAGCCCACAACACAAACATCAAGGCTATTGTAAACAAAATCCATGTATTCAAAACAAATTATACCATTCTGTGTTCAATTATCTTTAATATGAGAAATTACATTTCTCGGCAAAAGAACTCAAAAATTGGGATTGTAACAAATGCAATATAATAGATGATTATTGCTGAATGGGATCAAAGATGACTGAGTACATGCATTTCACATCTCTCCTCTCCTACTTTCACAATCCAATCATTAAAAGAGCACAAAGCATATGAACTTCAAATATAGTGCATAAAACACACAAGCTATCCATATTTCTTCTATAAAGTTCCGGGCAAACCGTTTCATGGTGGTGTTAATCAAAGATGACTAGGAGTGTTGTTTCACCTTCACGAATTCATTCTTATGTTTCAAATCACACAAATGACCCACATGGTTGTGGGAAAGGGAAAAATCAGCTAGGTTTGATGTTTCCTAGATCAATGGGTATGAAAGTGGAAGAAAGGGTTGTGGTAAGATTTTTGGAGTGCTATTACATAGAGAACTCATCTTTTCTTTATTTGAATGCTCTTAAATAGGAGCATCCTTTTATTTTCTTTTTGCATTTTTTTTTCTTTTCTTCGCCCTTGGAGTATGTAGGGCATATGGTGGATAGAGTGAAGCGGGTGTATGGAGATGTGTCCACCCCAAACTTTTGGAGGTGGCCACGGATGATATGTGCACTTTGGCATCCTTTCATGAGGCGGAGGGGTAAGAAGATGGTGAGTGAAAAATTAGGTCAAAGAGGGGTCATAGGTATGATTCTCCACATAAGACATCATGCAAGAAAATTAATCCAACACTTCATCCTAGATATCACACCACATGAATGAACAAGATGAAATTGATATATCAATCAAGTGATTCCAGAAACACTAAGCGTTCAAAGCTTGCTCAAATTCACAATTCAACCAAATTGATCACAATCATAAGTGAGGTAATGCACATGTAAAAAGTCAAACATTGATACCACTTAGCAATAAAGCATGACATTTCACTTGCATTTGTCAAAGGTCATCATTTTTACTCAATACAATAGAGATTGGGTCAAAACATACTTTCTAGGCAAGAAAACTCAAATTTGGGCAAAATTGGTCAAAACGGTGCCAAGTTGCCTTCAATCACATCTAAGCTTATATTATTGAACTTAAAGCAATAAACAAGCAAATCCTAGCTAAAATATGCAAAAATTACCAAAAATCTACATGATATGGAATGCTTGGCAAAAAGGATTTTTTTTAGAAAATTACGCAAAAAATACAAGAAAGTAAACTACATGATATGCAAGTATGCAAAGCAGTAAAGAAAATCCACACTAGATAGATCAAAAGAAAACAAAGATCATGTTAGATAGGTAATCAAAATGAGAGAATGAGATAGGTGGTGCATACCGCCCTACCACCCCAAACTTTTGAATCATGTTGTCCTTAGCATAAAACTAGAGCTTAGGAATAGTAGGGTGAAGATCACGGCAGGTGAGGAGCATCAAAATGTAGGTCACCTTGTTGTGGTTGGTGGTCGACCCTCGCCACAGTCGTGGTGTCCTCCTCTTGTCTCAGTCGTGGAGTGTCACCACGGCCGTGGCCGTTCATGTGTAAAAACTCCTCAATCCCTGTAACTTTCCTCAACATTTGAAATCAAATCACCACGACCATGGTTGGTGGCCACAGTCGTTCTGCCCTCATGTGGCCATGCCCGTGGTTGACACCATGGCCGTGTCCATTCATGTACAAAACTGGTAGTGTTACTATAACTTCCTCAAACTTTTGCAATCAAATCACCACATCCGTGTGGCATGCACCACGTCCGTGGTGCGCCTTCTTTCTATGCTTTGTCAACTCCAACATAAAATTTTAAAATTCTTACAAGAACTTTAATTTATTGCCACATTTTATTTTGCAACCAAGCCTTGATCTTCCCTTCTCTCTCTTCAACCTGTCTCATCTGCATTTCATCAAAACTAAAACAAAAACTATCAAGCACAAGTGTGTGTGTGTTTTCTTGGAAAGTGTAAAACAAAAAGAAAAAGTATAAAAAATGAGAGGTTGGGCAAAAAATTCCCCAAACCTAGGTGGGTTGCCTCCCACAAGCATTGAGTTTCTTGCCTTCAGCTGGGCTTCTTGAAGATTCTTCAAAATTCACCCATTTGGGATTCTGATGTGTCCATTCTTACAAAACATGCATCCCTCATTTGCACTCAATCTAGGTTCCTCATCCCTTTCATCACAATAATCATCACCAATTTATTTACCTTGGCATCCTATCAAATGCCCATTTGGACTTGTGAAGTGATCATGTCCAATATCCCTATCTCGGACTCGTCGGGTTGGGGTCTTGTACATGTTGATGTTGATCTTCATGTCCATGAATGTGACTGTCATAGTGCCACTGCGCACATGAATGTCGGCATCATCTATAGATAAGAAGGGCCTTCCCAAGATGATGGGAATCTTCCTATCCTCCAGCTCCATATCAAGTATAATGAAATCTTCCGGGAACACCGCACCTTTCTCTTTGTCTATCATCACCAAGACATCATCCACTCTACCCCTGCACACTTTTATGGATCTATCTGCCAACTGGAGAGTGTAATGTTTTGGCTTCAACTTGCCTAAGCCCAGCTCAACATAGACATTGCATGGCATCAAATTCACACTAGATCCCAAATCAAGTAAGGACCTATCTATGCGATGTCCCCCTATGTAACTAGGTATAAGTGGGGCTCATGGGTCTTTTCTCTTCATGGGAAGGGAATGTTGTATGATGGAGATCACTTGTTCAGTCAATCTCACCTTCTTTGGAATCCTCCCCGTTGACCTTCTTTTCACAGTGCATAGGTTCTTTAGGAACTTGGAATATGATGGGATCTGCTTGATAGCATCCAAAAGTGGAATGTTCACCTTCACTTGGAGAAACACCTCAAGAATATCAACATTGTGCTTTTGCCTCCTTTTTACAGCCGGGGGCTCATCTAGTGCTTCGGGAAATGGTGGCTCACTAGCTATTGGCCCACTTGACTCAGCATGATCTTCCTGTGGTGTCGCATGAGGTGGAGAACTAGGACTCCCAATATCAACATGGGGTGGCAAATGATCATCTTCGGCAATCTCAATCACAACATCACCACTCGACTGCTTTTGCTTGGCTTTGTCACTCTTTCTTTGACTTGCGGACTGCTCAAGTGTTTTCCCACTCCTTAGAATTGTCACAACACCACCTTGCTCATGATGGGGAGGGGGAGCATGTTGTGGCTATGGAGGAGGTGGGGGTGACACTGGGGGTTGAAATTGAGGTGGAGAAGAGAATTGAGGGGGAGGAGAGAATTGGGGTTGTAAGGTGAAGTTTTGGGAAAATTGAGGTGGTGAAGGTGGCGGGGGAGTGTAAGGCTTAGGATAGCCTTGAAAATAGTATATGGGATGTACTTGCATGGGAGGTGGATTGTAGAAAATTTGAGAAGAGGGCATGGGCCCACTTTCTTCATTGTAACTCAAGATGGGTTTTGAAGACAATTTTTCTTCTTGGGGAGCAATTATGGAAGATAGCTGCTCTATCTTTTCTTCAAGCCTTGCAACATATTTTTGGACATCATCAAAGATATTCAATCTAGAGAGAACCTCTTCCTCAAACCTTGAGTTGTGGCTTGGACTTTGCGGTTCCGAGTAGCTATAGGAGTAAGGTGTCTTCTCTTCTCCCTTAAAAGAACCAATGTAGTTGACCAGATGGAAAGTACCATTTCCTCCTTGACTTTTCATGAGTTTCATCATTTCTCCCATAGCCTTCATCACTTGTGCATTGGGGTCATTAGCAACAAAAGGCTCACTAAATATCTGACCCCTATCACAAACCATGCTAGAAGCTCGGTTCCTTGAATTTTCCGCCAATTGCTCAAACAACGGCCATGACTCCTCCAGTGTCTTTGTCATGAAAATAGCTCCACAAGAAGCATCCATTGTAGCTTGAACCCTTGGAGATAAACCGGAGTAGAATGCTTGTGCAAGCTACCATAAAGGTATCTCATGATGCAGGCACTCTCTCAACATCTTTTGCAACCTATCCCAAGCATCATGGAACTTTTCTTTACCCATTTAGCTGAAATTCACTATTGACCGCCGCATTTGTGCCATCTTTGCAATAGAGTAGTACTTCCTCAAGAATTCTATCTTCATCTCACCCCAACTCATGATGTCTCTACTTGAATCATGCCATTCCTTGGCCCTATCCTTGAGTGAAAAGGGGAACAATGTGAGCCAAATTGAGTCATCACTCGTCGTCGACGTTCTGCAGGTGGAACACATCTTTAGGAAAGCATCCACATGCTTGTAGGCGTACTCACTCTCCGAGCCGTAGAAGGTGGGCAAGAGCCCAAGAAGATTTGGAAGAATAGAAAATTGCTCCCCTTGCATTTGGGTGACTCTAGATGCAATAGGTGACTGATAGTTGCTCGACATGAAGTAATCTTGTAGGGACTTGCGAGGTGCATTTTGGCCTTCCATGTTGTTTCCTCCCGAATGCCTTGTCACATGCACAAAGCAAAACCAAAAAAAAGAAAGCAAGTTAGCAAACCAATGTACACAAAGAATGCAAAGAATAATGAATAAAGAATGGCAATGATGAGGGCAGTAGGAAAAGTCAAAGCAAAACAAACTAGCTAAGACGAGCGCCTCTAATCCCCGACAACGGTGCCAGAAAGCTTGGTGTGCTCCCACCAATGGTGTTACACGCTACTCAATTGCAATTTTGAATAGATGCAACCCCACAGACGGAAGCACACGGTGGATTCACTTTCAAAATTTATAAAACCTAAACTGGCTACCTACGTCTACCAAAACACTAAACCCGCAAGCGCACAGGGTCGTGTCATAGTATAGATAAGCGGCAAGTATAGGGTCAATCCACAGGGAGAAGAGGGGGCACTAGAGCTAGGTTTAGTTTTGCTAGGTTCCTACTACGGAGACTACAATTAAGGGTTTGATGGGGGTTTGATTATTAAACTACTATGAACAAGCAAACAATTAAAGGCGAGAATGAAATCTAAGTTAACTTTAGGCTAGAGTAAGGCTAAATAGGAAATGAAGGATTAAGCTAGGTATGAAAAGGGAAAATTACACTAAAGCAAGAATGGGAGAAGCAAAAGAGCTAAACCAACGTGAACAAGGAAAGAACAAAGAAAGAAGCTAACTAAGCAAGAAAAGAACTAATTAAGCTAAGAAAACACAAAACTAGGGTTTTAAGAAGTAAAGAGGGTATGGGTTGTTTAGGGGTATAAACTTATCACTTAAGTTGGGGGGTGACATATGAACATTATGATTCCATTTAGATCATCCAAACCAAACAACAAGTTAGATTCGAATGAATTAACCTAAGCTACTAACTGGACATGGATATGCTAGGTTGTGTGTAGGGAAACTAGTCCCTAACACCCCCTACTACCCTTACGAAGCTCAACTGGGTTAGGGATTAGGTTCGATTCAAGTAGAGTCTAATCAAGTCTAGGTTTCTAGATTAGACATTTGTTACAGCCCCAATTTTTGGGTTTATTTGGTGAGAAATGTAATTTCTCATAATAAGGATATTTGAACAAATAATGATATGATATAATTTGGTTTGAATAAATGGATTTCATTTACAATAGCCTTGATGATTGTGTTGTGGGATTTATTTGCTATTGGGCCCAAATAACAAGAAAATTCAATTAGTAAATGAATAATTGAATATTTGAGAAAAGAAAGAGGTAGAAACCTCTAGAAGGCAAAGAGATGTAATCCAAGGATGGATTTCGTGCCTATTGGGTTCCTTGGGTTCCAAGGAGCCCAAATTTGCAAAAAGAAAGCAATAAGAAAAGAAAAGATTAATTAAGTATTTCTTTAGTAAGAAAGAAATTGAAATTAATGTTAAAATGTTGGAAATAAGTAGAAAAAGGTATAATTGGGTTATCCTTGGTGGAATTTCGTATCCCAAGGATTCCTAATGTTAAAACGAATACCCATGAGGAAAATAAAAGAGAAATAAAGAGAAATCTTCCAAAGGAAATATTTTAATAAGAATAAAACAAGATAATGAGGAATAATTCATTTAGATGCATCTAGAAGGATAATAAATATCCTTGGAAAAGAATTTAGAAATAATGGATGTCTTGGGATCCAAGGAGTCCCAATAAAGAGGAAAGAAAGAGAAAATACCAATATTTGCAAAATAAAAGATAATATGATACATTATTAATGATTTTTGTGGCATTATGAAAAAGGAAGTGATTTCTATTAAAAGAAAATAGAAATTCGTGCCATTAGATTGAAAAGCAAGAAACAAAGAGAGTAAGTGGGATAATTTTTGAAATTGTAATATCAAAAGAAAAAGGAATATGAAGAGGAAGAGAGAGAACTAGCTTCTTGATGAAGGAATCCTTTTCCTTTTAGGAAAATCATTGTTTTCTTTGTGGGCAAACGTTCATGGGCATGGGTACCCCTCTATATACAGGTGTGGGCTCTGATCTCCAAAACCACAGTATAAACTTAGCGGAAGCGATTCAATTAACAGCGGAAGACAAAAATCATGGGAAATTAAAACTTTTCTAGATAAGAGCTTAAATCTATAAAAACTTCTTTCATAAAAGGAGATAAACTGTTTACATCTCAGATAATTACTTCTTAAGTAATTATATACAACATGATACAAAATCTCAAGAAATCAAAACCAAAATCTCAGACCAAAAGACTCCAAGGACCTGAGAGTACAGAGAACACATAGGACTGACTATCTAACTAAACAACTCAGCAATCTGAATCTCCACCTGAGATTTACTGCTGCTCCTGATGCTGCTGCTGCTGATATTGGTCACCTGAAGATTGATTCCTTCGCCCTCGACGACCACCTAAAAAGTTGAAATCTACGGGGTGAGACAATTTTAAATAATTGTCCCAGCGAGAGTTATAACTCTTCGCTAGAAGCTTTATTATAGCAACCAAGAATAACATAGGCAATAAAAGCTTTAAGGTAATCAGCAGCAGATTGTTATCAATTAGAACTACAACATTTAAGGAATATGAAGAACATGTATACTAAGTAATGTATCTCCAACCAATGTATCTCGTAGTTCAACCTAAGAAGATATGCTACGTGGTTGATTATGTTTTACAAACATCATTATGCCCTGCGGAGATGAGGTATACCGCTCATACTCCAACTGATCACTATTAAGTCGCATCGGTATCATACATAGGTCATCAAAAGAGCCAGATTCTTATGACCTCATCTTCCTCAGTCAGTAAGAGGATCAACATGCAGGACATCTAGTGTCTCTACTACTATAACTTACCAGGGTATTCTGGTACTTCGCTATTAGAGTCACAATGGCATTCTGTACTCTCTTTGCTACCGAAAGATTTCTTGTTTATCTCTCATCGATGCGGTATAAAAGATTTCCTCGGGAGATTAGTGTTACATCACCCCGGCATAAAGCATAGTGAAGGATTGATAGATTAAGATACATCTACATCAAGTCCTACACTAGGATGTAAGGAAATTCACATCCATATTACCCCACATATTCAAAAATATGTGCTCCAGGAATCCCCTTAGGAAACCTATTTCACCATCATTTAACTCCTGACAATGTTGGATCTATGATCAGGGCTCTACTTGGTATGATTATACTTGATTAGTTAGGTACATTTCAGTATTCTTTTATCATCATACATGTTTTCAAACATTAATCATTAGCATAGCAGCTATGAAGGAAGAATACTAAATGTAACAAGCCTAACTCTCATCAATTATCATTTCTCAATATTCTCATCACAAGTCATCTCTTAAAGCATGACCTTGATGGTATTCATGGCTCTCATAGCCTATCAATCTCATAAGATGCTATTAACAAGGCATCAGGATATATCACTATTCATAAAGCTAACAACATGCTTTCAATGAATATAGTATCATCATCCATACCTGGATATGGTCATCCCCATAAAGGAACCTACATGGTTGAATCAACTGATAACAGTAAATAACTCATTTAAAGAAGTTGTATCTCCCTACTCATACAAGAGCTAGGTTTCCCTGGTTTTCATCAATTAGGGTTTACTATTCACATTACATGTCATCACCCTAGAATTAGGGTTTACTATTCACCTCATGGTGAAATGATCTCATAACATCCTCATGTATGAGAAACATCATCATTAAAGACCTCAGATAAGATTAAGATTCATCAATTATCATAATTAGGGTTTCCATGATCTCACATAAGTGGATCATACCTAAACTTGCACATTCATGTATATTGAAGGTATTTTTCTTGAGTTTCCATTATAATTGGTACTTTCTCTCTCCTCTAACTAGTAGATAGTGATTACACCACTCTAGATTAGGTTGGGTTAAGTCCTCATTGATTAACACAAGTCAACTCATCACTATCATGTGATTAGGGTTTGATTAAAACAAGGTATCACTCAATTGAACCTCTTAGGGGCATTTTGGTAAATTACCCATTGATCATCATCATGGGTCAATTCATTAATCACTTGGTCCCTTAATATCTTGAGTTACCATTATGGTTTAAATAAGATCATCATTGGACCATTTACACCTTCAAGTGATTAAGTATAATCAACCTTGAAAATCTCTAACTGGTTTAGGGTTTGACCTTCAACCTTCAACCCATTTGATTCTTAGATGACCTTGAACTCGTTTAACCTCAAATGACCTAGAACCCATTTGAGCCTTAAATGAGTGTGGACCCATTTAATCTTAAACGGGTGTGGACCCACTTGAGTCTAAACGGGTGTGAACCCAATGGAGTCTAAACGGGTGTGAACCTGTTTGAGGTCAAACGAGTGTGAACCCGTTTGAGGTCAAACGAGTGTGAACCCATTTGAGGTCAAAAGAGTGTGGACTCATTTGGGCTTAAATGAGTGTGGACTCGTTTGGACTCAAACGAGTGTGGAATCATTTGGGCTTAAACGAGTGTGGACCAACTTGGTTTCAAATCGCATAAACATAAAAGGTGACTCATAGGTTATGATTGAATAGGGTTTCCTATGTTGAAGCCTTTAATTGGACAAGGCCATGTTAACCACTTACAAATTGAGTCAATTAGGATGAGCCTCAATCAATCGGACTCCAATTTGACCCTCAATTGAAAGCTAATTAGGATTAAGTCTAACTCAATTAGGGTTTCCAATCGGCTAATCACCAATTTTCAACAATGTGAAACAAAGTGTAATTGAACCCATCAATTGAACTCCAATTGGGCCCAAACTTGGCCCAAACGGTCTTGAGATCATTCGGATGTCCTCCAAATGGTCTCGAGACCGTTTTCCCAATGTTTGACCAAAAACCAAGTCGGTTGGATAAGGGTTGAACCCTAATTAGGTCTAAAATCAGCAATTTTATTAATTCATCAACTTATTGTAAATGGACCTTCAATTGATCAATTTTCCTTAACCCTAGACCTCCAAACGGTCTTGGGGTGTCACTAAACGAGTGTGAAACTGTTTGGGTGAACCCCAAATGGGCTTGAACCCGTTTGGGTCCTTCAACCCAAAACTCAACAAGATCTATATTTTAATTCAGCAATTTTAACCCGATTAGGGTTAGGGTGTTGAAGTGCCTTCAACTCTCAATTGGTTAGGAATTAGATTAAAATTATTTGTAGGAATGAAATTCAATAAATTATGAACAGGTATTTCAAACGGTCAACGCTTGGTCAACTCACTCAAACGGGTTGGAACCCGTTTGCCGAAAAGTTCAAGTTAATTAGTTTGGAAAAATCAGTACTTAATTCAATTCTATTGCCTAATTGATTGGCCTTCAACCTACGATTCCTTTGGAGTTAACCCATCAAATTTGGTGGGTCATTAGACTACATAATTGTGAACAGAAAACCCAAACGGTCCATGCTTGGTCAACCCTATGAAACGGTCTTGGGGTCATTTTGATCCAAACGATCTTGCAGGATCGTTTGAGATCAAACGGGTTGAACCCGTTTGACCTTAAACGAGTTGCACTCGTTTGGACCAAAAGGGTCCAAGGTCGTTTCATAAAGTGGCCGAGGAATCCACGCCCATCATACTTAACCTCTGTTCAGGTCGGTTCATCCACCGTTTTACTTGCAAAAGAGCAAGGAAGAAGGGAGGTAGAAGAAAAAATAATCATAGAAAACAAGAACAAAGATATGCATAACAAAGCTAAGGGTTAGAGTTATAAAACCCGCCTCAAACGTGGTTCCTAGAGCTTCCAAGTTTCCAAGCTTCAAGCCTTTAATGGCGTATTGAGCTCCACAGGTCGGCCAAGGTCAATTCTTCAAGAAAAAGATGGGGATGGTCGGCTAGAACAAGGAACCTAAGTAAGAAAACTAGCAATTCAACCTTGTAATACGATTTCCTCCATGAATCCAAGCTAGAAGGTGGTGTTCTCTTACCTAGAACAGGTTGGTAGTCCCCTTGAGCTCCTGAGCTTTTCTTTGTCCGGTTGAGAAAGATAAGAAGTGAGGAAGTGAAGGAAAACATTTGCTTGGTTTGGAAAGAAAGGTGCTTATATAGTTTAGGCTGATTTACACCATAAAGACCTCTAGAACTTTGATATTCTCATCCAAGTCCTTTCTTATTTAAGGAAACGTCCAATCTCATCTAAACTTATGAAAATTTCATGAAATCTCAAGATCTAGGGGTAAATAAAGCCAACTTTCAACTAGGGTACATACATGAAAGGTTTCCTTACTCAAACTTAGTGAATTTTATGTACAAAGGTCAGTTTTCTTATCTGATTATTCTTTGATGTGTCCCTTTCACCATTTCTACTCTAAATGATGACAAGAGTCATAAAAGATGTTCTAGATGGTGTATTTTACAAGTTGCACCCCTCTAATTGGGTAAACTGCATTTTACTCCAAATTAGGGTTTTTAAGCATAAGGATTATTCCACAAGCTGCATCTAGATGCCCAAGCTTGGGAAATCCATCATGTCTCATCATATTCACTCATATGATGTCTCATTATCAAAATAACATCTTAACATGTGCAATTGCAAGTTAACTCCTTAACTGGGTAATTTGCACATAAGCCCCTGCATTACCAAAATAATACTACAACTTTAATTAAAAAGGACAAAATTGAAAGTATATGTTCCTGAGGAACTTAATTACATGTCAAAAGATAATCACCAGGGTTTAATTACATATTTAGGCAAAACACCTACGGTTAGTTTATAACCCAGGTCAGGGATGTTACAAATTATCCACCCCTTACAAGGATTTCGTCCTCGAAATCAACAAAACATATTAGGAGAAAAGAGCAGGGTATTTCCTTCTCATCTCATCCTCTAGTTCCCAAGTGGCTTCTTCAACACAACGGTGGTTCCAGAGGACTTTCACAAGGCTTAAATCTTTCTTCTTTAACTTTTTAGTTCTGCTATCAAGGATTGACACTGGCCCTTCCTCGTAAGATATGTCATCATTCAATTCTACTTCCATAGGTTGTAGAACTGACTCAGTGTCGGGGTGACATTTCCTCAGCATAGAAATGTGAAACACAGGGTGTAACATCTGCAACTCTAGTGGTAACTCTAGTCTATAGGCTACCTTTCCAACCCATTCAATGATTGGATAAGGTCCCATAAATCTAGGTGCTAACTTTCCTTTCCTTCCAAAGTGAAGGAATCCTTTCCAAGGAGAGACCTTGAGGTACACTCTATCACCAATCTGGAAATCTAACGGTCTACGACGCTTATCAGCATACGACTTATGTCTATCCTGTGCAGTCTTAAGCTGTTGTAGTATAACTTTGATCTTCTCTGTATTTTGCTGCACAAGATCAGGACCTAACAACTGATGTTCACCAGTCTCATACCAACACAAAGGGGATCTACAACGTCTACCATACAAGGCTTCATAAGGTGCCATATCAATACTATGTTGATAGCTATTGTTATAGGCAAACTCTATCAAGCTTAGGTGTAGATCCCAACTTTCGGTAAACTGGAGAACACATGCTCTCAACAAGTCTTCCAAGGTCTGTATGGTTCTTTCTGACTGTCCATCAGTCTGTGGATGAAAAGTCGTACTAAACCTTAGCTTGGTGCCTAAGGCTCTGTGTAGCTACTCCCAAAAGAGACTTGTAAACTGGGGACCTCTGTCAGAAACTATGGTGACAGGAACTTTGTGCAAACACACTATCTCTTGAACATACAACTGTGATAACCTTTCAGTAGAAAAGGTTGTTTTGACAGCTAAGAAATGCGCTGTCTTAGTCAACCTATCAACAACTACCCAAATGGAATCATGTCCTTTGCTTGTCTTGGGTAGGCCAACAACAAAGTCCATGGTTACATGATCCCACTTCCACTGTGGTATGGGTAAAGGTTGCATTGTTCCTGCAGGCTTCTGGTGTTCAGCTTTAACTTACTGACACACTGGACACCTCAGAAAGAACTCAGCTACGTCCTTCTTCATCCCAGGCCACCAATACATATCTTTCAACTTTCGATACATTTTGGTGCTTCCTGGATGCATAGCATACATTGAAGAATGAGCTTCCTCCAGGACTAACTTCCTCAGGTTATCTACATCTGGTACTATCATCCTCCCATGATAGCATGCTACTTGATCATATGATTCATGAAAACCTTCTCGCTTCTCATCACCATACTCAGATTTGATCTGCTGAACTGCAACATCAACTTGCTGTGCCTCCCTAATCTGTTCTCGTAGGGTGGGTTTGATATGCATCTCAGCCAACAACTCGGCAATCCATGACACCTTCATCTGTACATTGTCTTGCCTTAAGGAGATAAGCATATCTCTCCTAGGGCATACTTAAGAGTTTAATTGTGCTCTATCCATGGTTGATGTTGTTGATTTCCTACTCAAGGCATCTGCAACCACATTGGCCTTTCCTAGATGGTAATCAATTATACAATCGTAGTCCTTGATTAATTCCATCTAGCGACGTTGCCTCATGTTAAGCTCATGCTGAGAGAAGATATACTTAAGATTTTTGTGATCTGTGAAAATATGGAATGTCTCTCCATAGAGATAATGTCTCCAGATCTTCAGGGCATGAACCACAGCAGCTAACTCCAGATTGTGTGTCGGATAATTCTCTTCGTGTTTCTTAAGCTGTCGTGAAGCAAAATAAATCACTTGCTTATCCTGCATCAACACGCATCCGAGTCCATTCTTGGAGGCATCACAGAAAACTATGTATCCTTTTCCTTGCTCAGGTAACACAAGCACAGGTGCACTTGTCAACCTCTCCTTCAACAGCTGAAAAGACTGTTGACACTTATCACTCCAGGTAAAAGGAACATCTTTCCGGGTTAACTTTGTTAAGGGTAAGGCTATAGAACTGAAATTCTTAATAAACCTTCGATAATAACCAGCTAATCCCAAGAAACTTCGAATCTCCGTTGGTGTCTTCGGTTGTTCCCACTGTAGAACAGATTCTACCTTTGTAGGGTCAACACGAATACCCGAGGCATATATAACATGTCCAAGAAAAGATACTTCCGACAACCAGAACTCACACTTGCTAAACTTAGCATATAGCTTATGTTTTCTTAGTAGAGTTAGAGCCTGTCGGAGATGCTGTTCATGCTGCTGATCATCCTTACTATAAATCATAATGTCATCTATGAAGACGACAACACACTAATCAAGGAAAGGTCGAAAAACTCTATTCATGAGTTCCATGAATGCATCCGGTGCATTGGTTAGTCCAAACGACATAACCGTGAACTCATAGTGACCATATCGTGTCCTAAAGGCAGACTTGGATATGTCACTATCCTTAATACGGAGTTAATGATATCCAGACCTCAAGTCTATCTTTGAGAAGACTGTTGCACCACGCAACTGGTCAAAAAGATAATCAATCCTCGGCAACGGGTACTTATTCTTTATTGTTACTTTATTGAGTTGTCTATAATCAATGCACAACCGCATTGACCCATCTTTCTTTTTAACAAACAAAACCGGAGCACCCACGGTGAAGTGCTTGGTCGGATAAAACCTTTCTCAAGCAACTCTTGAAGTTGTTTCTTGAGTTCTGCCATCTCAGCAGGCGCCATCCTATACGGTGTCTGGGCTATAGGTTTTGTATCTGGGATCAAATTGATTTCAAAATCAATTTCCCGAGGTGGTGGTATACCTGGAAGTTCTTCAGGAAACACGTCCTTGAATTCCCTGACTATAGGAACTTCAGTAGGGTTGGGACCGTCTTTGGTAACATCTACTACATGTGCCAGGAATGCATAACATCCTTGCCTCATCAGCTTGTTAGCAACCATAGCTGATACAAGACAGGTGGGCAGAATCTTTCTCTCTCCTTGAAAGATCCATGTGCTGCTATCATCAACAAACACAGCCTGTTTGGATTCACAATCCAAGACAACTCGATACCTTTCTAAGGTATCCATCCCGAGGATTATATCAAATCCTTGCATATCAAGTGGTATAAGGTCCACTTGAATGCGATGATCAGAAAAGAAGAGGATGCAGGGAGAGCATACCTCCTGCAAAACGGCAGACCCACTCAACGGAGTCTCCAAAAACAAGATATCTATCCTATGACTAATTGTCATATTGTAGTTACGAATCACTCTCCGAGTGACAAAGGAGTGCGTAGCACCCGGGTCAATCAGAACAGATACAACACATGATTTAGACATATCAGAATATAAAAGTTCCATCTGACCTGCCACTACCTGTGGATTGACCACTGTATCTGGTGGGTTCATAGCATAGAACCTCACTGTCGCCTGGAGTTGAGGTGGTGCTGATGATCCAGCTTGAGACGCTTGTCCACATCCTCGAGCTGCTCCTTGAGATTGCCTTCTCTGTGATCCCTGTTGACTCTATCTCGGAGGCTGTGTCACACTGATAGGCCTAGATTGGCAGTCCTTCATCAAATGTCCCACCTTCCCACAGCTGTAACAGCTCTTCTCCAGTTGTTGTGGTCTGGGTGGTCCTGTAACTGACATTGATGCTGAACTGTGAGTCTCTTGTAGTGGTAGGCTTCGTCCCCTGCCTCTACTCGGTGTCCACTATGTCCGAGCACTAGTTCTGGGTGGTGGAGGTGTAGATGCAGAGAATCTAGGCTTCTTAAAGTCTCTAGATGAAGAACCCTGGAACTGCGGATATCTTTTATGAGTTTGTCTCTTCTCGACTATGGATTTCTCTATCCTTCAGACTGACTCAACGAAGGTAGCAAACCTCTCCCGATTCTCTAAGGTAGATACGAGAGTAGTCAAGTCGGCGTTTAAACCCTTCTTGAACCTTCTGATTCTTTCTTCTTCTGTGGCAGCCATGTGCGGACAAAACTGCAATAACTCCATGAACTTAGCCTCATACTCGCTAATGTTCATCATGCCTTGCCTCAATCTCTCAAACTGAGAGATCTTTCATCGAGGAAGGTCTTTGGAAAATATCTATTGATAAATTCCCGACGAAAATCTTCCCACGAGATCTCCACTCCAGGCCTCTTCTACTCTTCCATGGTCCACCAGTGACCAACACTTCCCTTGAGAATATAGACAACATGTCTAACTTTCTGAGCTTCTGGGATGTTGAGGATTCTAAAAGCTTTCTCCAACTCGGTTAACCACAGATCGGCATTTGCAGGATCAGCTGTTCCAAAGTATTCGGTTGCTCCGACACGACGAAGTCGCTTGAACGTCTTACCGATACCTTGTCCTTCAGGTTGGGCAGGTGCCCTAGGTGCAGGAATGGGCATCCTGTCGGTGATGTGTGTCATAGAAGTCATAAACTTCCCGAACATAGTTTGAACAGTTGGGTTTCCCATGTCAGCTGGGTCAAACTGAGGTGGTTCTCTGGGTGGCTCAGGTACATGTTGTTCTATCTCCAGGTTCCTTGCACCTCCTTGGGGTGCATCAACACTACTTTCTGCCACGTACTCCTCGTGTTGTTCAGACATCCTTAATTATCTTCTTCTCCTGAGGAGCAGAAGACTCTATTAGATAAGAAAGAAATACTAAGGATAGACTCGACATCCTAAGTCCTATGTCTCTGTAGACTCAGCGAACCTAGAGCTCTGATACCACTAATTGTGGGCTCTGATCTCCAAAACCACGATATAAACTTAGCAGAAGCGATTCGATTAACAGCAGAAGACAAAAATCACAGGAAATTAAAACTTTTTGAGATAAGAGCTTAAATCTATAAAAACTTCTTTCATAAAAGGAGATAAACTGTTTACATCTCAGATAATTACTTCTTGAGTAATTATATACAACATGATACAAAATCTCAAGAACTCAAAACCAAAATCTCAGACCAAAAGACTCCAAGGACCTGAGAGTACAGAGAACACATAGGACTGACTATCTAACTAAACAACTCAGCAGTCTGAATCTCCACTTGAGATTTACTGCTGCTCCTGATGATGCTGCTGCTGATATTGGTCACCTGAAGATTGATTCCTTCGCCCTCGACGACCACCTAAAAAGTTGAAATCTACGGGGTGAGACAATTTTAAATAATTGTCCCAACGAGAGTTATAACTCTTCTCCAGAAGCTTTATTATAGCAACCAAGTATAACATGGGCAATAAAAGCTTTAAGGTAATCAGCAGCAGATTGTTATCAATTAGAACTACAACATTTAAGGAATATGAAGAACATGTATACTAAGTAATGTATCTTCAACCAATGTATCTCGTAGTTCAACCTAAGCAGATATGCTACACGGTTGATTATGTTTTACAAACATGATTATGCCCTACGGAGATGAGGTATACCGCTCATACTCCAACCTATCACTATTAAGTCGCATCGATATCATACATAGGTCATCAAAAGAGCCGGATTCTTATGACCTCATCTTCCTCAGTCAGTAAGAGGATCAACATGCAGGCATCTAGTGTCTCTACTAATATAGCTTACCAGGGTATTCTTGTTGGGTTTTAGGGGAGACAGAGAAGGCAGCGGAAACAAAAAATTCTCCCCAAACCCATATCGAGGAAACGCGTCAACGTCTATATAATAGGAAAAGATGGTTTGCAGAATCATACCTTGTCCCGAGGCTTGCTCGGTGACAATACCTCGCGCAATGCGCGGTCTTCTACTCCGGACTTCGACGGTGTCTGTGCAGCTCCTGGTCGAACCGGGACTGACAACTCCTACTCGAACCGGACTGTCGGATGACAGTTGTCCTCCTAAGCGGCAGTGTCCTCCCGCCTCTGTAGTAGTCCACACGGACCACCTGGAACTCCACTCTCCTTGTCCCACAAGGAAGTGGAAGGAGTCGCACCCTCCTGTTGACGTACTAGTCACCAACACACTCTCCTGCCTCCTGTTGCAACTACAGTTGTCCTTCCCTTGCTGCACCTCCCTTTTGCGGGAAGCACTTGCTCGGGCTCTCTCACGGTTACCAAAACCAGAGAGAACGACAACTTGCAGAGCAACTGGTTGCATTGAGTTGTACTATGAGAAGCCCCCAATACCCCCTATATATAGGAGAGTCATGGGATAGGGTTCTCCATCCCGGGCAATGCGGGACTAAAGCAGGAGTAGAAGGGTTCGAGAATTTTCCACAAAAAGCAACCGGTTCGCAACTTGAAATGATCGGTTCACAACTGAACTGATCGGTTCGGCCATTGAGCCGATCGGTTGGACCTGAGATGATCATTTGGGGCACTCCAACCGATCGGTTGGTGCCCTTAACCGATCGGTTCATGGTCCTAATCCGGCTCAAAAGGACTTTCCTTGTTTCTTTCCCAATTGGTATCGAATACCAATATTATTCCCAATCGAATTGGGCAATTTGAAACCAAAGGAAAATTCTTGCCGAAATGACTTTTCCCAACTGGTCGGTTGCACCAGTTGAGCCGATCGGTTCAACCCTTGAACCGGTCGTTTCAACCTGGGCTTGAGCCGATCGGCCTGGACACTCCAGCCGACCGGTTCAGCAACCTCAGCCGACCGGTTCATCACATGAACCGATCGGTTGGGAGCACAGGTTGGGCAAAAATCAGTCAATTGCGATTTCAATCAATCCGATACTCCAATCAATGCGTCCAACACCTTGAACCATACGATATTGAGCTATCGACTGATTGAGTGTTTAATTGAACTACTAAACTCCTTTAGTAATCAATCTAAACATTGCTTTGTGGACAAAACTCCTCTTCTAGGTTAAATCCTATGTGTGTGACCCTGCAGGTCCATTTCACGTTGGCAGTGAAAGTCCATAACAATTATGACTTCACAAGCAAAGAGCGGTGCCTAGTCACACATCAGTGCTACCCAAGTGAAAGTAGAAAGTTGGAGAACAACTTTCATCCTACAATCCGTGAATGGTGTTACAGCGAATGTATAATTCCTTTATCACTGATATCCCGAATGAACTCGAGGCATGGAACAGTCATCCTGTCAACGTTCATTCACTTCCTTGATCTCAGAGTAGACTGGAAGAGATATGTATGACATCAGTATCATATACTGATTCACACATGTGTGCACGCCTTTCTCAATACTACTCATCAAGTGGCCATGGATATCAAACTCCCTCAGGAGGGACAAATCCCATATCTATCACTCACCCCTCAAAAGCCCCATGTGTCAAAGCCACCCAATCATCACCTTTATAACAACCCATGTTTCAGGACTGCGTTTGATGATGTCAAAGTGTGCCCAACGACATGTGTTGAGTGTAGTGATTTTAGGTCTAAGAATCACACTCACCACCATCACTGTGAGTACTGACTGTGACTACCATCTCATGGTTCCATGTGTCAAACTCACAGTGGGTCTGTCCGATACCTTGTTCTCTAACAAGTACCTATGTGTTTGGTTTGATATCTCTATATCATGACTAATGAGATTCTGTCATCAACCAACACCACAATATAGTCTTGTTTGTCATTGCTGTCTATCTACCTTCCACAATGACATCCGACTAGGGACATAACAAGAATGTACAAACTCTTAGCATCCGTATGATCTCATCGTTCAGGTCCTTAACCTGAAAGCATACGTCATTGAGTTCTGTCATTCTTTAGACATTCAATCTGTTCCATCACTATCTCATATGACTGAACCAGAATGAATTGGAAGCTCGCCTTTGATGTTTATCAAATCAATCTTAATGTATCCCACCAATCATCCCATGATTGGCTCTCAGGGCATACATACCAACAGACTCCCACTTGCACTGCGAGCCAATCACCCTTGATGTATATTCATAGTGATCTTCAAACATGTCCCACATGTCACTGTGCTCTAGTGCCAACATAGTGAGTAATGACAACACCTTGCCAAAGTCTGTACAAATTGCATGTCTCACATCTCTTCGCTGTACGTCACACGTATGAGATGGAGTTGCCGTAATATGCGATCTAGTATTCCTTTGCTAACCTTTAGCCACATTGCATGATCAAGGATTCCAGACTTGTCATCAATGAGCGGAATATAAGTTCATCTCATGAACTTTCAGATCCATATAGTATCCACTGTTGTTCACTAACACATAGATACTCGGCTTTTCCCTTTTAAATGGCTTTATTGGAACACTTCCAATTATCAACAAACATTCACTTTTATACATCTCATGTATATATATTGCGATTAATTTTCTGTCCTGTCGGAAGTTCGCATCAATGTAACTCTTTACATCGAACTCTTCCTTATCTCCATAGAACTAGTACTTCACAAGCACTTATCAAGTTCTCATGGTATTCCAGTAACCCTTACTGGAAGTAGACAGACATCCACTCGTCATGTCCTACATACGAGTTATCAGGATGAGCACATCATATTGCCATGTCCAACATACAAGATGATGAATGCATTTTATTCTTTCCATGTCATACATGCAAGATAATGGGATGATTACATACATGATAGATCCATATCTATTCTTAGTGTTCCCATTCTTCATAAGAATTGGACACTTGGCCTTGGGATACTAACTCCATGTAACATGGACAAGTTTTCTCCCACTGAATTTGTGCATACTGAACACTTCAGTACAGATTGCCAATGTATGCTTTCTCTTTTCAGGTCAAGAGATTTTCGAGAACTATCTCTATAGATCTCTATTCCTATCACATAGGAAACATCTCTATCTTCCTTAAAGATAATTTCCACTTTTGGATTTCCATTCTAGAACATTTCCATTTCACATCAATATGTGGAATGTGAACACGCTCCCACTAAATCACAAATCCCTTCTTTATCTTTGACATATCAGTCAAACCCTTTGACTATATCATCAAAGTAAAGATCCAATTTTGAGTTACTTGTACTCAATCAATCACATTGATTAGTCCATTGTAACTTATAGACTTCATTTGCATTAGTGGATTCATAAACCTAATAGGCTGTGTCACGTACACATCCTAGTTTTATTCCTCATAGGAATGCGGTTTTAGTATCCATATGCCAAATGTCTTAGTCATTAAGTTGCAATCAACAAGCATCATCCTTCTCAAAATGTTATCCATGTGTCTTAACACTTAAGACTCATTTGCACTTATGGATATGATCCAATGAGTGCTACCATCAAGGTTATACCTTATGGTTCACATGGATGTCATTTAGGATGTAATGGTCATAAACCATAACTCAAGATTCGGTTCCTCATATTCATCTTGATAGTTGACTCATCACATGAACAACTCATCACATAGATAATTGAGGTGTATCTGTTAAAGATATAAGTATTCACAACCCTTGTGATTCTTAATTTCTTTTATTAGTGTGGGGTATTCTTTTATTAAGAAGAATTCAGTTATTTGATAATCATTCTCTAACTCCTTAGAGTATGATTCCTTCTTGATTCAGACATCACCATGCCTTAATCATGAGTTCACTATGATACACTATCATAATCACTCACAAGGATCTCAAACATTTGGTCCAAGTATTTCATTCATTGATCTCATCAAGAATTAATACTTTACCAAATTTGTACTTCATTTATGATAATCTTGAACATTTCAAGACATTCATATTGGTATTTCTCTAAACACCATTTGAAGTATTAGCATTTATTCCAATAGGTATGTAAATACATCACATGTATTATACCTAATAGGATAATCACTCTTCCACTACTTTAGTGAAGATTGATTAATCATGTCCAAGATATTCATGTCCCTTACTGGTTCTCGAACCAAAAGAGTCTAGTTTTATTCATCACATGGAAACTAGAAATGAATTTCTCATGATTAATGCTAATTAAATTGTTTGAGTTATCTATAACTTTTAGGTATCGTCTTATCTTATGCATATCAAATATCACAAGATAAATAAGGCATTGCCACAAAGATCACATCTTTATAAATTGAAACATCTCTTTATTAATTGCCATCATTGTCATACAATATGCAAAAATAAAGTGTTTCTATCTATTGGCAAGTATGAAATAGCAGTTCATAACTGTATTACATGCCTTATTGGCTGAAAATAAACTAAAGTATTCCTTTCTATAAAGGCAACACTTGCCCCAAGTAAGAATGCTTTACACTTTACATCTTGATATCATATATCTCAAAAAGTGTTACAAGTTTATTTACATGACACCTACAAGTAGAGGCTTTAGTTGCCTCCTTCTTCTTTTGTTCTTCCAGGTAGAGAGGACAATTCCTTTTCCAATGTCCTGGCTTTTGACAATGGTGGCAATTTCCTTTCTTTGTCACGCCTCCCTTGGCCTTGAGAGCTGAAGATGGCTTGGACTCCTGGCTAGCTTCAGAACCTTTCTTAGCTTTGCCCTTGCCCTTGCGCTTGGACTTGCCTTTCTTGCTCGTGATCACCATCACAGACTTAGGATTGTCCTTCTTCATCTATAACTTGGCTGTCCTCAACATGCCCAACAACTCTGACAGTGGCCTATCAAAGTTGTTCATGTTGTAGTTCATCACAAACTGACTGTAAGATTCTGGCAACGATTGCAGTATCACGTCAGTAGCCAACTCTTGGCTCAGTGGAAATCCCAGTCTCTGTAGGTTCTCCACATACCCAATCATCTTGAGTGTGTGAGGACCAACTGGATCTCCTTCTGTCATGACGCACTTGAACAACGCCCTAGAAACATTGTACCTCTCTTGCCGTGCCTGATCTTCATACATGTTCCTGAGATGCAGAATCATCTCTATGACACCCATGTTCTCATGTTGCCTCTGCAACTCATGGTTCATTGAACATAGCATCAAGCACTTTACATCAATGGAATCATCAGAATGCTTCTTGTAAGCATCCCTTTCTTCCTTTGGTGCATTAGGAGCGGGTTCCTCTGGAATTGGAGTATCCAGGACATAGAGCTTGCGCTCTTGAGTGAGAACAATTCTCAATGTCCGATACCAGTCGTGGAAGTTCGTCCCATTTAGCTTGTCCTTGTCAAGGACCGACCGCAAAGAAAAGTTGTTGTTGTTTGTTGCCATTTGAACTACAAAAAGGAAAATATGCAATTTTAGTCCAAAACTCATTTTTGACTTATTTGATTGATTTGAAAGTTTGACGATATAATTAGGCCTTTAATTAATTATCGCTCCCACTATTTTACTTCAAATTGATAGCCCTCACCATCAATTCAGAAGATTGCAGCGTACAATATTCTAGTGGGCAAGATCCTGAAATCCTCTAAGTCATGAGTCAGCTTTGGCTGATCGCCCACAACTTAGATCTCTCAGGTAGGCAACTCTTGCCAATTGCATCATATGCAACTCTTGTTGAATGAACATGCACAACACCTTACCATGAACATTCCTTGCCTCTGGGCTTAGACGCTCTAAGAATCATCAGTTAAGTCTAACCCATAAGCCGACACGGTAAACACGCACCCTGCTTTGGCAGAACCTACATGTCTATCCTTCACACTTCCACAAGATAGACGGCGCACCACGCTTTGGCGTAACCTACGCTTGGTCGATCGAGCTTTTTCATGTGTGCCGCTAATGGAAGGCATATAAGACTTAATATTTTAATGAGGGATTTGGCTTTTATATACATATACATATCCAATCACCACAATACATAGTACGTATCATATACATGCTATATCCCACAGAAAACATGCACAAATGATAAAAAGCGATGATTATGGCCATCCTAATGTGATTCCTCAAGCCAAGAGGAATCACGGTCATCTAGGTCAACATCATATGCAACCTGTACAAGATGAACTCTGTGCCTTGCCATCTGAGTTGATCAACTCATCATATGAATGATCTGTACTCTCCAACCGGTCGTCTGAGTGCCACCAGCCGATCGGTTGGCTCCTCCAACCGATCGATTCGCCTGGTCGTCGTGCATCTCGTCATGTCCACCACCCGCTCGTCTCACTCCTCGAACCGGTCATCAACCGATCGGTTCACTCCTTGAACCGACCGTATAGAAGGTCAACCGATCGGTTCACTCCTTGAACCGACCGTCTGAGCAGTCGTCTTGATGTCCTCCGGTCTTTGACATAACAGGAAATAAAATCCTATTATATTTATTACATTGCTTTAAAAGGGAAACCCCAAGTTACATTCAGGGGGAGCAAAGGTAGGAAAGAATCTCGAATTATTTCGAGTTACATCAGGAATAAGAGAGGGAAGATCGGTGCGCAGACCGAGATGCAAGCAACCACACACAACCAATCACAGATAGGGGTTTATAGGCCATAATCACGCTACATACATCCACCACAAAACTCGTTTAAGGGCGACGCGTATCGAGTGCATTAATAATACATATCATATATGTAATTAGGGATTTGTGGATTTAGGATTGGACATGCATAAAACCAATATTATTCGCATCGTATGCAATAAATAAAGGCGACAAACCAAAATCGATCATATCGATATTCCTAAAATATAGAACAACTGATGTGGCTCTGATACCACTGTTGGATTTTAGGGGAGACAGAGAAGGCAGCGGAAACAAAAAATTCTCCCCAAACACATACCGAGGAAACGCGTCAACGTCTATATAATAGGAAAAGATGGTTTGCGGAATCATACCTTGTCCCGAGGCTTGCTCAGCGACAATACCTCGCGCAATGCGCGGTCTTCTACTCCGGACTTCGACGGTGTTTGTGCAGCTCCTGGTCGAACCGGGACTAACAACTCCTACTCGAACCGGACTATCGGATGACAGTTGTCCTCCTAAGCGGCAGTGTCCTCCCACCTCTGTAGTAGTCCACACGGACCACCTGGAACTCCACTCTCCTTGTCACACAAGGAAGTGGAAGGAGTCGCACCCTCCTGTTGACGTACTAGTCGCCAACACGCTCTCCTGCCTCCTGTTGCAACTGCAGTTGTCCTTCCCTTGCTGCACCTCCCTTTTGCGGGAAGCACTTGCTCGGGCTCTCTCACGGTTACCAAAACCAGAGAGAACGACAACTTGCAGAGCAACTGGTTGCACTGAGCTGTACTATGAGAAGCCCCCAATACCCCCTATATATAGGAGAGTCATGGGACAGGGTTCTCCATCCCGGACAATGCGGGACTAAAGCAGGAGTAGAAGGGTTCTAGAATTTTCCACAAAAAGCAACCGGTTCGCAACTTGAAATGATCGGTTCACAACTGAACCGATCTGTTCGGCCATTGAGCCGATCGGTTGGACCTGAGCCGATCGTTTGGGGCACTCCAACCGATCGGTTGGTGCCCTGAACCGATCGGTTCATGGTCCTAATCCGGCTCAAAAGGACTTTCCTTGTTTCTTTCCCAATTGGTATCGAATACCAATATTATTCCCAATCGAATTGGGCAATTTGAAACCAAAGGAATATTCTTGCCGACATGACTTTTCCCAACTGGTCGGTTGCACCAGTTGAGCCGATCGGTTCAACCCTTTAACCGGTCGTTTCAACCTGGGCTTGAGCCGATCGGCCTGGACACTCCAGCCGACCGGTTCAACAACCTCATCCGACCGGTTCATCACATGAACCACTCGTATGGGAGCACAGGTTGGGCAAAAATCAGTCAATTGCGATTTCAATCAATCCGATACTCCAATCAATGCGTCCAACACCTTGAACCATAGGATATTGAGCTATCGACTGATTGAGTGTTTAATTGAACTACTAAACTCCTTTAGTAATCAATATAAACATTGCTTTGTGGACAAAACTCCTCTTCCAGGTTAAATCCTATGTGTGTGACCCTGCAGGTCCATTTCACGTTGGCAGTGAAAGTCCATAACAATTATGACTTCACAAGCAAAGAGCGGTGCCTAGTCACACATCAGTGCTACCCAAGTGAAAGTAGAAAGTTGGAGAACAACTTTCATCCTACAATCTGTGAATGGTGTTACAGCGAATGTATAATTCCTTTATCACTGATATCCCGAATGAACTCGAGGCATGGAACAATCATCCTGTCAACGTTCATTCACTTCCTTGATCTCAGAGTAGACTGGAAGAGATATGTATGACATCAGTATCATATACTGATTCACACATGCGTGCACGCCTTTCTCAATCCTACTCATCACGTGGCCATGGATATCAAACTCCCTCAGGAGGGACAAATCCCATATCTATCACTCACCCCTCAAAAGCCCCATGTGTCAAAGCCACCCAATCATCACCTTTATAACAACCCATGTTTCAGGACTGCGTTTGATGATGTCAAAGTGTGCCCAACGACATGTGTTGAGTGCAGTGATTTCAGGTCTAAGAATCACACTCACCACCATCACTGTGAGTACTGACTGTGACTACCATCTCATGGTTCCATGTGTCAAACTCACAATGGGTCTGTCCGGTACCTTGTTCTCTAACAAGTACCTATGTGTTTGGTTTGATATCTCTATATAATGACTAATGAGATTCTGTCATCAACCAACACCACAATCTAGTCTTGTGTGTCATTGTTGTCTATCTACCTTCCACAATGACATCCGACTAGGGACATAACAAGAATGTACAAACTCTTAACATCCGTATGATCTCATCGTTCAGGTCCTTAACCTGAAAGCATACGTCATTGAGTTTTGTCATTCTTTAGACATTCAATCTGTTCCATCACTATCTCATATGACTGAACCAGAATGAATTGGAAGCTCGCCTTTGATGTTTATCAAATCAATCTTAATGTATCCCACCAATCATCCCATGATTGGCTCTCAGGGCATACATACCAACAATTCTGGTACTTCTCTTTTAGAGTCACAGTGGCATTCTGTACTCTCTTCACTACCGAAAGATTTCTTGTTTATCTCTCATCGATGCGGTATAAAAGATTTCCTCGGGTGATTAGTGTTACATCACCCCGGCATAAAGCATAGTGAAGGATTGATAGATTAAGATACATCTACATCAAGTCCTACACTAGGATGTAAGGAAATTCACATCCATATTACCCCACATATTCAAAAATATGTGCTCCAGGAATCCCCTTAGGAAACCTGTTTCACCATCATTTACCTCCTGACAATGATGGATCTATGATCATGGCTCTACATGGTATGATTATACTTGATTAGTTAGGTACATTTCAGTATTCTTTTATCATCATACATGTTTTCAAACATTAATCATTAGCATAGCAGCTATGAAGGAAGAATACTAAATGTAACAAGCCTAACTCTCATCAATTATCATTTCTCAATATTCTCATCACAAGTCATCTCTTAAAGCATGACCTTGATGGTATTCAGGGCTCTCACAGCCTATCAATCTCATAAGATGCTATTAAGAAGGCATCAGGATATATCACTATTCATAAAGCTAACAACATGCTTTCAATGAATATAGTATCATCATCCATACCTGGATATGATCATCCCCATAAAGGAACATGCATGGTTGAATCAACTGATAACAGTAAATAACTCATTTAAAGAAGTTGTATCTCCCTACTCATACAAGAGCTAGGTTTCCCTGGTTTTCATCAATTAGGGTTTACTACTCACATTACATGTCACCACACTAGAATTAGGGTTTACTATTCACCTCATGGTGAAATGATCTCATAACATCCTCATGTATGAGAAACATCATCATTAAAGACCTCAGATAAGATTAAGATTCATCAATTATCATAATTAGGGTTTCCATGATCTCACATAAGTGGATCATACCTAAACTTGCACATTCATGTATATTGAAGGTATTTTTCTTGAGTTTCCATTATAATTGGTACTTTCTCTCTCCTCTAACTAGTAGATAGTGATTACACCACTCTATATTAGGTTGGGTTAAATCCTCATTGATTAACACAAGTCAACTCATCACTATCATGTGATTAGGGTTTGATTAAAACAAGGTATCACTCAATTGAACCTCTTAGGGGCATTTTGGTAAATTACCCATTGATCATCATCATGGGTCAATTCATTAATCACTTGGTCCCTTAAAATCTTGAGTTACCATTATGGTTTAAATAAGATCATCATTGGACCATTTACACCTTCAAGTGATTAAGTATAATCAACCTTGAAAATCTCTAACTGGTTTAGGGTTTGACCTTCAACCTTCAACCCATTTGATTCTTAGATGACCTTGAACTCATTTAACCTCAAACGACCTAGAACCCATTTGAGCCTTAAATGAGTGTGGACCCATTTAATCTTAAACGGGTGTGGACCCACTTGAGTCTAAATGGGTGTGAACCCAATGGAGTCTAAACGGGTGTGAACCCGTTTGAGGTCAAACGAGTGTGAACCCGTTTGAGGTCAAACGAGTGTGAACCCGTTTGAGGTCAAACGAGTGTGAACCCGTTTGAGGTCAAACGAGTGTGGACTCGTTTGGGCTTAAACGAGTGTGGACTCGTTTGGGCTTAAATGAGTGTGGGCCAACTTGGTTTCAAACTGCATAAACATAAAAGGTGACTCATAGGTTATGATTGAATAGGGTTTCCTATGTTTAAGCCTTTAATTGGCCAAGGCCATGTTAACCACTTACAAATTGAGTCAATTAGGATGAGCCTCAATCAATTGGACTCCAATTTGACCCTCAATTGAAACATATTAGGATTAAGTCTAACTCAATTAGGGTTTCCAATCGGCTAATCACCAATTTTCAACAATGTGAAACAAAGTGTAATTGAACCCATCAATTGAACTCCAATTGGGCCCAAACTTGGCCCAAACGGTCTTGAGATCGTTTGGATGTCCTCCAAACGGTCTTGAGACCGTTTGCCCAAAGTTTGACCAAAAACCAAGTCGGTTGGATAAGGGTTGAACCCTAATTAGGTCTAAAATCAGCAATTTTATTAATTCATCAACTTATTATAAATGGACCTTCAATTGATCAATTTTCCTTAACCCTAGACCTCCAAATGGTCTTGGGGTGTCACTAAACGAGTGTGAAACCTTTTGGGCCAAGTTTGGGCCCAATTGGAGTTCAATTGATGGGTTCAATTACACTTTGTTTCACATTGTTGAAAATTGGTGATTAGCTGATTGGAAACCCTAGACCTCCAAAGGTACATTATGTTCAAAAAGGAAGAATTTTGCATGTGATTAGCCTAATTTAGAGTTTATGTGCATAAATATGCTTGAAATTTGAAAAGTACATAAAGTTATCATCTTTAATGATCAATTAAGGAAAAGCCTTTTGATTTGATGATAGATGGACTTAATGACGTTATTTGGATAATTCAAGCTGATATTAACCTATTGTTAATAAAAGTGAAAATAGGATCTAAAAATATGATCTTTTTATATAATTGGCTTAATTTAGGGTTTCGTGCATGAATATGAATTAATGAGCTTGAAAACCCTAATTTAGGTGAATATGTCTTTTAATTGTTTTAATTGTTCAAATCCATAAATAAATAGGGATATGATGATCATAAGTCAATATGGGTATAAACGACTATTTGGATAATTTGAGCAATTAGGGTTTATATGAGTAGAAAAGAGTATTTTAGGATTTGTTGACCTAAAAGAGATAAAGTTTGAGGAATTGATCTAAGAAACCCCAATGAAGATTAATGAAACCCTAAAATTGGAATAGAAATCCTAAGGATGATGATGATATTGGATAAATATTGATAAAAGGAAATTGGTATATTTATTTCAGGATTATGTGCATGATTGGTTGCTTGATTGGGATTTCTATGTTCTGATTAATTCTGTATCTAAATCTACAATACATGTATGTGGTTACACTTATGAATATCTTGAGTTAGTTTTCCGAGGTTTTCTGAAGTTTTCATCGATGAAATGAATTAACTGTTGGTTGAATTTAGTTCATGCAAACTATAATGTGGATATGACTATCACCTAATATATGTGCCTACTAGCTCAGATCCCGGTCCCCTATGTGGCTTAATAGTTGACCTATTATATGGCTACCTAGAGGGTAGGTCCATCAGGTCATTGAATGACTTAGTATATGGCTACCTAGAGGGTAGGACCATCAAGTCATAATGAGTTAGATATTGGGTTATCTTTGGGTAGTGCAATGCGACTCTATTACCCTATGTATTGGCTACCTGTAAGGTAGGACCATGGGGGTAAAGATCTACCTTTATAGAGGTATCATATAAGTCCACTACAGGGACAACTCTGAGTTGGGGATAGGTATGAGTAGTATGGTTTAAAACATAATATTGGTTGTTAAATGAGTAATTGAATGATTATGTTGTTATCATAGTTGCATATTTATTGTTTCCCCTACATACCAACTTCGGCTGACTGACGTTTTGTTTGTCGACATTTTAGGTACAATGAAAAGAACAAATAGTAAAGTGGCATATGTGGTATTAAATGAGAATTAAAGTGCAAAGGAGGATTAGATAGATTAGTATCTGTGTGGATAGAAGTTTTGAAATCCCAGTTTTAAAAGGTATGCAAAGTTTTTATTTTTACCATATTTCAGTATAGTTGGTAGAATTTTAATAATTGTTTGTGATTATTTGTCGAACCTTTGATCTGGGTTATTGGTTAACAGCTCTATCCTTTCGGTCTCCCTTAATTGGGGGTTCCCGGGAGTCGGGGTCATAACAACATTCCTAGGGCAATTAGGGGCTGAGGGTAGTAATGGGGAGGTGAAATTAGGGTTTTGGACCCCAGTTCCCCCACATCCTACCCTTGAGAAGGCTCCATGCTAATTGCATTAGAATTATCTAATCTAGCTACTTAGATCTCCCACTTAGGTTTAGGGAGATTGATTAGGATGTAGGAAGATGGGAGGCAACCTAGGGATCTAAGAATTGGACCTAGGGGCAAATCCCAAAATTCAAACATATAAGTAATTTGCCTAAATTCCTAGGTGATTTCACACACAAACCAACAAGAAATTCATGGATAATGAGGTAGAAATAGAATATAATCATTAAAAAATGGAATTACAATGTTTTCATGTCATTTTACCTCAACATGGTATCAAAGTAACATAATTTCCCCCAAACAGCCCACCCAAGGGACCTAGCTACTTATAGACATGGAAAATACAAAATGAAAGGAGAAAGGGGTAGAAGTGGCCATGGATCTCAGTGTAGATGAGGGATCTCCTCTCTCCATATGTTGTAGGGGCGTCCTACTTCTTATCCTTGGATGAAATGGTGTGGAATGATGGAAGGAAGTGGATGAAAGGCTTAGATATGGGGGGTTATGTGGTGGAAATGGTGAAATGGAGTGGATTTGAGGTGGATATGGAGTGGATGGCAATTTGGGGAGCTAGGAGGGGGTAGAAGGTAGCTAAGGGTGGCCAACCACGTGCCCCAACCACCACCTAGGTATATATAGGTGTGGGGGAAGCACTATGTCAAGTAGGGGCAAAACAGGGAAAGTAGTGGAAAAATTGGTAGGTTTTGTGAGTAGCACGGCCGTGGTGGTGTACAACGATCATGTCAATTAAAATGGTGGAGATCACATGGAGATGTACATGGATGTCCACGGCCGTGGGGGGTCACCACGGCCGTGGTGAGGACCTTTTACCATGGGAATAACACTCACCACGACTGTTTTGGCCATATTCATAAAATTCTGGAAGTTATAGTGATTTTTTGTAATTGGGGCATGTCCACCACGGCCGTGGTGGAGTACCACGGCCGTTGTGGTGTCCCTCCCATGTACTTGAGCATTGAACTTGATCATCCATGGAGGGTATTGCTTCAAAACATTCTTTGACCACTTGGGATAGGTTGGGAGTGGTTTTGGCCTCATTTTTGGGCTCCTCCAAGCCTGAGGAAACCCTAGATTGGACCATCTTCTTTCCATGCCATCAAGTAGTGGACAAAGTACCTATAAAACATGCAAAAAGCCTCCATAAGTACATTTGATAGAAATAATCATATTGGGGGAAATAATATGTAATCTAACGAGCATAGATGTGATTGAAATGCAATATGACACAAGATAAAGCCCTAAAATAGGGTTGAATAATGTGTCACCTAGATCTAGGTATCATCAACATAGGTCTCAACATATCGACTAGTCATGCAAGTTCATTATCAAACTACATAGTACATCATGGATTCATCTAGAACCTAGGATGTCACATCACAACTAAGATATGAATCATAGTATTAGGTTTTCTAGATCTTAGATAGATCATTCATAAGATTTGAGCAAGTTTAATGAACATATGCATCAACATCAGCTTAACTAGTCATGTTTTGTTATAATCATGCAAGATTGTCATTGTTAGAGTATACATGGAGTCTACTTGAGTTAAGTGTCATAAAAATCATCAAGCTACTGATTTTAGATCATAATATAACACAGATAACCATTAGTGCAAAATTTATATAAGATTAAATACTTGGTTATCAACATTATACTAGATCATCTAATCAAGATTATGTTACTTAGTCCCATAAGTGTACAAGAATGATAAACATAGTACTTGAAGGTTCAAGGCACGTAGGTTATGGATCTAGAGGTCACATAACAGATTCAAGTGGCATTAGATAAAAATTTGAGCAAGGTGCAATATTTAATATCCAAAGTCTTCATGAAGCACATTTCATAGTTCATTTCACATCATAAGGTCGAAATGGGGTACAATATGAACAAATTTGGATCTTGGTATAAGGATTTAGAATGCATTCAAACAAGGTTAGGCATTAAGGATAATGATCCTTGTAAAAAGGTTCAACTTAGGTCATTTAAGCAACATTAGACCATTTTGGGATACAAAGATATGTAAAGTTCGAATATTGATGCATGATGATGTTTCAGTTACTGATCTTAGGATAACATTAAGAGTTTGGGCACACAAGATCAAGATCAAGCATTCAATAGCATACAACATCTTAAAAATATTTCATAAGTATGTATTTTAGGATATGAGCGGAGCATAGAGGAAAACTAAGTTTTGGAAATATTTGTATTGCAAATATCTCATTTTTCTGAACAAAAATCATATATTATATGTTGCATTTGGCCTAGGGAGTTGTAAGATACGAATTTTCAAAGGTTACCCTAAGGAAGATTATTTAGGACCCTCAAATCTCAATATGGCAGTCAATGAAAGGCCCAAGCCACCCCCTTGATGAAGCATCCTCTACATTGGGCCTACGGTTAGCGGCCCACAAAACCTGACCCATTGACTGATAAATCATGTTTGCCCACGTCAACCTACTATGCTTGGTTGCCACAAGAGACAGATGGATATTTCCACCTACCCACCATCACTGTCTTCATCCTCAGGCAGTCAGATGCGTGTGTCGCTCTACTGTCCAATGGCTCATTGGTGCCGTGTGCTGTGGGGTCTCCTGGCCATGGCAACACCCGATTTTTCATCTGCCAAGATCGCCAGGGACTCATGAGTCCATATCTGACTTCTGGTGGAGCTGAGGGAGGACAAGGTGTGAAGCTCTGAATCCCCTCATGGTGGTAGTGCCGAGAAGAAATGGGAAGAAATGAGAGCTGGAGGTATTAGGGCATGCAGAAAATAAAGAAAAGAAGGGGGAAATAGTTGGGAAAGAAGTTTTATAGGTAAAAGGAAGCGGTAATTGCTGCCTAAGTGGAAGAAAATGAGGGTAGGTGAGAGGGAGAACTCCATGGCCCCCATCCATGGTATGGAGGTTGAATGAGGTATGATGGTCATTGGATTAGGCTTGTGATCCATGGCAAGGGGAACCAAGGGCCAAGATTCAATGTTCATAAAAACGGAGACTTGTGATTTGTTAAAGGAGGGACCTGGATTGGCAATGAAAATAGAAAGGGGGGTAAGTGGGTTGCACTCTCAAATTGAGCCCAAGAAGAGCCATTTCATTCCAAAAGGGCTAAAATCAAATTTAATAAAGGTTAAAATGAATATTAAATTTGTGAATTTCAAAAGGCTATATCTTGGTCTATGATGGTCTGATTGAGGAGATTTTGAGCCATTGGGTTCACAATTGCATCCTCTATAACATAACATACATTTCATAGCAATCAGAGTTCATTGAAGGAGTTAAATTTTGATCAAGTTTATTACACATAATAAACATGTCATTTAGTTCAAAGCTCAAATTAAAGGCATATATAAGTACAAAGTAGTATTTAATCAAATCAATCTCATCAATTGAGAATAAAGTGACTCAAATTCTTCAAATTGAGGGTGAGGAAGATTGTAGTGTTCAAAGGGGCACCTAATGAATCATAACGTACATAAATTGAATGAGAGAAAACCCTAGGTTATTACACATACTCCTGTGAATGATCTAACACGATGGGGAATCTCGAGAACCAATGATGATGTAGATAGAAGCATGAAAATCACAAAAGTAGTGATGCAAAACCAGTATATGAGATAATGGAGTATCAGACTTATGCTAATAGATATAGAGATGAAAATTGTAATGATATTGGAAACTCAGAGTAACACACGTGAAAATTCAACAACATATGGAAAACCAACAAGAGGCTAGGGGTCGAGATTTTTGCATGTGCACTTACATCAAATTCAACATCATTAGGCTATCCATTTATTTTCTTGCTTCATCTGAGATTCTACAACATCATCATTACCACCATCAACACCAGATTTATCATGTATCTATGGACTTATTGAGCAACCAATAAGAGGATAGGAGTCCTATGCAAATTCTTAATACTACCTTGATTATACCCCTAACCATGTCCTTAGACATCTAGTCAATTCCTTTGTTGTGTGGGTTTTCCTTGATAGCACCTATAATGGGTGAGACTAATTCTAGTTGAGGCTGCCACATGTATTGCTCACCTGCAGTAAGCGTCGATGAATTTTCAATAAATGGACATGTTAGTTCAAATAATTAGAGGATCTAGTGTAGGGATAGATTGTGTTCCGCTCCTCAAACATTACCATAGAAAGGGCATATTGAATAAGAACAATCCATCCACACACGAAGGAGAGACCAAATTTCTCATGGTCGTCAGAACATGTGGCAAGAGCAAGCAGAAGAATAAAGATCCATGTATCCATGTGGTTCTTGTTGCACATTTCACAAGAACACGATATGACATAGTAGGAATGGTGAAGATGCTACTCAGGGGACACAGAGATAGGAGATGGCAAGTCAACTGTTCTTTCTAGGGAGAAGCTGAATTTGGTGAAACTAACACTTGAGGGAAGTGCATGGATAAGAGATGATTAAATAGAGGAACTTGTCGTCGCGAAGCCTAATGAATATTAGCAACAAACATAGGGTTTGCATTGGACAACACGAGGTTTATTATTGAGGTAGTGGAGCACCCACACAAAAACAAAAAATCAGCCTCAAGACGCATGTGCTAAGCACACAAGGACGGGAACAAGTCAATCCTTCTTGCAATTTAGAATGGTAAATAATAGATTAGGTAATGATGACTATCAAATTGGATCAGTTTGAAGTGTGACTCTTAGGGACTTGATGCGAATGAAAGACATCTTAAAGAAAGATAAAGTAGATCACTAGAAGAACCATCTTGGTAGATGTAGCTTCGAGATGACATGAATAAATTAGCTCGTTAAAGATAAATCTAGACGAATCAACAACCTTGCAAGTGTATTATTTTAGGTTTGAAATTGATGAGCTTATAAAAAGTAACCATCCATATTACGAGATGCAGTAGGATCATTGAAATAAGCATTGAAAGCTCAGTCCTGATGTATGTCAATGTTGTAACTAAGATTCTTCAACTTGCATGAAAGTGGTAGCCAACTAGAATTTGGAAAGTGCAGAAGGGAAACCTACATGTTAAGAAGCACAATGTAATTGGTAAAGAGATACACCAATGATGTTTTGGAAGCATGAAGAATCACAATGTCTTTGGGAAAGAGATTCACCAGTGATGTGGTGGAATTAAGATTCTTAGTGGGAATGCAGTGTTACGAAGACATCATAGGTTGGATGTGTAATAATTAGAAACTCCATGGAGATCTAAATAGCCTAGATTGATACATATAATCTCTCTTGTATTCTTTTTTATACATTATGTCTATCTCATACTCTCTCTCCTCTCAATCCCCCCCACACACAAATACAAAGTGAATGAGTAGTTGGTGTGGAAAAAAGACAATACCTCTCTACATGTGGAAAGAGACACACACATGAGGGGTGATATGGGGGAATAAATTTTCCAAAGGAGAGGAATAATAAAATCAACATGATGCCTCTTTTTTACTCTTTATAAACTTGCACATGGTTTTTTGTTTTACAATATGACATACATGTAACTGATGATGCGAAATGTGATACATGACCCGAATAGTATATCCAATAGAGAAAATTAAATGAATCTTTAGTTACTTCCTATGAGGTATTTGTGTCTTCTCGTAGTCTCCTTTACATCCTAAAAAGGAGATTTGTTTTTCCCTTAGGATGACAGATCTGGGGGTGTGGCCTAAGACCCCATGGTATGGATTAGGTCACAAAATAGATCGAATTATATATTTGATAAGCAATAAATGTATTGTGTACATGAGGTTGTTTGATAGAAAAGGGGAGAGTGACAAGAAGAGGTGCGTAACCACCATTGGTTAGTACTGGAAGAGAGAAATAGACGTTCTCTAACTTCAAATTGATGGGTGTCATCACATCCCTTTTATACCAGTCGCGAGCAGTGTATACTAGATATATTGCATGCATTGAGTGGAATATAGGATTAACAACTCCACACACTTGGTAGATCTGGAAAATTATATTAGTAGGGGGATGAGAACAACTTATGCTCTATTTATTTTTTGGGACAAAAATTATGGTCACTAAGAATTGAACTCAAGCCAACAAAAATGCAGCAACAAAAGTCAGCCAGCTACACTACCAAGTAATTATGTTAAGATGTGATGTCTAAGAAATATAATAATTATGATCTAATGGAATAAAAGGATAGAATGATAAAATTGGAGTGTAGGGTTTCAAACCTAGGGCCCCTTATGCAAAGCAAGAGAGGAAAACTAGTCCAGCTAACCATATTTTCTATACATATGACATACACATATTTTATTTATTGTATGTTCTATTCTCTAAATGTACATATATATAATTGATATATATATATATATAAATTTAGATTTTGGTGGGGGGATCAAGCCCCGCATCCCCCCTGGATACGCCCCTGACTCCATGTGATCAAGAGCTACAAAAAGGGGTATGAATTGCCTGCTTATGAAGGTGATGGAACTAATTTCTTGAGACAAGTTGAAGGGAGTTGTATAGTTGAATATCTTACAAGGAAGTTCTTGTATAGGAAAACAGACATAACTTGTATAGGAAAATAGACATAGGGCATGCTTGGAACGGGGCCCCAAGCGCCACCTTGACGTAGCGATTGATACCAAAGGTAAAATTTTCTTCGTTCATGGTGAACCGGAGTATGATGTGGCAATTGATTTGCCTCTTGAATAGGGACAACTCCCATGGTTAGATGACACCCCAATCGTAGCCATGGCACTAAAAAATGGGATTGAACAGATTCCGTGAGGTCAGACTTGGACGCGTGGGTAAAATCCAACACGACAATGTGTGATGTGTGGGGACATCGTTGAGAAGGTGCCAATGGCAGGACTCTAGTCAAATAGCTCGACCCTACCATCATGCATGGAGTGAGAGTTTAATGGTAAGAGAAAAGGAGAGAGAGTTCACTAAGGTCTGGGAGGTTTGATTTGGTGAGGTTATGAGGAAGTGACAAATAAATAGGTAGGACTTAGGGAAGAAGATAAATGTAGGCAGTGGTTGAGATTGGGAGCATAAAAAGATTGTATTTTTATGAAAGAAGATGACAGGAGATGGCCAAGGAGGCTCGGATGAGCTTGGCTGGAAACCAATTGTAACATCCTCATTTTTGGAAACTTTAATATAATTATTGTGTAGATATTTTTCATTGTCATAACATAGATAAAAGGATCATTTGATTTATTTTGGATTGTTAACACACACTGGGAGTTGTCTTATGAATATTGAACATGGAAAAGGGATAGCACACATAATGGCACACCCCAAATGTATTGTGATAATTAGTTACCTAGCATATAAGATAATTCTTGTTTTAGTCAAATTAGTTGTTATGATCAACTAATAAAAAAATAACTCCATGAGAATATTCTAGACACCAGAATGAATGTGATAAAATTTAGTTTTGTTTCGAGGTCATTTGAGTAGGTAATTAATTTATACATGAAATGGCTAATAAATATAAGGTAATAGAAATTAATCAAATTTCTTTCTATGGGGATTTTGTGTGAGCTATTAGATGGAGAGTAGGATGAACTAGGCTTATCCCACCTGTCTGTAGATCCCTCCCTTTCTTCAAACTTTGTTCCCTTTGAAACAAAAAGTTGACAATTAGTTGATTGTGATTATATCACAATCTACTCATCTATTTTGGAAATTATTTTAGTCAATATCATCAAGAATATTACATGCTCCTTTTAAGCCCCTACACAAACCCTAGAGTGCACCCTACATGAAACACCTCTACTGCTTCCAACCTTTCCCATGTCACAAACTTGCAGACCACTTGAGACTACTTCCCTTGCTACTATGGGCATTAAGGAGGCTTCACCATACTCATCTATGCTTGGAACAACCCCCAATTTCATTGCTCCATCCCCAAAACCCTCCACCCTACTCCAACTATGATCACAAACAACCACCACTATTATCCTCCCATGTGCAACCTCCATCCAATCAGAGGAGGCTACACCATGTACATGCCACTACCAGCTCGAACTTGGCCTCAATGTTGGCCTCAATCCACCCAGGAAGCCTCCCAAGAAATTGTAATGGAGCTTGGTGTGGAGCACCACCACCAGGGATGTCTGGGCATGTTATCCTATAGAAGGTTGATAGAATATTTCAACAAGAGCATCTGAAGCTTCCATGATGCACATAGTCTTTCCATTTGAGGTAATGATCAAGAATATTCGCCTGCTGACCTGCTACCTAGCTAAATGATGGCTATGTTCTATCATGTTTTGGCTTTACAATCCCTGTCCTGACTTCACTTGAGTCTAGTGATGATTTTTGAATGGTTATGAGGGTGTGGAAACCACTCCTTTCTCCTTGATTTTTCTTGGTCTTAGTTTTCACTTGTTTCTACTATTTTTCTGATAAGTTTTCCTTACTATTGAGGTGACCATTACACCTCGAGCGAGAGGTGGTTGACCTAATCTTAGTGTGGTGGAACTAGGCTTCCAGTTCACTTTGGGTGAGCATCTCTCTACTAGGAGATCGTGTGTTAAGATTTGCACTCACCAGAGATGTTGCTTGGCTGGTTGAGCAAGATCCAAGGATGGTCAATGAAGAAACAAGGTAGCATTATTAGGCCACTTCCCATGTGATGTATTTTGATGCGTCATGTGACCTATAGGTATTCCCAAGATTTTAGAATTTATTTCAATAATGTACCATGTGTTGGTTTTAGCTTGTGTTTGACTGGAAATTCCATTGTCACACATAAGATCAAAAAATATGACTATGGTCATATCAGTCTTTCTATTTTTAAATTATCTGATCCCAGGAAATCAACTAATGCTTTTATCTGGCTTTTGATTATTCAACATTGAATAGTTTATATATTTTTATTGGTTTTTTCTATCGAGGCAAGAAATATATGGAAGCTTGTCTTTTTTGAGATCAAGGTCATGGACTAAGTTTCAAAGCTGGTTTTGACTCTGAGTTTCCCCCTTTTATACAAGAACCATGAAACCCTAGAAACTAAAGTATATGTAATTACAAATGGATGATTATTGAATGAATAGTGTAATTAAGGTTCAACTAACCCAAGAATGTGATTATGATTTCATCAACCTAAGAAGAGAAATGAAGTTTTCTTCAAGATAGGTAAGTGGGCGATGTCCTTGAATTCATGTTATATATGTTAGATTGATAGTCGAATTATCATGTTTAGAACAATCCATTAGACATGTAGTCTGATGTTCATATGTAGAGCATTATTTTTTAGTACAATAGAATTAATACCTCAGATGGTTCGTGCTTAGATCCTATAAATTATAACTTTCAAGTTATTATTCATGCATAATTGTTAGAAACCGGCATATGGATTATTAGAACTCATAACATTTGATTAGACTTTATTTCAATATGTTAATTCCTTACAATCATTTAAAATTGAGAATCCCTTTCCGATGATCATATTTAAATACATAATCTAGAATTCAAACTTATCATAGTTCTTTACTAAGTGAGCTTTAGAATTTAGAATAGAATAATTAGAACTAATGGAAATAGTAGAAGTTATCTCCATCTTTTAGTTCCTTATTGCTGTATCAGAATTTAGAAGTCTGAATAGAATTTAGAACATAGAATGCTATAATAGATTACATACTTAAAAATTCATCTCAGTTGGTTCAGATATAGAATTAGAATAGAAACATAATCAAATTAGAATCAGAATCAGAAATAGAAAGAGAATAGAAAAGAATAGAAAATGACACCAGAACATAATTCATTTTATCTAATAATTCCTCGTAGAATAAAAGTATTGTGGTACATAGAATAGGAGGCTTTTATGATGCAGAAGGTGCATTGCACCATAGAAGGTGCTTGGTTCCATAGAACAGAAGAGACGTCATTGTCACTTATGCCACAGAAGGTGTTTTGTACCATAAAGGCAATTATTCCATAGAAGGTGTGTTGCACCATAGAAGTGCGACTAAGAGGACTTTTTGTATAATAACATCCACAAAAATATAAAAGATATAGATAAAAGATGTTCACTTGTGTGTTTATTCCTAGTTTTTACAATTCAATTATTTCCTTCTAGTTATTAGAATTCAATGCCACTTACTCTAACCTAGGTTTCCCTTCTTGCATGGTTGGAGATGAGATGTCCACAAGTGAGGAGTAAGAGAATCAATAGTACCTAAAGACTTGCAGTGCAAATATAGAGTAAGATAATATTTGGTGGGATGCCAACTACAAGATGAACCTTAGATTTATAGATTCAACTATATGTCTAAAATGTTTAGAGCTTAGATTATAGACTTTGTCTCCAGATGTTGAATGAGTTTCCATGTTATAGCCTTAATGTCTCCTTTTGTAAAAACAACGATGAGAATTTTTATCATCTAAAATTTGTCTGATTGATTATATTGTTGTTATGTATGCCAGTTTTATGTAGTGCCCCTTGATTGCATGAGTTATGGATAACTCGGTGTTGCTTCTGCTATTTGGATGTGTGCACTTAGGGAGGGTGCTATATTATGGTATCAAAGCCACATTATAGTTGGTCAGCAGATGAATTCTTATGTTCTTACTTAAGATCACCCTATAAGAAGCTATGTGAAAGTAGAGTACATATTTAGAATGACTAGTAGCCCTATGTATAGAATAAGTAAGTGAAAAATATTAGAAATCAAAGTAGAGCTATGGATGGGAGATAAAATCTTAGATGAGGACTAAGGTTATTTGCCTAGATGTTTGGTATTTTATGTCAACTCTTGAATTGCATATAGTATGCTGTCTCTCTTTCCCACATGTTTGTGGTATGGTACATAGGCCAATGGGGTTTGGTAGAACATCATGCTTGTCTTACCCTTTGGAGTGCATGTGGTATGGCACATGTATATGAGGAGGGTGCTAATATAAGTGTGATAAGACATGTCATCTCTAAGTATATGACCGACTGATATATATTCAGAGGAGATAAAGAAAACAAGATTTAGTATTAAAAGTTTAGCACATATAGTCACCTAAATGTAATTAGATATGTAGTAAGACCAATGATGCACACAAAGGGTAGATAATTTAACATAGATAAGTTGTTTAGATTTAGGGTAAAACTAGAACCCTAATCTAGCTTCCTTAGGAAAGAGGTAAGTAAGGTCCTAATCATGTAGATGACAATGATGTGAGATAGATTTTAAGATTCATTAGTAGAATATCCAAAAGATGGTTTAAACAATGAGGCTAGAAATAGATGTTTCTCCATGAGAATGTCACACCTTGAGTGTATAATGATCTTTTATGATAATTAAAGAAAGTCAGTACGCACAAATATGCAAAATACTAAGGTGTGTAGCGTAGTCAAATTTTAAGGACAAAACTTTGTTCAAGGTGGGTAGAATTGTAACATCCTCATTTTTGGGAACTTTAATATAATTTCTTAAGTACATATTACTCATTGTCATAACATAGATAAATGGTTTATTTGATTAATTTTGGGTTGTTAACATACAGTTGGAATTTTCCTATGAATATTGAACATGGAAAATGGGTAGCACACAGAATAGCACGCCCCAAATGTATTGTGATGATTAGTTATCTAGCATATAAGATAATTCTTGTTTCAGTCAAATTAGTTGCTATGATCAACTATTCTGAAAACTAACTCCATGAGAATATTCTAGACACCAAAATGAACAAGTGATCAAAAAATGTTTTTTTAGGTCATTTGAGTAGGTAATTAATTTATACAAGAAATGGCTAATAAATATAAATAAAAGCAATTATTTGAATTTCTTTGTATTAGGCTTTGTGTGAGATACTAGATGGAGTGCCGAATGAAATGGGTTCATAGACCCTTCCTTTCTTCTACCTTTGTTCCCTACGAAATAAAAATATGACAATATGTTGATTGCAATCATCACGTGATCTACTTATCCATTTTGAAAATGATTTTCATCAGCGTCATTAGGAAACATACCCGCTCCTTTTAAGCCCCTATACAATCCCTAAGGTGCACCCTGTAGGGAGTACCTCTCTCACCGCAAACATTCCTCATGTATTCAACTTGCAGACTTCCTAAGACTGCTTCCCTTGTGACTATGGGCATTAGGGAAGCTTCACATACTCGTTTAAGCTTACCACAACCCCCAATGTCATTGCTCCATCCCCAAAACCCTCCACCCTACTCTAAATATGACCACAAACTACCACCATTGCCATCCTCCCATATGCCACCATATAATTAGAGGATCCTACACCATCTCCAGACCATGCCAACTTGAACCTGACCTCAATCCACCAAGGAAGCTTCCAAAGAATTTATCGTGAAGCTTGGTGTAGAGCTCCACTACCAGGAACATCTGGGTGTATGTGGCCTACAAAAGGTGGATAGAATAGCTCGAGAAGAGCATCTTAATCTTCCACAATACTCATAGCCTTGTCATTTGAGGTAATGCTCAAGAACCATATTTGCCATCTCACCTGCTACCTAGCTGAACAACAGTTGTGTTTTTCCAAGTTTTGGCTTTACAACTCTTGGCCTGACTCCACCTAAGTCTACTAACAATTTTCTAATGGTTTTGAGGGTGTGGTAACCCTTCCTTTCTCCTCAACGTTTCTCAATCTTAGTATTCTCCTATTTCTTCTATAATTCTCGATAAGTCTTCCTTGATGTTGAGGTGACCACTAGACCTCAAGTAAAAGGTGGTTAACCTCATCTTGGCATGGCAAAACTAGGCCTCTAATTCTCTTTGCTTGAGAATCTCTCTACTAGGAGATTGTGTCTTGATATTTACACTCGCCGAAGATGTTGCCCAGCTAGTTGAGCAAGATCCAATGACGGGCAAGGAAGAAACAACGTAGCATTATTAGACTACTTCCCTCTTGATGTATTTTGATATGTCACACAACCCATGGGTATTCCTAAGATTTCATAATTTATTTCAATAATGTACCACATGTTGGTTTTATCTTGTGCTTGATCGGAAACACCCCTATCACACCTAAGATAAAAAGTATGACTATGGGAATATTGGTCTTTCTATTTTCAAAATTTTCATCCCTAGGAAATCAACTAATGCTTTTATCTTCCTCTTTATTGGTCAAAATTCAATTATTTATATCTTTTGATTGGTTTGTCCTATTGAGGCAAGTAATATATGAAAATCGATCGATTTCTGAGATCTAGATCATTGACTAAGTTCTAAAGCCGATTTTGACTTTGAGTTCTCCTTTTTAGCCAAGAACCACGAAACCCTAGAAATTAAAGTGAATGTAATTATTAATGAATGATTATTGAATGAATAGGGTAATTAGGGTTAAACTATTCCAAGAATGTGATTATGATTTCATCAACCTAAGAAGAGAAATGAAGTTTTCTTCAATAAAGGTAAGTGGGACATGTCCTTGAATTCATATCATATATGTTAGACTGATAGTCTAATTATCATGTTCAGAATAATCCATTAGACATGTGGTCTAATGTTGATATGTAGAGCATTATTTTCTAGTACAATAGAATTACTACCTCATATAGCTTGTGCTTAGATCCTATAAATTATCAGTTTCATGTTATTACTAATGTATAAATGATAGAAATTAGCATGTGAATTACTAGAACTCAAAGTATATGATTAGACTTTATTTCAATAAATTAATTCCTTACAATCATTCAGAACTTAGAATCTCTTTTAGAATATCAAATTTACATACAGAATCTAGAACTCAAACATACTGCAGTTCTTTACTAAGTGAGATTTGGAATTCACAATAGATAGAACTTAGAATGGAAATATTAGAAGTTATTTCCAGCTTTTAGTTCCTTATTGCTATATCAAAATTTAGATTTCTCATAGAAGTCAAAATAGAATTTAGGACTTAGAATGTTAGAACAGATTACATACTTTAGAATTCATCTCAGTTAGTTGAGATACAAAATCACAATAGAAATAGAATCGAAATTGAATCAAAATCAGAAATAAAAAGAGAATATAAAATAATAGAAAATGATGCCATAACATAATTTATATTATATAATTAGTCCTCAAAGAACAGAAGTACCACTGTACACATAATAGAAGGTGTTTATCTCACAGAAGGTGCATTGCATCATAGAAGGCACTTGTTGCCACAAAACAAGAGACACCTCGGTGTCACCAAAAGGCATTTATGCCACAGAAGGTGTGTTGCACCATAGAAGGAAATTATGCCATAAAAGGTGTGTTACACCATAGAAAGCACATAGTTCCATAGAAGAGGACTTATTGTATAATAGTGGCAACAGGAAAGATAAAAGATATAAATAGATGATTTTTACTTTTGTATATATTTCTAATTTTTACAATTTAATTATTTTCTTCTAGTTATTGGAATTCAATGTCACTAACTGTGATATAGGTTTCCCTTTGTGCATGGCTAGAGACGAGATGTTAGCAGGCAAGGAGAAGGAGCTACAATACTACCTAGAGAGTTGGAGCACAAAGATAGAGTAGGATAAGATTTGGTGGGGTGACAACTATAAGACGATCCTCAAATTTATAGATTGAGCTATATGTTTATAATGTTTAGAAGTTAGATTATAGACTTTGTTTCAAAATGTTGAATGAGTTTCCATGTTATAGTTAATGTTTCCTTTTGTTAGAAAAATGATGAGAATGTTTATCATTTAAAGTTTTTGTGATTGATTATACTATTGTTATGTATGTCAGTTTTATATAATGCCCCCTTGAGTGCATGAGTTATGGATAACATGGTGTTTCTTCCACTATCTGCATGTGTGCACTTAGGGAGGGTGTTACATCAATCCAAGAAGAGATAGACGCCTCTTGCATATAGAGGATCTCTCTTTTTGTCACTAGCTTTAGGATTGGTGCTTCCATACCATGTGGGAAATAATATGGGAGCTTAACAAGATATATTCTATTGATAGATGGGAAACTCCTCTTTTTTTTTTAAAATTAAGCCAGAAGACAATCATATTCAGCCCACTCTCCTCTTGCAGGGAATAACCAGATAATATAAGGTGTACCTACTAGAAATTTAAATTTGGTAGGACTCCTACCATTACAGGAGAAGAAGGGGATAGGTTGACCCATAGGGTCCTGGGGAGGATCGACATATAGTCGATCATCCTGGTAGGTTTTGAAATGGTGTCTAGCAAGCCCATCCACCAGGTGTAGTTTCTCACAGGAGATCTTCATAACAGTATTGTGCTCTATGTCAGCAAGTAAATCTTGGGTGTCTAGTACCCTAGAGCTAATGGCGGCGCAATGTCGGCTCGTTCTTTGAGCACTTGGATTGCTAGTGCACTATCTGAAACCAGAAGAACTTTGGAATTGTGATTCAGCTTACATGCTTTAGCAGCTAGATGTAGTGCTCGAACTTCAGCTTCTACTATAGATTGAACTCTAATTCTCCTTGCAAATCCTCCCAACCATTGACCATTACTATCTATGGAAACGGTTGCTATTGTTGCCTCCCTCCCATGCACAGAAGCATCAACCAACCATAAAGTCTTTCCCTCTTCATTTACTTGGATCACCTGGTCTAGGTCCACCTCTGCTTTGTGTGACTGTATTGTGCTATTCCAGGCCTAAGCTATGTGATTCCACAGATAGGTTATTTGTAAGATTTGCCGACTTAGTGGGATATTAATGTTGTTAAAGACCACTAAGTTTCTAGCTGTCCAAATTTTCCAACAGGTGACCGCAAAGGCACATTAGATGTTCTTATTTTCCTTCAGAGCGGAGAGTATCCAAGTTTTAATGTCTATATCGGTTCCTGGTAAGGGAATGTTTTGGATATTCAACCCATGCTATACTTCAGCTGCATGCGGGCAATCTCTTAGGGCATGCATAGTGGACTCTTCATTGCTCTTGCATCTTGGACATATTGCAGAATCCATAAAGGTGCATTGTTTCCTTCTAACATTGGTCATGATAGCTTCATGTGCCACGAGCCATAGGAAAGTGCAGATTTTAGATGGGAAACTCCTCTCTATGTATAAGAAAAAAAGGAAATTACAAGGAAGTGATCTTAACCCTAATGGGTCAAACTATTAGGCCCATATGACATAATAAACTAAATAGCAATAATCATATAAAGATAGTTATGAGTAAACCCTAACTTGACATAATTGAGATTCTATAATAGAAATACATGAGAATCCAACAAGAAATGCACACCCATAATATAGAACGATTTATCACTCTTTTTTTAACAAATGCCATGTTCGTGTAAGTAATATAGCACATGAGTGGAATCTATGGGAGAGTGGAAGAGGTTTTTAGAATATGCATGTTCACCAACTTGTAAGATTGTTTAGGACTACTTCATTCTCTAGTGAAATTAGGTTTTGGAATATTTTGATTTATAGTTGATTGAGTAGTCTTACAACGTATAGAAAGTTTAGACTAGCTTGTGATATAAAGTGAGGAAGATTAGATCTATAGTGATCAATAATTCTTCAAGAACCAACATTGAGAAGTTTCTTTGACTAACACAAGAGTTGAACCAACTAGTGGTAGTTGATGAACATAAATAAACCAAATAGAGTGGTTGAGTGGTCCATATTGATATAACCAGTGAAACAGACTATTTATAGATTGTCCAACTAGTAAAGGTCAATTCCTATGCGTATAGAGAAAATTCCATCTGTGTTTCAGTTGGATGGCATCCTTGCATTAGTTGGTGGAATTCTATACATGTTGGACGACTAACTGTATGTGGTAGATAGACTATTGAATTTTGGTTAAATGAGTAAATGATCAATATATCAATCAAATTAAGTCTTAAAATAAATTACAACTCATTATATGTGTACTTTACCAATTTAAAAGCTTATAATTCATCTAGATGTGATTTAAGGGTGACTTAAATGTATTTTCTATAGGAAGGTATTTCACATGTATTTTCTTATTTATGTTTGTAATTAGGCTTACATAATATGTGAGTGTTTGATTTTATTTTTATTATATGTTCTTACAATAGTAATTCAAATAGTATATTATTGTTAACCCTTTCTCTTCTTATCTTCATCTAGTTTGAAGTTGGTAAGAAAGAATGTGCTTATTATTCATGTAGAAGACACGTTCTTGAGGTGATATTACTGAATTTTTGAGTTGCAACCAATTTTTAGACATAAAAAATTAGATATATAGGTTTCCATGTGTATATATGTAACAATTGATTGCATCTAAACAATTGTATTTCTCAATTATTCCACTTTCCTTGTTGAATGCTAGTGCATCAAAGCTAACTGATCTATTTCATAGATTTACATGGAAACATTGAAAATTGAGTTTGATTTTTTATTATTGATAAATGGGTAAAATAATAATTGGATTTGTTTTTAAAAATAAAATATTAGATTTCATTATTACATTGTATTAGGTATGCAAGAGGCACAAGGATTACATTTGTTATCACAAGGAAAGAAGGTATGAAACCATGTATGCAAAACAATTGGAATGACATCTTTTACACCTATGGGTGTCAATTAAAAGAATAAAGGTTGTTGAAGAATCTTGATAACTCTTTGAGTAATGGCATGAATCCCTATTTTATAAAAGATCAATCTTCATTAGATGCACTCTTCATCATTTAGTCATATATTCAGAAATAGAATGCAACTATGATACTAATCATGGAAACCAATTTTCAAAGCCCTTGATAACTTGTACAACAACACTACTATTAGTCTCAAGAACCATTTGTAACCATTCTTATCTCCATGCACACTATAAGGCAAAGTGAATAGTTGATATATAAGAATATAACTCGTATTAAATTTTTTTCCAACCACACAATCAAGAACATACATGTGATTAGGTAACCACTGCTATAGTTTCCCTATCATTTTTTATAGATGTACTAGTATCGAGTTTAACCCAACCCCAAGGGGGTTGAATCCTTGTGATAGAAAGTATATTAACAACAATACTTTGATTATCATGATCATTAAAAAATCTTTTCTAGTGTTGGATGCAGTTGATAGTATGTGTCAGCACTTCTTCTAAACTTAACAGTCAATATTGTTAAAAAAATGATTTTTTGGGACCCATATGTCAAATATGCCAGTAATAAATATATTAATAATTTTCACATCAGATTTTAGCCCAAACATTATCCTAAATTAGTAGGGCAATGAAGAAACATGGAATAACTTCATCAATTCTCAACTTTTCCATACACTAGAAACCACTCTGCAATGACAAATAGCATGTAACATATTTTCAATTGGGCAGAAATACATTTTAAAGCTTTCATCATCGATAAAGTATCATTGCATCCTTAGTGCATCCTTCATAAGGGCATCATGTACCATTAACCATGGGGAAACCTTATACTTAACCAGATCTTCCAAATGTTGGATTGTTTAGGTCCTGATTTAGATCTCACCTTGTCCTCAACCATTATAATGTAGCTAATCTCATTAGAAGTTTCAATTCCAACTCAAAACCACACCTAGGTATATGGTATATGTAACCATTGAATCTTAAATATAATATATGTATGTAATTATTCCTTGATGAACTCAGTATCACATTCCTGGTCTTATGTTACCATGGTTCCTACCTTGAGATCTAAAAGATCATCTGGTATTGGTTTGATGACATTTCTTATGTGAATTGTTTTGAGTCTTAGGGAGACCCCGCTCCCCCTCCTCCTCAAGTAGGTGCCAGAGCCTGGATGTTCTTATGTGAATTTAAACATATGGTATCTAATTTTTATACCGTACATAAGTTGTTACTCCACTACCAATATTCTTTAGACTATTATCAATGACATGTTTTCTTAACTTGTTGAATGTTGTCCTACAAGATGTACATCAAAGTCTAGAATGTGGAGTGAAGGATCTATATTTATCTAGTATTACATCTGAATAGCAAGACATATGACTTGAATGTATTTCCCAAGTTTAATTCATCAACATTATCATTTTCCATTCATGCATAGGTGGGATACCTAAACCACCACATCCTTTATAAGTAATCAACTGATCACATGCAATTAAGGATAGAGATGATTATGAGATTCCTTTTCTCAACATGAATTGTCTGATAATTCTACCAATTCTTATACCAAAGGTCACTGGAGGAGACATTGTATAGTGTTAGAATATTTAAAGAATTATTTTATAAGTGGTAAAAGTATCCATCTTTCTATATTTGAAAAGAGTACATCCCTCTCCTATAAATAGGAGGTGAAACGACAAGGAAGCACACAACAAACCCTAATGGGCCTATTATATTTGGGCCAATATTACATAAAACATAAGTAAAAGGAAAACAAAATTAGAGGGAATGAAACAAGTAAAGATAAATATATTTATCTCAATACTCCCCCTCAACCTAGAGCATAATATCAATATGCCCAGCTTGCAACACAACTCCTCAAATATCTTTTCAGAGAGAGACTTAGTAAAAGTATTTACAATTTGTTCATGTGTAGGTAGACTAGGGGTAGTGATCTTCTTACTCAGCACAACATCTCATAGAAAATGGTAGTCCACCTCAATATGTTTGGTCCTTGCATGAAAGATAAGATTACTAGCATTGAAAATAGCAGTATGATTGTCACAGTACATTGGAATAGCATGAGTGATGGGAAATTCAAGGTCAAAAAGAATAGATTTGATCCATAATAGCTTACAAGTAGTATGTGTGATTGTAAGATAGATTCTACACTAGATTTGGCAACAACGTTTTGTTTCTTACTTCTCCAGGTAACCAAGTGACCCCTACAAAGGTACAATAGCCAAAGGTGGATCTCCTGTTAAATTTACACCCACCTTAATCAACATTAGAATATCCAATCACATATAGAAGCCCATTTCTTTTATAAAATAGTCCATGTCCTGGTGCATTCTTTATATATCTCATACTTAGCATGCATCTTCCCAGTGACACTGCCTAGGACAATCCATTAATTGGCTAAGAATACAAAAATCAAAGCCTATATCTGGCCTAGTAACAGTAAGATATAAAATTTTGCCAACCAATCATATATCTAAATTTATCTACAATAGTCTCAATAGATTATGCCCATAGATCATGTTCTTGATCCATACTGGAAATGCAAGGTCTACAACCAAGCATTCTAATTTAAGGAAGAAATTCTAGAGTATACTTTCTCTGAGATACATATACTCCATCCTTGTTATGTGCTACCTCAATGCCAAGAAAATATTGTAGACGCCGAAGGTCTTTGGTTACAAAATGCTTCGTAAGATATTTCCTTTTAACAGCAATTCTGAAAACATCACGTCTAGACATGATAATATCATCAACATAAACAATAAGGACAATAGTGCCAAAAGTAGTGGTTTTGATAAACACATAATGCTACATTGAAACCACATGAAGCAAAATTTGTGCAATATAAGGGATAACTTGTCAAAGCATGTCCAGGGACTCTGTTTTAGGCTTTAAATGGCTTTCTTCAAAAGGTAGACTATCTAAGAATACTATCTCTAAGAAACATAACCTGGAATAAATAGTCTCCTTTAAATCTCCATTTAGAAAGGCATTTTTAACATCTAGTTGATATAAGTGCCAACTTTTGTATTTAGCAATAGAAATTAGAATTTAGAAAAAATTAATACGAGCAACAGGAGAAAAGGTTTCAAAGTAATAAATCCCATATTCTTGTGTGTATCCCTTAGAAACAAGTCTAGAATTTAGGCATTCAACTGTATAATCATGCAAATATTTCACAGTGAATCCATCAGCAACCAACATGTTTACTACTTGTAGAGAGATCAATAAGGTCCCATGTCTGACGAGAGTGAAGTGCATGCATCTCCTCATCCATGGCTTGTTTTCACCCACAGTGTAGTATTTCCTCCTGAACGTTCTTTGGTATAGAAACTACAAATAAAGTTGTAGTAAACTAAGCCATGGAAGTATTCAAATGTTTTATAGACATGTGTTGAGAGATACAACATTTGGCATCAGATCGTTAATCCTTTCACAATGCAATGGGAATGTCAGAATTAGAAATTGTAACAAAATTATAAATATTACCATTTCCTTGAGGTGGAAAATCAGTCTCAAAAGATGCTAAAGTAAGGGATACATCACGTAGAGATGCAGACATAGTGGGGCCAGCAATGGGTATAGTTGGAAGTGAACCTAGTTACTAGGTTCAAAAAAGAAAGATGTATTTTGAAAATTGTGATGTCTACACTAATATACAAATGATGTGCAACATGAATAAAATATCCATACCCTTTTGTGTACAAGAATAACCAAGCAAAAAAAAATAGAAATCACAGGGCGATAGTTTATCATTTCAAGTTGGTGGTTATGAATGAAACATAGGTAGCCAAAAGCTTTTGGCGGTGAAGCAAGATTGGTTCATGGGGGTAAAGAATATTATAAGGAATCTTATTTTGAAGCACAAAATAAGGCATTTGATTGATGAATAATTGGATAAATGGATGGCTTCATCCATAAAACTTAGGTACTTTCATTTCAATTAGGAGAGTGTGAGCTACATCAAGGAGATGCATGTTCTTCCTTTTGGGAATTCCATTTTGTTGTGGGATATAGGGACAAGAACTTTTGTGAATAATTCTCTTGGAAACACGAATCTTCTGAGATCCATGTTGCACATATTCATAAGCATTATTGATGTGAATGAATTTAGTAGTAGTAGAAAATTGAGTCTTTATTTCATTTAGAAATTTGGAGAAAACATCTGAAACTTCATAATGATTTGTTAACAAATAGATCCAAGTGGCACAAGACCAATCATCAATAAAGGTAATAAAATATTGTACTCCAGTATGATTAGCAATATGACATGGTTCCCAAACATCGAAGTGAACTAAGTGAAAAAAACTTGGACTCCTATCATTATGACAGTGAGGAAGCATTTTCCATTAGTATTTTCCAAGATGACAAGACTAACATGAAAAGTTATAAGTAGATATACTTAGAAATAAAGAATTCAATTTGGAAGCAATAGGGTGACCAAGTCACATGTGCAATTGGTGAAGGGAGCTAGACCGGGTCACAAGAGTAGTAGTAGAGGGGCTTGACGAGGTTGTAGGTAGTAAAAACCAACTCCACCTTCATATTTCCAACCATCTTCTTCATCCTGAAATCCTGCATAGAGATAGTGTAAGGAAACAAGGTTATACTGCAATTTAAGGTTTTGGTAATTTCACTAACATACATCAAGGGTAATGGGAATTTGGCATAAAAAAATATATTTAAGACAATTACTATTCACATCTCCTCTCCCAATAACTAGAGAGGTGGATCCATCTGCCAGATGCACAAGAAGATGACAAGTATATTTCTTTAGATATGTAAAATAACTCTTATTACCATTCATATGGGTTGTAGCATCCGAATCAATAACCCAACCATCTTTTGATGAAGAGGAAGGAGATTGAAGACATGAAAGGTCACCTGAGTGTTGGGAAATGTTTGTTTGATGGGTAATAGTAGAAGCATATGCATCCTTGATCAATTTGTCAAGGTCAGAAATACTCAATATCACCATGTCACACCCTAATTTTTGGAACATAGGAAGTACATGATTAAGTTATAGATGAGTTCAATATATGATAGATTTATGATTACAATAAGGTTCCATGTAATTTTCATGATATTTGTAATTAAAGGAAAAAGGAATGTACAGGGTGTCTTTTATGCGATTGTGATTGTTTTGGTGATACCCATGAAGTTTGGAAATTTTATATTTAATTTGATGATTGAAGCGACAACCAAAATAGAATATTAAAGGAAATATAATGAGTCTAGTTATGGTTTGAGTCCTGGACGTAACTTAGGTCTTCATGTTAGGTAACTAAAGCAATATCGATCACATGTGTCATATAGGAGCTTCAATTGAGAAATTACATTGACTCAAGATTTATTTTTATGATTTAGAATACGATTAAGTTCATGGACCTTTTAAAAGACTAAGGAAGGAGCCATATTCCCAAGAGCCAAATTCTAGCCCAATTGGACCAATTAGGTTTTACAAATGGGTCCTTGGAGTAAAAATTGGGAATGGAGTATTTAGTGCTCAAAATAGATGCTCAATATCTTTTTAGTAGATGAATAATTATAATATAAGGTTATGGGGGAAATTTTGGGTAAGTATGGTTTATCTAGTTGTCTAGGTAATTAAATTAGTAATTATCTATTAGCCACTTCAAATACAAGTTTGGAGTGGTTATTTGGTTAGTTTTGATCTAATCTTTTTGCCAAAGAAGGAAAATGGTAAGATGTAGTAAACCCTAGATTTTGAGGTCAAATGATATCTCTAAGTAGGGTGTATAATTATTTATAAGAAATGGACATATTAAAAATATATGAAAAAAAGGGTCCGTCGAGTTCTTTGGCCCCGAATAGAGACTCAATAGAGTCCATGGGAGAGAAGATATCTCCTCATGAGATCTTAGTTTTGTGGTTATAAAAGGCCCTGATCTTCAAAGTAATATGTTGGCCGAACCAGATTTTAGGGTTTCAAGAGTCACTTTGTGCGAAGATGAGAAGAGAATCGAGGAAGATGGTCCTACAATGGTGGCCATCAAGGTGAGGGTCGGGCCTTTGCCAAGAAACCATCTGGTCATGGAGATGGTGCCTCCCTGGTTGCTGGGACACGACTGAAGTTGATAGATTCTTGGGAACAAGTCAATGTGGCATAAGCATAGGAGATCGACCTTATCGAAGACCACTAGGTGGAGGCGGCAATGTGATTCTGTGAGAATAAAATACCGCACAGGGAAAGGGAGAGCATACAGGTCAACCTGATAAGGAAGAAGTCGGATCCAACTCTATGATATGTGAAGCTCGAGTCAGACGCCTAGTAGGAGAAATCCTAATCATTAGATTAAAGAATAACGGTCTAGACACTCTTAAATTAGGTATTCTTCCAAAATTCATATATTGAGATATACATGTTGGGTTTTGACAAATAAGATATCAATGGAAAGAGTTTAGGGTGTAAAATAATCTTAAGATACTTTCAAAAAATGTTTCTGATTGATTTTAATTAATATTGTTTGTGTACTAAATTCTATGTGTTTTGATTGCTTTGAGGTTAATAAATAGTAATAAGTTTCAAACCGTCTCAAAATTTATATGGTATGTATTTTGTGTTGTTTTTGACCTAACTACCAATCCTGGTCATGGATAGTTTGGTGTTTTATAAGAGTTTTGAGGAAACCCTAATGAGGGTATTTTGGGTATTTCACTCATGATTTGTCTATGAAACAATGTGATGAATTTGTATGGACGTTAGTACATTGTATTATTATTATTGTTAAAGTTTGGATGGAGTTTTACACATTATTATATTAATATTTAGTTTTTGGGCCAAAGTGGCCATTATCTAAGATGATTTATGATTATTTGTGAGACAACATGTATTCTATGTGCCTAGTTAATATGGAAAATATTCTAATTATATTTTCAATTGATTTTTTAACTAAGATAGTAAAAATTAGTATATGTAAGTATGTTTGAAGTTTACTCATGGTATATGATGTAGATACCCATATATTGGGGCATATGGTACATTTTGGCTTATATGGATACATTAGTATATGTATGTAATATATATGAATTTGAATTTAATTAATATTTAGACATTTTATGTGCTTAAAATCAGAGTTAGTATTAGTTAAATATGAACCATAATATCATTTAGGAGATTAGGATGATGGGGTTTGAGATTTAGAAATGAAGAGATGAGAATACACATGTATTTATACAAATGTATTGATGACCAAGTATATATGTTGTGAAACTAGGAAACAAGGCTACATTTAGGACATCTTCAATATAGATGGTAAGGGGGCCATGTCCATTGAATTTCATTATTATTATAATTCAGCCTACCCATTCTTACAAAGTAACTTAGAGATTAAGTTACCATCAAACTTCCATTTATTAATGTTAGCTCATATCCAATAATACTTTTAGTAATCAAACTTTACTCATATGAAGTTATGTTGTGAGGACATAATATTATAGATTTTTTATATTAAGCTACTTTCAGATACCTAGTAGTTATTTATCCAATTCAATTTATTTCTCAAAGCCTTTAGACAAAAATTCATATATATAATATCATATTTTAATTAAGTCATCTATTAAATAAGAGTTTTATATTAAGACTAACTCAGACAACAAGGATCTAAATTTCAGATTTTAAATTTAGATTACTCATTGTTGGTAGTCATAAACTAGATCGGCATACCTAATAAGAGTCTCAAATCCAATCTCATTTGTTTAGAACTTTAGATACTGAAACAAATTTAGATTTAGATAAGAACTCAATTTAGTTGAAAAAGATTTCAGTACCTAATTGAATAATTTCAATGCATTAGTTTAGTAAGACAAACTTTCAAAGATTTTCATATTAGATTCAGATGTAGATTTACATTTAGAATTCACTATATATTCAGTTACCAATATTCAATTTCAGTATAAGATAAGTTCAGGTTCATAATTCAGTAAGTTCATATTTAAGATAATTAAGTTGAAACCTTCACATAAGACGTTATATGATAAGTACTCATTTAGTTAGCCCTGGGATGATTTAGAGGCATCTATTGCCTATTCAAAGGAGTGTTTACTCCAATTCAGAGGTAGGTAGGTACCAATTTAGGATGTAGTTATGCCAATTCAGAGACACCTCCATGTCATCTAGAGGCATGTAGTGCCATTTCAGAGGTATATGGTACCAACTCAGGGCGTAGATACACCAATTCCAGAGGACTTATCATATGATAATAACTACAAATAGGATAGAAGACATAAATAAAAGATGCATCGATTCAGTATAAGTTTACAACTTTCATATCGTAGTTAAGCTTTTAGTTTGAATATATTCATGTTTATCTTATTAGAAATTCAATGCCACTTACTCTAACCTAGGTTTCCCTTTATGCATGACTGGGGACAAGATGTCCGTAGGTATATAACTTCAGGGGATAGTCATGACAAGATGATACAAAGACAACTTTAGGAGGTTTTCTTGGTGGGGTGCCATATACATGATCAGAGATTTTAAGACACAGTATGGGTTTTAACATCATGTATATAAACTATACTATCAAGTTTGATGTAAGTTTATTTTTTGAGAATATGATGAGAATTTAGTTCATACACAATCTGTAATGGTTCTTATCCATCATTATTGTAATTGCATATCATATTTGTAACACTCCACAGTTGAAAAAAAAGTTTAGCTTCCGCTCATGGGATATGAAAATTGGGGTGTTTCAATATGGTATCAGAGAAATAATGTAGATGACCATCAATCAAATTATTATATTCTTAGTAAGGTTTCCCACTAGAAGCCAAGTGATACTAGATAGACCAAGAGAGATAGTTATTAATCTTGGTTATCAAAGAAGTGATTGAAAGATAGTAGACTTCAGATTTGAGGTTTAGTCAGGCAATAGAGCTTGAGATATGTAATAGGGTTAGTGTATATATAATTTAGACTTTTGTGTTAATTTTAAATTCGTGCATATCATGCCCTCTCTTTTCCTACAACAGAAGCTTGTTGGATTTTGTAGAGAGGTTGTTATATGCATAACTATATACTTATTATGCTTGTCGCACCTTCCCAATGCACATGGTATGGGATATGTGTTCAGTCAGTTTAGATAAATATGATAAGACATGGCACTTTTAGATGTATGACTAGACGACATGCATTGGTAGGTGACAAAAAAAATTGACACAAAAAGTTTGAGGTGGATGGTCATCTAAACCTAATCACATACCTACTAGAACCCAAGGATGCATACCACAAATAGATATTTTGAAATAGATTCTTGACTGATATTAGTGTGGAATAAAGAGTGGAGGGAAATGAAGTCTTTTTATTACTATACTTGATTAGAATTATAAGAACTCTTGATGTCCATAGGACCTTCATTGCAAGGAGGGATTATGGTTGCAAGTCTAATCATGATGGTTGTTAAGGAAAATACTTGAGGATAATAGAACTAATGTCATGAAATGAGTTTAAGATTAAGATATGGTGATTGTTAGTCTTTAATGCCATACATGAGGATTCTTTAAGCATATGGTGATATAAGATATGTGATAGTATGGACCATTGGTCTATTATCATAGTGATATGGAATTCTACGTGATGTTGATATGAGATAGAGCCTAGAAAAGATGATTGATTAATGATTATTTGGATATTTCTAGGGATAATAGTGGCTATATGGTAAGATAGTGACTACAAATACCTTGGGCTTATCTAACTAAGAGCACCATGTTAATATGAGTAAATGACATGTTTACCTAATTGTGTAGTATATGATTAGAGGAGGAGGGATTCTGAATGAATTTGGTGTGGAATTTCACAAACCAAAGTATGTGGTCCATGCCCATGAGTATTCAGTTATGGTTACACTTGATATCTTTACATGTTTTGTACCACACTGTAAGATTTCCATAATTTACTTGACATTATGATCTCAACCAAGTATTATAGTTAAGATTTATGAGTGAAGATTAAGGTGTTGGTGATTTATTTTTGAAGTAAAGATTTGTCATTATTGTTTCTCATGATGATCATGACTTTTAGTGTAAGTCCATTAAGAGCTATGCTTTAAGATTTCATGATAAGTATTTATCAATCTCAATATATTTACATGGTTCGTAAAGAAGACTTTCATTACTTGAGTGATCTAGTATTCTATGTTATTAAGATCAGGCATGTAGGTAAGATTCAATAATTTCATGGCTATATCCTTACGGTGCCTAAGACCTCACGTAGAGACATGTTAGTAAGAATTATAATATGATTAAGATTTAAAAACTAAATGCACAATAATATTATAATATTTGAATGCATTAAGTCATGATTATATTCCCAAGAAAAGATCCATGTATTAGGATTTAAGACCATGTTAAGACCATGGGGTATATATGCATTAAGAATCATATACAATAAAATTTAATAAGATGACGATAGATTATAGAGTTGGGACCCAGGCACCTTAGTGCTGGTCATTAGACCTAGGTACTAGAGTACAAGTCCCTAGATAGAGATACATAAACAAAAATAATTAAGAGTCAAGGAAGAGTAATCTTTTATTTAAGTTTTTCCTTTAGATTTCCATGTTGATTGTACATGGTAGTTGATAAGTTAGTTAGACATAGTTAGTTACCCACCATAGGGTCATACTTTGAAGGTGAGTACGAGACTTGATGAAAATTTTAATGACTTAGTATTTGTAAGTTATGTGAAATGGTAATGTGGTAGCCTCCTATAGTTTAGCCAAATTTTGAGGACGAAATTCCCAAAAAGGTAGGTAGTATTATCACACTCTAATTTTTGGAACCTAGTAAGTACATGATTAAGTTATCGATGAATTCAATATGATATATTTATGATTACAATAAGGTTCCATACAATTTTCAAAATATTTGGAATTAAAGGAAAAAGGAATGTAGAGGGTGTCTTTTGTGTGATTGTGATTGTTTTGGTGATACCCTTGATGTTTGGAAATTTTATATTTAATTGGATGATTGAGGCGACAACCAAACCAGAATATTGAAGGAAATATAATGAGTCTAGTTATGGTTTGATCCCTAGACCTAGATTAGCTCTTCATGTTATGTAATTAAAGCAATATTGATCATATGTGTCATATAGGAGCTCCAATTGGGAAATTATATAGACTCGAGATTTTTTTTTATGATTTAGAGTATGATTAAGCTCACAGACCATTTAAAAGACTAAGGAAGGGGCCATATGCCCTAGAGCCCAATTGGACCAATTAGGTTTTACAAATGGGTCCTTGGAGTACAAATTGGGAATGGAGTATTTGGTGCACAAAATAGATGCTCAAAATATTTTTACTAGATGAGTAATTAAAATATGAGGTTATGGGAGAAATTTTAGATAATTATGTTTAAATAGTAGTCTAGATAATTAGATTAGTAATTATCTATTAACTACTTAAGATACAAGATTGGAATGGTTATCTGGTTAGTTTTGATCTAACCTTTTTGCCAAACAAGGAGATCAGTAAGATGTAGTAAACCCTAGATTTTGAGGTCAAATGGGATCTCTAAGTAGGCTATATAATTATTTATAAGAAATGGACTTATTAAAAAATATATGAAAAAATAAAAAGGGGGCATCAGGTTCTCTGGGCACCCTGAATAGAGATTCAACAGAGTTTGTGTGAGAGAAGAGATCTCCTTGTGAGATCTTAGTTTTGTAGTTATAAAAGGCCCCAATTTGCAAAGTACTAGGTTGGCCAAAATAGATTCTAGGGTTTCAAGAGTCACTTTGTGCGAAGATGAGAAGAGAGTCGAAGAAGATGGTCCTACAATGGCGCCGTCAAGGTGAGGGTTGGGCCTTTGCTAGGAAACCAGCTAGTCATGAATATGGTGCCGCCCTAGTTGTTGGGACACAACCAAAGATTATAGATGCTAGGAAACAAGACCATGTGGCCTAAGAGGAGGAGATCGACCTAGTTGGGGACCACCATGAGGTGGAAACATGATTGTGCAAATAGAGTATCATGCAAGGAAAGGGAGAGCATATGGGTCAACTAGATTAGGAAGAAGTGGATCCAAATCTATGATCCATGAAGCCCGGTTCAGACACTTAGATGGAGAAATCTTGATCATTAGTTCAAAGAATCAACACTCTTAAATTAGGTATTCTTCCAAAATTCATTTATTGAGATATACATGTTTATTTTTGACAAATAAGATATTTATGGAAAGGGTTTTGGGTGTAGAATAATTAAAAATACTTTCAAGAAATGTTCCTGATGGATTTTAATTAGTATTTTTTATGTATGAATTTCCATGTGTTTTGAAGGCTTTGAAGTTAATAAATAGTAATAAGTTTCAAACAGTCTCAAAATTTCTACGGTATGTATTTGTTGTTCTTATTCACCTAACTACTAATCCTGATCATCCATAGTTTGATGTTTATATGAGTTTTGAAGAAACCCGAATGAGGGTATTTTGAGTATTTCACTCATCATTTGGCTATGAAATGATATGATGATTTTTTCTGGATCCTAGTACATTGCATCATCACTATTTTTAAAGTTTGGATGGAGTTTTATGTGTTATTACATCATTATTTAGTTTTTGGGCCTATGTGGCCATTATCTAAGATGATTTATGATTATTTCTTAGACAACTTGTATTCTATGCATCTAGTTAATATGGAAAATGATTCTAATTATATTTTCAATTGAGTTTACAACAAAGTTGGTAAAAATCTATATATGTGAGTATGTTTGAAGTTTACTCATGGTATATGATGTATATACCAATATATTGGGGTATATGGTGCATTTTAATTTATATGGATATATTTGTAAATGTATGTTATATAATGAGTGAATTTAAATCAAATTAATGTTTAGACATTAAATGTGCTTTAAATTAGAGTTAGTCTTAGTTAAATATGAACACTAATTCAATTTAGGAGATTAGGATGATGAGGTTTGAGATTTAGAAATGAAGAGAGGAGAATACTCATGGACTTGTACAAATTTGTTGATGACCAGGTATGTATGTTGTGAATCAAGGAAACAAGGCTACATTAAGGACATCTTCAATATAAAAGGTAACTGGGTCATGTCCATTGAATTTCGTTATGATTATCATTCAGCCTACCCATTCTTATAAAGTAACTTAGAGATTAAGTTACCATCAAATTTTCAATTATTAATATTAGCTCGTATCCAATAATACTTTTCGTAATCAGACTTTACTCAGATGAAGTTATGTTGTGAGGATGTAATATGATAGATTTTTGATATGTAAGCTACTTTCAGATACTTAGTATTTATTTATTCAGTTCAATTTATCTCTCAAAGCCTTTAGATAAAAATTCATATAATTAATATTAGAAACTTATCAAATCATCTATTAAATAAGAGTTTTAGATTTAGACTGACTTAGAAAAAGAGGATCTAAATTTCAGATTGTAAATTCAGATTACTCATTGTGAGCAATCATAAACTAGATATGCATACCTAATAAGAGTCTTAGATCCAATCTCAATTATTTAGGATTTAAGATACAAATATAGATTTAGATTCAGATTAAGAACTCAGTTTAGTTGAAAAAGATTTTAGTTCCTAATAGAATAATTTCAATGCATCAGTTTAGTAAGACAAACTTTCAAAGATTTTCATATTAGATTTAGATTCAAATTTACATTCATAATTTAGTACATATATAATTATCAATATATAGTTTCAGTATAAGATAAGTTCAGGTTCATATTTTAGTATGTTCATATTTAAGTTAATTAAGTTGAAACCTTCACATAAAACATTATATGCTACGTCATCATCCAATTAGTCTCGTGATGATTCAGAGGCATTTTTTGCCTATTTAGAGGAGTGTTTAATCCAATTAAGAGGTACTTAGGTACCAATTCAGTGCATAGTTACACAAATTCAGAGACACCTCAGTGTCACTCAGAGGCATGTAGTGCCAATTTAGAGGTACTTAGGTATCAACTTAGGGCGTAGATACACCAATTCACAAGGACTTATCGTATAATGGTGTCCACAAATAAGATAAAAGACATATACAAAGGACACATTGCTTTAGTATAATTTTACAACTTTCAGATCATGGTTAAGCTTTTAGTTTTAGTATATTCATGTTTATCTTATTAGAAGTTCAATGCCACTTACTTTAACTTAGGTTTCCCTTTATGCATGGTTGGGGATGAGATGTTTGTAGATATAGAACTTAAGGATATAGTAATGACAAGATGATACAGAGAACCCTTTAGGAGGTTTTCTTGGTGGGGCACCATCTACACAATCTGAGTTCTTAAGACACAGTACGGGTTTTAACATCATGTATATAATCTTTACTATCAAGTTTGATGTAAGTTTCTTTTCTAAGAATATGAGGAGACTTTATTTCATACAGTAATGGTTCTTATCCACCATTATTGTAATTGCATATAATGTTAGTAACACTGCACATTTGAAACAAAAAAAGTGTAGCATTCGCTCATGGGATATGAAAATTGGGGTGTTACACACCATGTAAGGATTAGTAACATGAGGAATAGAAGTAGAATCTCCACCAACATCAATATTTGACACTTTATTTTCCATTTCTGGTTTCCCAATCTTTATACAACATTTTGCTTCATTGTGATTATTTCTCTAATAATAATTACAAAATCTAGGATGTGATGAGGAAGAAGAGGATCCTCTCCCACTGTTGTTGAGAATTTTTCCCTGAACATGACCAAGATTTTCACATCTGCATCTGAAAACAACAATATCCCCAGACTCCTCAGAAACAATAGTACAAGATACATAATGGGATAGCCAAAATTTGACATCATCTAACGTTGGTAAGGGTTTAGATGCAATAATTTATTGATGAATAGCTTCATAACTAGGAGGTAGGGATGCCAAGAATTAGAAACTGTGTATTTCCTCTTACTTTTTTTGCATCTTGGCAAGACTTGATGGTAAGGGGTGATGAAGCTTTAGTTCACCCCAAATCCCTTAAAGATTTCAAAATGAGAAAGGAATGTTGAATTGTCTTCAAGTTGAAAGTAATGCAAACATTTGTATCGATCAAATACTCCTGATGAATTTCCTTTTCTAGAATACACTTGTGCAAGGCGATCCCATGCCTCCTTGGTGGTGTCGGTGAAGGGTACAGGGCCTTAACACATCATACAGAGGATGGATGGGTGGTACCACATGAACTTGAACAAATATTACATTGATTGCAACAAAACCTGTAAGGAGTGGGATCCACTACTACAGAAACAACATTCAGTGTCACTTTTCTGGGCATCGGTTATTTAGGAAAACCGACACCTATAATATTAGACGTCGGTTATTTATGTAAACCGACGTCTATATTCGAAGACCAGCCAGACACGGGTACCGCTTTGTATTCAGCATCGGCTGGTTATAACAGACCGACGCCTAAAATCACCCGTGAAATCCAATTTTCGAGCGAAAACATTTTAGGTCACCTACAACGTCTGTTTTTTTAACTATTCACCGACGCCTATTTAAAATGAAAGTTTGCACGAAAAGTTCCACTTTCATTTTTGGTTATCCTTCGATAACCAACGCTGATAATGGTTCCCGCCAAATAATTTAGGGTAAAGGTTATCTAGTTGGGCGTCGGTGTTTTACTATCAACTGACGTTAAATCATAATAGGCGTCGGTTTTGTAGATAACCGACGTCGTTGACCAACTTAATAAACCCGATCACCCGACTCTTCCCCCTTTCTTCCTGTTTCATCGCGATATTGCTGTGTTGCTGCTCGCCGCCGCTCTCCTGAAATCGCCCGACGACCCCGCTGCTGCTCGCCGTCGCTACTGCTGGTGCTTCTCCGCTCACCGCCGCCACTACTGCTGGTGCGCCGCTGCTGCTGGTGCACCTCTACTCGTCGCCGCCGCTGTTGCTGGTGTGCCGCGCGCTGCTCAGCTCATTCTTGGTGCCACTGTTGTTCACTGCCCGCCGCTCTGCTCTCTCTTCTTCAGCCGCCACTGCTACCGCCACTCGCCGCCGCGCTTTCCACACTAGCTCCAGGTAGCCCTACCTCTTTGCTTCCTTCTCCCTAGCTATTTACCAACAACAAGCATGACCATGGCTGTGTTGGCCTACCACGGCCGTGCTGTACAACCATGGCCGTGCTTGCTGTTGGTAAGGATATGAACAAATTTTTATGTAATGCTTTATGTAAATCTTAGGATATGAACAAATTTTTTGCTTGCATATATTTGTGCTTCTAATCCTAATGTTTGACTTAATTCAGTAAATTTTGATGCATGTTGAAATAAAATTTAAACTTGTCAATTCTAGCATCCTAATTTTATTTGATTAAACCTAACACTGATGAAACCCTAACATCAATTGTGATGAAACCCTAACATTAATTGTGATGAAACCCTAACATGTACATATCTATTATTGTGTTTGTTGGCCTAGAAACCCATCCAAGATTTACTCATTAGGAGTAAATCTTGGATAGTCCCCAGTTTGGGACTGTTCTTGAACACCTAATCTCACTTAGGATGTAAGTGAATAATGTGTATTGGGTTTTCGAGAAAATTTCGGTAGCATTTCCCCGTTTGTTCTCTAAGTACATATGTACTTAGAGAACAGCGGGGAAATGCTGCTGAAATTTTCTCGAAAACCCAATACACATTATACACTTACTAGTGAGATTAGGTGTTCAAGGATGGGATATGTGGTACACATTTATTATATATAAGAATGACATCACATGTGTTTGTTGGCCTAGAAACCCATCCAAGATTTACTCATTATGAGTAAATCTTGGATAGTCCCCGGTTTGGGACTGTTCTTGAACACCTAATCTCACTTAGGATGTAAGTGTATAATGTGTATTGGGTTTTCAAGAAAATTTCGGAAGCATTTCCCCATTTTTTCTCTAAGTACATATGTACTTAGAGAACAGTGGGGAAATGCTGCCGAAATTTTCTTGAAAACCCAATACACATTATACACTTACTAGTGAGATTAGGTGTTCAAGGATGGGATAGGTGGTACACATTTATTATATATAAGAATGACATCACATGTGTTTGTTGGCCTAGAAATTGAATAATCATTGTTCTTTATATTACTTGTACATTGGTATAAATTAGAATGAACAATCACTAAATTATATAATGTTTGTATGGAGTCCGACTTCATTGTAGATAATAGGAGTAAATCTTAGATAGGATGTAAGTGTATACCCTAATCTTGTCCTAATATATACTTGTTTTTTCTTTGATCATAGAATGGATAGTTCATGGATGTCCATTCGCAATCACTGCACCCTAGAGTTTATGTCTGGTCTTGATTAGTTTATTAGATTTGTCGAGGAACATAGGAAAAAACCTACAGATAGGTTCTACTGTCCATGTAGGCATTGCGGTAACAACTTGAAAGTCAACACTGGTGAGGAAATCAAAAGGCATGTCATGTGCAACGGGATTGTACAAGGCTATACAGAATGGCACTGACATGGAGAGATTTCAAACTCGAAACTAGTAGATGTCGATAGCAGTGCTTGGGTGGAAGAAGAAATTGCCTCCGATGACGTAGATGTGAATGGACTAGTTCCAGTAGACATCGTTGATGTGACGCTGGATAGTTGTAGGGTAGAGCACACCGATCCTGTGATGGAGTGGACTTTCAGAGTCCTTTATCATCCAATGACATAAGTAAAATCATAGGGTTGAATAATGTTGAGAATTCTAAGGTTTTGACAAAGTGAATTTGTTGATTGATGATTGAGTCATCTCTCTTAATGCCTTTTGAGGAATTTATTTGAGTGATCTAACATTTGAGTTTTGGCACTACATTTGTGTACAAGATACCTTCCGTAGTGAGGAAGCTATGGTTCAAATTTGGTGGTAATTGGATGTTCCTAGAGGAAGTTATGGAGGTTTGATTTTGGAGAAATGATGTGCATTATTGGTATTGATTAGCCTAAGTTGTTATTTTAATAGGTGTCACGCGCCCCTTATTTAAGTTGGGTCTGTGTGGCCAGATCTTAGCCCTAGACACCCAATCTAGTGGCAGGGATGACTGTTTAGAGATAAGCCTCAGATCCAGCCTTGAGAGAACAAAACTCGACCCTTAGATGGTGATCAGACGGTGTTTGGACCTCCCCCTACCTCCGATCGATCGGGTGATCGTGGAGCAGTCCGCGATGCTGAGTTCCAAGTGTCCCCACATCATGGTCGTGGCTTAAGGAAGGGAAATCAGTGGGTAGTTGTTCTGGACTCGAGTAGAGGAGCGAGGAGACCCCTTAAACAGGTCAAGAGACTGCTCCAGTAGAGAGAACGGGAGCCCGACTTCTGGGTCCTCTCCAAAGCAACCTGCAGGCCATGGCCAAAAGGGGAGTATGGAGCTAGAGTGGATGATGACTGGAGCTAAGAACGACTGACGCAAGCACGAGTTTGGGGGAGTCGAACCCCGCCATTCTGGTGGTTTATCGTGGTAGTTTCGATGGCGTCCGAAGAGCACCTTGTCGGAGATGAAGGTGGAGTTGGGGACACCGACCCAAGGCTATGCAACGCAATCCAGGGGTCCCTCCAGGTCCGTGAAGCTCCGACGAAGGTTTTCGATGCCTCATCCACGAGATTCGAGGGTGGGGAGCCTTTTCCCCTCTTTTCTAGCGACGCGGTGGCTGCCATGGTCAGAGAACTCGTGGGCTTGGATCTCCAGACGTGAGCCCTAGGAGTGGAGTAGCCGTGGAGCTCCTGGAGGGAAGCTCGAACCTGATGGAGGTGCTAGAAGGACCTTCGGAGGAGAGTGCCGCTGCCGAGCTCTCGCCGGAGCCAAGCCGTGCGGCAGCGGTTCCGTGAAAAAGAGTCCACGGACTCCCTGACCGCGCGAGGAGGAGAAGATGGGGGTGAACCCCGGTCCAATCGCCCAAACCCAGCCATGAACCGGGTCTAAGTGCCCTTGAACCGGCCGGATCCACCAGCAAGCAGGAGCAAGGAGCCGCAACCCTAGAGGACATGTGGCGTCCTGTGATTGGCCGATAAATGGTAATTCTCAGAATTTCCCCTGATCTTGTATAATTCATAATAAATGGCTCGCTCATCATAAAAATACAAATAAGGTACCGAAATGTTCAGAAAAATGAGTAAAACAACTTGGAACTATAACATCTGGCTTTTGATGCATTAATATCAGTGATATCATGTAAGATGTGTAATGCCTAATTCATGAATAATAAATATCAAATGATGTTCTAAAATTTGGGAAAAATGTCAGTAACTCCATAATAACGTTTATAATGCATGTAATGTCATATATGGCCATGGTGATGCACGAAAGTATATAATTTGATTAATATGGCTAATTAGGGCTAATAACCCTAAATAAAATGTATTAAATACATACATGCGCAATAAATGATGAAATTCACAGAGTAAGCTCATATCAGTATTTAGAACCTTAGATTTGATGATGAGATCATGATGATGCGTATAATTCATGTTATATGAAGTTGACCTTTAATACATGGTTTAAAACCCTAATCTAGGTTAATGATGTAACCTAGGGTTAATTAATGTGCACAAAAATACTATGGGAGATAATGTTCGGATAATGAATCATAATCTGGAATATGACATCAGTGAGACAATCATAAGACTAGAATACAAGTAATAATGCACATATCCTAATAAACTAAGAGAAATCCTAATGGACATAATTAGGGTTAAGATGAGATATAATAAGATGAGAACCTGATGATCGTATGTGATCTTATCTTTATCATGGTTTGACCTGGGATACATAGTTGACATGAGGAATATGTGATTAGGATGTCTCTTTGGAAGGTACGCCATTACCTCTTACTTGGCTTATTATACAATATGCTTGTTTTATATGAGTAGTAAAATACTTGGCATATGATATTGGATGAAATGATTGTTCTTGTATGATATGTTCCCTGATTTTTCGTACTTATGGCTATGAACACATGAAACATAATATATATGTTCCATTATATGAAAGCACTATATCTCTTTGGTAAGCGTAGTGCTAGTGAGTGATCTATCTCTTTGGTAAGTGGATCACATGTACAATGATCTATCTCTTTGGTAAGCGGATCATAAGGCTTGAATGCATCTATCCCATTGGTAGGCGGATGCACGGGCATATAATGGAAAATGAGCTTAAAATATGTGTTCTCTTTTGTTAATGAATATCTTTGTGCAAGTATACGCTTTTCTTATATTCTTCTGTTACTGCCAAGTATACTAGTTTTATCTTATTGCCAAGATATGATGAGAGGTATATAAAAAGACATGTAGGCGTACTCAGTACAATATTCATGAAATATTGTGCTGACGTGTAACGCATGTAATCTTTTGTTTAGGTTGTGGTTTTGCTCTTGAAGATCCAGGATAGTTGAGAGTTGTGTTGCGAGATGATGTACAGGTGGACCTGTTGTCTTAAGATCCTGTAGTTTAGATGTAGTACATGTATATGTAGAAGTTGTTGTTCAATATGTAATATCAAATGTTGTAACAATTCATGTTGTAATAATATGTTGAATGGTGAACATGTGTGTATGGTTTTATTATTGTTCATGTACATGTGCTACTAGTTGTTTCCTTCTAGTTTTGCTCTTGAAGATCCAGGGTAGTTGAGAGTTGTGTGGCGAGCTGATGTACAGGTGGACCTGTTGTCTTAAGATCCTGTAGTTTAGATGTAGTACATGTATATGCAGAAGTTGTTGTTCAATATGTAATATCAAATGTTGTAACAATTCATGTTGTAATTATATGTTGAATGGTGAACATGTGTGTATGGTTTTATTATTGTTCATGTACATGTGCTACTGGTTGTTTCCTTCTGACTCCCTTGATTTTCTCTTTCTTAGCCTGGTGTGGGGTGTTTAAATTGGGATTCTCGCTGAGGTGAGGGTTTCAATTTGGACGTCACACATCAGATTAAGTTTTAGAAAATCTGGGGACGTCACAGGTGGTATCAGAGCATGAACAATAGCAAAGCCTGACATTTGCTAATTATACAACACAAAACTAAAGAACCATGAACTTAGTAATCTTTTAGGGTTAGATTAGTCATCTTTTAGAGACTAGATCTGACCTAGCCTCTATGTTAGCACCTATATGTCCGAGAACTAGGTCTAGACTGGTGCTTGTTGAGTAGCAAGTCCTTAGATGTCGTTCTTTCCTTGTAGTGCAGCGGTATGGGACGTTGCACTATTTGGAAATGACGTGCATCAAGGGAAGAGAAACCCTAGACATATGGCGCTCGTTGTCAAGAGTAGCTACACTAGTCTACCCCTTGTTCTCACCCTTTTCACTATTTTTCATGACACCGTACTCTCTACTATGTGTGGGACACTCATTTTTAGGATTTGGTTTTGATTCCAAACAGATCGAACCTCGATAGTTTTCTCTGACGCTAGTTTTATCGGAGAAAAACTATATAATATTTTATTATATATATGTATTACAAAAATGTGTCCCCACATATGTACGAGAAGGAGGTGATCAGGCAACCTAAGTGAAAGTGAATGACATCAGTCTAGAAGAGAGAGTAGTTCTAGATTAGATGTCTAGATTCTTTTTGATACATATGATAGATGGAATAGATGATATAAGTTTTGATGATATGATGCAAGTCTTACATAGGTGTTATAAGATGGTTATGATGATCTATGTTTGTCTTTGAGGACGTGAGTTCAGATTTGAGGTTTTGAGATAAGTTTTCATGATGAAAGTATGTGTGATTTTCTAAGTTAAGATATGCTAAGTTAAGACAAGTTGTGAGTCAGCAGGAGCCTCAAGCTCTTTTACAAAGGAGGACCTCTAGTGTTAGGACCAGTTTTGGGGTTAGCTCAAGAGAGAGCGAGACCCACAGGGAGAAGGTCAGAGAACCTAGACTCCACAATATGAGAAATAAGAGATATGTGATATGATATGTCCTAAACTAGAATACTCTTGAGTGATTGAGTTGAGTTGCTTTATGCATACTTCCTGTAGTTTTGGTGATCCCTAGATGTCCTTGGGAGGACCAAACCCTAGAGTCAAAGAGAGGCTGGTTATATATGTGAGCATATGTGAACATGAATATGAGTGCCTGCCATCTGGGTGAGGGAGAGAGCCCAAGACCCTGGAGGAGGTAGCTATGTTAGTTTCTATGAAGCCTCATGCTCGGGTTGGTGGTTTCCCACATAGGAATCTAGCTGTGTATATAAGAGAGTTTTGGGTAAGCATGTTTCATGGTTAGAGATCTATGATGAGAATGTCATAGCATGTTTTGGTTTGTGCTTATGTGGCTAGAGCTTGTAAGGCTATCACTAGTGCCAATGAGGTAATACGAGAACCCTAGACTAAGAGAAGAAAGATAAAGTATGTGATTATGAGATACTCATAGAGCTGAGTTAGCTTAGAGAGACTGAGCATGACACTACCCTCATGGTATGGGTTAGAGGAGCCTCATTTAGACAAGATAAAGTTTTGATATATGCTCAACAAGCCGCTCACATAAGTTTGTTTAACACAACCAAGATGTAATAAATATAAAGATATGATTTAATCTTGAGACATGATATGATGAAAACCTAGAGAAGGCTTGATAGATATCAATGCACAAATGGTTAACCATGAACATGATAATGATGATAATTTGATAGTGTTGGTTAATCTTGTGATGAATTCATTAATAAATTTCATAAATTTGTCATGAGCAATAAAACAAGATCATATGAATGAAAATGTTGCACAAGGTGTTAATCTTGGTGCTTAACAAAGATGGAAAATACATTCTAATAATTAGCACAATATAATGATTATGACATCATGGTATGATCTAGAGGGATAAAGTGAGTTAATTATAGTTAACTCCCTCCTAAAAGGCATATGTTAATGATGAACATGTTCTAACAATGAGCTAAATAAAATGTCGATGACACCTTGATATAATGAGTTAATATTTAGTTAACTCCTTTAGAACACATTAATATGATGATGGGTTAAGATAAGGATGCATCCCTGATATATGAGATATGTCATGACATAACCTAACCTTCTAAACCCTTGTTTGAACCTTCTATGGAGTGTTTATGCACCCAAGATGGTTGTAAACCCCCCTAATAGTGCTTTGGACACATGGTTCTAGGCAACCGTTGCAGATATGTTACACCTAGAATAGTTCCTACATGAAGATGAAGGAAAGATAAGGTTTTCAGAAGTATGAGTATGGCTTACTTTCGAGGACGAAAGTTCTTTTAAGATGTATATGATGTGAAAGACTGGATTTTAGCCTAATTTCGAGGACAAAATATCTTTTAAGGGGTGTAGGATGTGATGGAGTGGACTTTTAGAGTTCTTTATCATCCAATGAAATAAGTAAAATCATAGGGTTGAATAATGTTGAGAATTCTAAGGTTTTGACAAAGTGAATTTGTTGATTGATGATTGAGTCATCTCTCTTAATGCCTTTTGAGGAATTTAATTGAGTGATCTAACATTTGAGTTTTGGCACTAAATTTGTGTACAAGGTACCTTCCGTAATGAGGAAGCTATGGTTCAAATTTGGTGGTAATTAGATGTTCCTAGAGGAAGTTATGGAGGTTTGATTTTGGAGAAATGATGTGCAGTATTGGTATTGATTAGCCTAAGTTGTTGTTTTAATAGGTGTCACGCGCCCCTTATTTAAGTCGGGTCTGTGTGGCCAGATCATAGCCCTAGACATCTAATCTAGCGGCAGGGATGGCTATTTAGAGATTAGCCTCGGATCCAGCCTTGAGAGAACAAAACTCGACCCTTAGATGGTGATTAGACGGTGTTTGGACCTCCCCCTACCTCCGATCGATCGGGAGATCGTAGAGCAGTCCGCGATGCCGAGTTCCAAGCATCCCCACATCATGGTCGTGGCTTAAGGAAGGGAACTGAGTGGGTAGTTGTTCTGGACTCGAGTAGAGGAGCAAGGAGACCCCTTAAACAGGTCAAGAGACTGCTCCAGTAGAGAGAACGAGAGCCCGACTTCTGGGTCCTCTCCACAGCAACCTGCAGGCCATGGCCAAAGGCGGAGTATGGAGATAGAGTGGATGACGACTGGAGCTAAGAATAACCGAAGCAAGCACGAGTTCGGGGGAGTCGAACCCCGCAGTTCCGGTGGTTTATCATGGTAGTTTCGATGGCAGCCGAAGAGCACCTTGTCGGAGATGAAGGTGGAGTTGGGGACACCGACCCAAGGCTATGCAACGTAATCCAGGGGTCCCCCCAGGTCTGTGAAGCTCCGACGAAGGTTTTCGATGCCTCATCCACGAGATTCGAGGGTGGGGAGCCTTTTTCCCTCTTTTCTAGCGCCGCAGTGGCTGCCATGGTCAGAGAGCTCGTGGGATTGGAGCTCCAGACGTGAGCCCTAGGAGTGGAGTATCCATGGAGCTCCTGGAGGGAAGCTCGAACCTGATGGAGGTGCTAGAAGGACCTTCGGAGGAGAGTGCCTCTGCCAAGCTCTTGCCGGAGCCAAGCCGTGCGGCGGTGGTTCCGTGAAAGAGAGTCCACGGACTCCCTGACCGCGCGAGGAGGAGAAGAAGGGGGTGAACCCCGGTCCAGTCGCCCAAACCCAGCCATGAACCGGTTCCAAGTGCCCTTGAACCGTGCGGATCCACCAGCAAGCAGGAGCAAGGAGCCGCAACCCTAGAGGACACGTGGCATCCTGTGATTGGCCGATAAATGGTAATTCTCAGAATTTCCCCTGATCTTGTATAATTCATAATAAATAGCTCGCTTATCAGAAAAATACAAATAAGGTACTAAAATGTTCAGAAAAATGAGTAAAACAACTTGGAACTATAACATCTGGCTTTTGATGCATTAATATCAGTGATATCATGTACGATGTGTAATGCCTAATTCATGAATAATAAATATCAAATGATGTTCTAAAATTTGGGAAAAATGTCAGTAACCCCATAATAACGTTTATAATGCATGTAATGTCATATATGGCCATGGTGATGCACGAAAGTATATAATTTGATTAATATGGCTAATTAGGGCTAATAACCCTAAATAAAATGTATTAAATACATATATGCGCAATAAATGATGAAATTCACAGAATAAGCTCATATCAGTATTTGGAACCTCAGATTTGATGATGAGATCATGATGATGCGTATAATTCATGTTATATGAAGTTGACCTTTAATACATGGTTTAAAACCCTAATCTAGGTTAATGATGTAACCTAGGGTTAATTAATGTGCACAAAAATACTATGGGAGATAATGTTCGGATAATGAATCATAATCTGGAATATGACATCAGTGAGACAATCATAAGACTAGAATACAAGTAATAATGCACATATCCTAATAAACTAAGAGAAACTCGAATGGACATAATTAGGGTTAAGATGAGATATAATAAGATGAGAACCTGATGATCGTATGTGATCTTATCTTTATCAGGGTTTGACCTGGGATACATAGTTGACATGAGGAATATGTGATTAGGATGTCTCTTTGGAAGGTACGCCATTACCTCTTACTTGGCTTATTATACAATATGCTTGTTTTATATGAGTAGTAAAATACTTGGCATATGGTATTGGATGAAATGATTGTTCTTGTATGATATGTTGCCTGATTTTTCATACTTATGGCTATGAACACATGAAACATAATATATCTATTCCATTATATGAAAACACTATATCTCTTTGGTAAGCGTAGTGCTAGTGAGTGATCTATCTCTTTGGTAAGCGGATCACATGTACAATGATCTATCTCTTTGGAAAGCGGATCATAAGGCCTGAATGCATCTATCCCATTGGTAGGCGGATGCACGAGCATATAATGAAAAATGAGCTTAAAATATGTGTTCTCTTTTGTTAATGAATATCTTTGTGCAAGTATACACTTTTCTTATATTCTTCTGTTACTGCCAAGTATATTAGTTTTATCTTATTGCCAAGATATGATGAGAGGTATATAAAAAGACACGTAGGCGTACTCAGTACAATATTCATGAAATATTGTGCTGACGTGTAACGCATGTAATCTTTTGTTTAGGTTGTGGTTTTTCTCTTGAAGATCCAGGATAGTTGAGAGTTGTGTGGCGAGCTGATGTACAGGTGGACCTGTTGTCTTAAGATCCTGTAGTTTAGATGTAGTACATGTATATGTAGAAGTTGTTGTTCAATATGTAATATCAAATGTTGTAACAATTCATGTTGTAATTATATGTTGAATGGTGAACATGTGTGTATGGTTTTATTATTGTTCATGTACATGTGCTACTGGTTGTTTCATTCTGGTTTTGCTCTTGATGATCCAGGATAGTTGAGAGTTGTGTGGCGAGCTGATGTACAGGTGGACCTGTTGTCTTAAGATCCTGTAGTTTAGATGTAGTACATGTATATGCAGAAGTTGTTGTTCAATATGTAATATCAAATGTTGTAACAATTCATGTTGTAATTATATGTTGAATGGTGAACATGTGTGTATGGTTTTATTATTGTTCATGTACATGTGCTACTGGTTGTTTCCTTGTGACTCCCTTGATTTTCTCTTTCTTAGCCTGGTGTGGGGTGTTTAAATTGGGATTCTCGCTGAGGTGAGGGTTTCAATTTGGACGTCACACATCAGATTAAGTTTTAGAAAATCCGGGGACGTCACAGGTGGTATAAGAGCATGAAAAATAGCAAAGCCTGACATTTTCTCATTATACAACACAAAACTAAAGAACCATGAACTTAGTAATCTTTTATGGTTAGATTAGTCATCTTTTAGAGACTAGATCTGACCTAACCTGTAGGTTAGCACCTAGATGTCCGAGAACTAGGTCTAGACTGGTGCTTGTTGAGTAGAAAGTCCTTAGATGTCGTTCTTTCCTTGTAGTGCAGCGGTATGGGACGTTGCACTATTTGGAAATGACGTGCATCAAGGGAAGAGAAACCCTAGACATATGGCGCTCGTTGTCTAGAGTAGAAACACTAGTCTACCCCTTGTTCTCACCCTTTTCACTAGTTTTCATGACACTGTACTCTCTACTATGTGTGGGACACTCGTTTTCAGGATTTGGTTTTGATTCCAAACGGATCGAACCTCGATAGTTTTCTCTGATGCTAGTTTTATCGGAGAAAAACTATATAATATTTTATTATATATATGTATTACAAAAATGTGTCCCCACATATGTACTAGTAGGAGGTGATCATGCAACCTAAGTGAAAGTGAATGACATCAGTCTAGAAGAGAGAGTAGTTCTAGATTAGATGTCTAGATTCTTTTTGATACATATGATAGATGGAATAGATGATATAAGTTTTGATGATATGATGCAAGTCTTACATAGGTGTTATAAGATGGTTATGATGATCTATGTTTGTCTTTGAGGACATGAGTTCAGATTTGAGGTTTTGAGATAAGTTTTCATGATGAAAGTATGTGTGATTTTCTAAGTTAAGATATGCTAAGTTAAGACAAGTTGTGAGTCAGCAGGAGCCTCAAGCTCTTTTACAAAGGAGGACCTCTAGTGTTAGTACCAGTTTTGGGGTTAGCTCAAGAGAGAGCGAGACCCACAGGGAGAAGGTCAGAGAACCTAGACTCCACAATATGAGAAATAAGAGATATGTGATATGATATGTCCTAAACTAGAATACTCTTGAGTGATTGAGTTGAGTTGCTTTATGCATGATTCCTATAGTTTTTGTGATCCCTAGATGTCCTTGGGAGGACCAAACCCTAGAGTCAAAGAGAGGCTGGTTATATATGTGAGAACATGTGAACATGAATATGAGTGCCTGCCATCTGGGTGAGGGAGAGAGCCCAAGACCCTGGAGGAGGTAGCTATGTTAGTTTCTATGAAGCCTCATGCTCGGGTTGGTGGTTTCCCACATAGGAATCTAGTGGTGTATATAAGAGTGTTTTGGGTAAGCATGTTTCATGGTTAGAGATCTATGATGAGAATGTCATAGCATGTTTTGGTTTGTGCTTATGTGGCTAGAGCTTGTAAGGCTATCACTAGTGCCAATGAGGTAATCCGAGAACCCTAGACTAAGAGAAGAAAGATAAAGTATGTGATTATGAGATACTCATAGAGCTGAGTTAGCTCAGAGAGACTGAGCATGACACTACCCTCATGGTATGGGTTAGAGGAGCCTCATTTAGACAAGATAAAGTTTTGATATATGCTCAACAAGCCGCTCACATAAGTTTGTTTAGCACAACCAATATGTAATAAATATAAAGATATGATTTAATCTTGAGACATGATATGATGAAAACCTAGAGATGGCTTGATAGATATCAATGCACAAATGGTTAACCATGTACATGATAATGATGATAATTTGATAGTGTTGGTTAATCTTGTGATGAATTCATTAATAAATGTCATAAATTTGTCATGAGCAATAAAACAAGATAATATGAATGAAACATGTTGCACAAGGTGTTAATCTTGGTGCTTAACAAAGATGGAAAATACAGTCTAATAATTAGCACAATATAATGATTATGACATCGTGGTATGATCTATAGGGATAAAGTGAGTTAATTATAGTTAACTCCCTCCTAAAAGGCATATGTTAATGATGAACATGTTCTAACAATGAGCTAAATAAAATGTCGATGACACCTTGATATAATGAGTTAATCTTTAGTTAACTCCTTTAGAACACATTAATATGATGATGGAACCCTAATGCACGGGTTAAGATAAGGATGCATCCCTGATATATGAGATATGTCATGACATAACCTAACCTTATAAACCCTTGTTTGAACCTTCTATGGAGTGTTTATGCACCCAAGATGGTTGTAAACCCCCCTAATAGTGCTTTGGACACATGGTTCTAGGTAACCTTTGCGGATATGTTACACCTAGAATAGTTCCTACATGAAGATGAAGGAAAGATAAGGTTTTCAGAAGTATGAGTATGGCTTACTTTCGAGGACGAAAGTTCTTTTAAGATGTATATGATGTGAAAGACTGGATTTTAGCCTAATTTCGAGGACGAAATATCTTTTAAGGGGTGTAGGATGTGATGGAGTGGACTTTTAGAGTCCTTTATCATCCAATGACATAAGTAAAATCATAGGGTTGAATAATGTTGAGAATTCTAAGGTTTTGACAATGTGAATTTGTTAATTGATGATTGAGTCATCTCTCTTAATGCCTTTTGAGGAATTTAATTGAGTGATATAACATTTGAGTTTTGGCACTAAATTTTTGTACAAGGTACCTTCCGTAATGAAGAAGCTATGGTTCAAATTTGGTGGTAATTGGATGTTCCTAGAGGAAGTTATGGAGGTTTGATTTTGGAGAAATGATGTGCATTATTGGTATTGATTAGCCTAAGTTGTTGTTTTAATAGGTGTCACGCGCCCCTTATTTAATTCGGGTCTGTGTGGCCAGATCTTATCCCTAGACACCCAATCTAGTGGCAGGGATGGATGTTTAGAGATAAGCCTCAGATCCAGCCTTGAGAGAACAAAACTTGACCCTTAGATGGTGATCAGACGGTGTTTGGACCTCCCTCTACATCTGATCGATCGGGAGATCATGGAGCAGTTCGCGATGCCGAGTTCCAAGCATCCCCACATCATGGTCGTGGCTTAAGGAAGGGAACTGAGTGGGTAGTTGTTCTGGACTCGAGTAGAGGAGCGGGGAGACCCCTTAAACAGGTCAAGAGACTGCTCCAGTAGAGAGAACGGGAGCCCGACTTCTGGGTCCTCTCCAAAGCAACCTGCAGGCCATGGCCAAGGGCGGAGTATGGAGCTAGAGTGGATGGTGACTGGAGCTAAGAACGACTGACGCAAGTACGAGTTTGGGGGAGTCGAACCCCGCAATTCCGGTGGTTTATCGTGGTAGTTTCGATGGCGGCCGAAGAGCACCTTGTCGGAGACGAAGGTGGAGTTGGGGACACCGACCCAAGGCTATGCAACGCAATCCAGGGGTCCCTCCAGGTCCGTGAAGCTCCGACGAAGGTTTTCGATGCCTCATCCACGAGATTAGAGGGTGGGGAGCCTTTTCCCTCTTTTCTAGCGCCGCGGTGGCTGCCATGGTCAGAGAGCTCGTGGGCTTGGAGCTCCAGACGTGAGCCCTAGGAGTGGAGTAGCCACGGAGCTCCTGGAGGGAAGCTCGAACCTGATGGAGGTGCTAGAAGGACCTTCGCAGGAGAGTGCCGCTGTCGAGCTCTCGCCAGAGCCAAGCCGTGCGACGGCGGTTCCGTGAAACAGAGTCCATGGACTCCCTGACCGCGTGAGGAGGAGAAGAAGGGGGTGAACCCCGGTCCAGTCGCCCAAACCCAGCCATGAACCGGGTCCAAGTGCCCTTGAACCGACCGGATCCACCAGCAAGCAGGAGCAAGGAGCTGCAACCCTAGAGGACACGTGGCGTCCTGTGATTGGCTGATAAATGGTAACTCTCAAAATTTCCCCTGATCTTGTATAATTCATAATAAATAGCTCGCTCATCAGAAAAATACAAATAAGGTACCGAAATGTTCAGAAAAATGAGTAAAACAACTTGGAACTATAACATCTGGCTTTTGATGCATTAATATCAGTGATATCATGTAAGATGTGTAATGCCTAATTCATGAATAAAAAATATCAAATGATGTTCTAAAATTTGGGAAAAATGTCAGTAACTCCATAATAACGTTTATAATGCATGTAATGTCATATATGGCCATGGTGATGCACGAAAGTATATAATTTGATTAATATGGCTAATTAGGGCTAATAACCCTAAATAAAATGTATTAAATACATACATGCACAATAAATGATGAAATTCACAGAGTAAGCTCATATCAGTATTTAGAACCTCAGATTTGATGATGAGATCATGATGATGCGTATAATTCAAGTTATATGAAGTTGACCTTTAATACATGGTTTAAAACCCTAATCTAGGTTAATGATGTAACCTAGGGTTAATTAATGTGCACAAAAATACTATGGGAGATAATGTTCGGATAATGAATCATAATCTGGAATATGACATCAGTGAGACAATCATAAGACTAGAATACAAGTAATAATGCACATATCCTAATAAACTAAGAGAAACCCTAATGGACATAATTAGGGTTAAGATGAGATATAATAAGATGAGAACCTGATGATCGTATGTGATCTTATCTTTATCAGGGTTTGACCTGGGATACATAGTTGACATGAGGAATATGTGATTAGGATGTCTCTTTAAAAGGTATGCCATTACCTCTTACTTGGCTTATTATACAATATGCTTGTTTTATATGAGTAGTAAAATACTTGGCATATGGTATTGGATGAAATGATTGTTCTTGTATGATATGTTGCCTGATTTTTCGTACTTATGGCTATGAACACATGAAACATAATATATCTGTTCCATTATATGAAAGCACTATATCTCTTTGGTAAGCATAGTGCTAGTGAGTGATCTATCTCTTTGGTAAGCGGATCACATGTACAATGATCTATCTCTTTGGTAAGTGGATCATAAGGCCTGAATGCATCTATCCCATTGGTAGGCGGATGCACGAGCATATAATGGAAAATGAGCTTAAAATATGTGTTCTCTTTTGTTAATGAATATCTTTGTGCAAGTATACGCTTTTCTTATATTCTTCTGTTACTGCCAAGTATATTAGTTTCATCTTATTGCCAAGATATGATGAGAGGTATATAAAAAGACACGTAGGCGTACTCAGTACAATATTCATGAAATATTGTGCTGACGTGTACCACATGTAATCTTTTGTTTAGGTTGTGGTTTTGCTCTTGAAGATCCAGGATAGTTGAGAGTTGTGTGGCGAGCTGATGTACAGGTGGACATGTTGTCTTAAGATCCTATAGTTTAGATGTAGTACATGTATATGTAGAAGTTGTTGTTCAATATGTAATATCAAATGTTGTAACAATTCATGTTGTAATTATATGTTGAATGGTGAACATGTGTGTATGGTTTTATTATTGTTCATGTAAATGTGCTACTGGTTGTTTCCTTCTGACTCCCTTGATTTTCTCTTTCTTAGCCTGGTGTGGGGTGTTTAAATTGGGATTCTCGCTGAGGTGAGGGTTTCAATTTAGACGTCACACATCAGATTAAGTTTTAGAAAATCTGGGGACGTCACAGATCCACCTCCTATCTTTAGAAACATTGTGCATGATGCTGAGATACCATTATACACAGGTTGTGCTAAGTTTACGAAGCTTAGCACTGTGTTGAGATTGTATAAGTTGAAATCTAACAATAGATGGAGCGACAAAAGCTTCACTTCATTGTTGACTTTATTGAAAGAAATGCTTCCTGAAGGAAACGAGCTGCCAATCTCAACATACTGGGTAAAGAAAATGGTGTGCCCAATGGGAATGGAGGCCAAGAAGATACACACATGCCCGAATGATTGTGTATTATTTCAAAAGGACTATGTAGATTTGAAAGATTGTCCAAAATGTGGTGCGTCACGGTATAAATTGAAGACTTCGGGGGAGTCCAAAACTGGTTCTCTTGCCAAGGTGTTGTGGTATCTACCTATAATATCACAGTTTCAACGCTTGTTTGCAAATCCAAAAGATGCGAAGAATTTGAGGTGGCATGAAGATGTTAAGAAAAATAATGATGGGATCCTACGACCTGCGTCTGATTCCCCACAGTGGAAGAAGATTGATCTATTGTACCCCAAATTTGGTGAAGAAGATAGAAATCTAAGACTTGGGCTTTGTACATATGGGATGAATCCGCACGGGACATTGAGCAGCCAACATAGCACTTAGCCAGTCATGCTTGTTATATACAATCTTCCTCCCTGGATGTGTATGAAAAATAAGTACGTTATGCTGTCGTTGTTGATATCGGGCCCTAAACAACCCGGAAATGATATCGATGTTTATCTTGAACCTATGATTGATGACTTAAAGAAACTTTGGGCTGAAGGTGTGATGACCTATGATGCTTCAGGAAGAGAGACATTTCGTTTGCATACTATGTTGTTTTGCACTATTACTGACTTTCCAGCATATGGGAATTTGTCTGGATATAGTGTCAAAGGAGCTAAAGCGTGTCCTATATGTGAAGAAAACATTGATTCAATAAGACTAAAACATGGCGGCAAGACTGTATATCTTGGTCATCGAAGGTTTCTTTCAAAATTCCATCCGTATCATAGGAAGGGCAAAGCATTCAATGGATGGAATGATGAACGGAGTGCACCTAAACCTATACCAGGGGATGTTGTTTATGAAAGAGTAAAAGACATTGTCAATGAATTTGGTAAGAAATCACAATGTAGTATGGCCACACGGAGTGACAATTCTTCATTCAAGAAGAAGTCAATATTTTGGGATCTTCCTTATTGGAGTTCTTTGACAGTCAGGCATTGTATCGATGTAATGCACATTGAGAAAAATGTTTGTGATAGCATCATTGGTACTCTGTTAAACATACTAGGTAAGACTAAAGATGGGATAAAATCCAGACTGGACCTACGTGAAATGGGAATAAGGTCAGAATTGATAGAATTACGTGAAATGGGTAATAAAAGAACATACTTACCTCCCGCTTGTTACACGTTGTCTAGAAAGGAGAAGAAATCTTTTTGTGAATGCTTGGTAAATGTTAAGGTGTCACATGGTTACTCATCCAACATCTATAGATTGGTATCAATGAAAGATCTGAAGTTGATAGGTCTTAAATCTCATGATTGTCACACTCTAATGCAACAAATATTACCCATGGAAATTCGATCTATATTGCCGAAGCATGTAAGGTTTGCAATCACCAGACTTTGTTTCTTTTTCCACAGTCTATGCAGCAAAGTTATTGACCATGATACTCTCGATAATTTGCAAAGAGAAGTGGTTGTTACCCTATGTCAGCTTGAGATGTATTTCCCTCCTTCGTTCTTTGATATCATGGTACATCTTGTTGTCCACTTGACTAGGGAAGTGAAAATGTTGGGACCAGTTTTCTTGCATTGGATGTATCCCTTTGAACGATACATGAGCATTTTTAAAGGTGATGTTCGAAACCGTTATCGGCCTGAAGGGAGTATTATTGAAGGTTATGTGGCGAGAGAGGTTATGGATTTTTGCAATGACTTTCTGATTGGTAATAACACTCCTGTTAATGAAAAGAATATTGAGGAGGGCAAAGGAATTTTGGGATCACGGGTGAAAGTAATCAGCCGTGAGCAGTTGGAACAAGCTCACTTGTATATTTTACACAACATGGACGAAGTGAGTGTTTATATCGAGGAACATACCAATTTAATCAAGAGACAACATCCTCGAGCAAGTTCAATGTGGATTTCTAGAGAGCATAATAAGACTTTTACTAAGTGGTTTGAAGATAAAGTCTTACATCAACTATCTCAAACACCAAATGATATTACAGAAACTATCAAATGCCTCGCCTTTAAACCAAAACTGAATGTTATGTCTTATGAAGGGTTTGACATTAATGGGTTCACATATTACACAAAGCGCCAAGATGATAAGAGTGTCATCCAAAACAGTGTTTTGCAAGTGCAAAGGATAAGAGTCCACGTGAAGCTAAAATGTCATATTACGGTGTCATTGAAGACATATGGGAGTTTGACTACATAGATTTCAGAATTCCTCTCTTTAAATGTAATTGGGTTGATAACACCAAAGGAGTTATAGTGGATGAATTGGGTTTCACTTTGGTGAACTTTGAAAAGATTGGCGAGAAGGGTGAACCATTCATATTGGCATCACAGGCGAAACAAATATTCTATATCGATGATCCTGTAAATGATAAATGGTCAGTTATTCTTCATGGTAAAAGACAGTTCATTGAAGATCCTATAGATGAAGAAGAGTACTATGATAAGTATGATGACTCCAGTCCATTCTCAGTTGGGTTGCCAACTCCACAAAATATTGAAGCTAATGATGACTTATATGTGCGTGGAGATCACAATGAAGGATTGTTAATTGATAAAAGATCACAATTTTAGAGGCATGTATGTTTATAAAAGATCACATTATCTTCTAGTTAATACAAATGCTAAATGTTTGCCTTTTTCTATTTAATACAAATGCTAAATGTTTTCCTTTTTCTAGTTAATACAAATGCTAAATGTTTGCCTTTTTCTACTTAATACAAAGGCTAAATGTTTGACTTTTTCTAGTTAATACAAATGCTAAATGTTTGCCTTTTTCTAGTTAATACAAATGATAAATGTTTGCCTTTTTCTAGTTAATACAAATGCTAAATGTTTGCCTTTTTCTAGTTAATACAAATGGTAAATGTTTGCCTTTTTCTAGTTAATACAAATGCTAAATGTTTTCCTTTTTAATGACATTTTCAGATGGCTGACCATGATGAGCATGAAGTCCATGATGAGCATGCTGTCCATGACGAGCATGGCGAGGATACCAATGTAAGTTCTAAAAACATATCCTGTATTTCTATAAAATTCATTATCTTCTAGTTATGTCATATATCCCATATTTCTATATTGCGCTAATTCAGTGGGTTTATTTTTGTCAAATTTTAGGTTGATGATGCACATGTACCCACTGAAGCACTGGAGCAACTTGATGCACAACACCAAACACTTAATAAGAAAAGGGGCATCACTCTGTTGAAGAAGTTAATAGCGCTAAGTGGTAGTGGATCCAAATTGGTTGTGGAGTTTGATAATGGAGGAAATGCAATTGGAGTGAACCGCAATAATTTTGTAAACTATCTTGGGTATGTCACTCAAAACCATTGTCATGTCAAGTATGATAATTGGCATAAAGTTCCTTAGGGGAAGAAGGACTTGATATGGAAGGATTTATGTGTGAGTTATTATTATTTGCAATTCTATTTTGTAGATTACAAATTATATTATTTGCAATTGTATTTTTGGATACTAGTTAATAAGAAGTCTATTTTACAGAATCTGTTTGCATTGGATGAGAAGCTGCATCGTAAAATCATGATGCAACGTGCTGGAAAGATGCTTAGGAACTATAGGACAAATCTCAACAGAGAATACATAAAAGATGGTAATAAGAAGAAGAAGTCAGCCCTTGAACAGTGGAACTTCTTGGACAAAGAAGATTGGGACAATTTTGTTGCTTCAAGAAAATCTGAAGAATTCAAGGTATTAGGCATCACTCCCAATTTAATTAATATACGTTGTATTCACCTATTCAAGATTAACATTTAGTGCTACTAACCAAATCATTAATGTGCATACTAACTAGGCCCTCAGTGACGCACAAAAATCAAGGCATGCACTGAATGTGCATGACCACACTATGGGTCCAAAGGGCTATGCAAGCATTCGCCAAAGACTACAGGCGGAGTCTGCGGCTACTCAGGAGTCTGCCACACCCATGCCTTGCCATGATATCTGGATAGCTGGGAGGCAAAACAAGAAGGGTGAAATAAAGAAGCCCGTAACTGCTGAGGCAACTGCGAAAATGGTAAAATACAACTCTTAGAGCAATCATTTGAATATTGATTATTTGTGGTGTTAACTTACCAATTTTTGTTGATGGTGATTAGCGGGAGCTGCACGAGCAGAGGAAAAAAGGAACATTCATCCCTCAGGGTACAAGGGATGAATTAACAGTTGCTCTGGGTAACCTAGAGCATGCTGGACGTGTTAGGGGTGCAGGCGCTGGTGTGGGCATCAAAGCATTCTTTGGGCCATCCCAGTGCAAACCTAGAGCGGGACTTTCACAAGAAGAGGTAACCTATTCTTTTTTTATAATGTTACTGCAAAAAGGAATTCAATAATAAGAAGCTAATGTGTGGCAACACATCCCATTATCACACCGATAACGAGGTGTTACGCGGAAACGTGCAGAAATCACCATAACCACAGATTATCGAAAACACGGGTTAATTAAAACCGATTATGGAAAACAGATAAACTGTGAAACTATTACTTTCCAATCCTCATCCTGCACAGAAACATGTCAAGTATATATATATATATATATATATATATATATATATATATATATATATATATATATATATATATACATCCACGAAAGCTGATATGTGTCCACAGCTCAGAAACAGTTGTTCGTCCATCACATGAGTTCACCACCTGTTCATATATAGAAAAGGCACACATCCGGCCAACAGCAGGATATACAAACGTCATCGATCGATCATCGTGAAACAACATCAAAACACTGCCAAGGACCTGAGAGTACAGGAATGACTCTAGACTCTACTACAAAACATCCAAAACAACAACATGTCCAATGCTTACCTTCTATTGCTCCTCAAGCTGCTCGGCTGCTACACCACGACCACGACCACGTCTACCTCGACCACCTAAACAGGGGTTAAACCAGCGGGGTGAGACAATTGAACAATTATCCCAGCGGGAAACATAACTCCCCACCGCAACTACAGAACCTCAGCAAGATAAACTATAACAGCAGATAACTAATCAATAGTTATAACATGAGTAGTCTACGTAAAGAAAGGATATTCTTACCGACAAGCTTACCAGCTGTACAAGGGCATATAACCGGATATCTTTCAACGGAACATGATTGACAAGATAAGATATATCATTATATAACATGATTATCAGAACAAGATATAATGCCACATAACCTGATTATCAAGATAAGTCATATTGCCACATACCTGCTAAATATAGAAGAAAGTGCAAGATATAACAAAGATATTACACAAACAAGGCCTCAATCAATGTTACGTGTTTTTCTTAAGCAGTAAGTACTAAACGGCTATATTACGTATTATTATTATGCCCTGAGGATTTTAACCGTACCATTCAAATCCAACCTTCGGCTGCGAAGCCTAAATCCAGTGCCATACAAGGTCAATGGAAGAGCCGGACTCCACGACCTCCCACCTCGTGGTCAGTACACGAGTACAACATAAGCAGGACCGTAGTCACATGCTGAAGTGGTCTTAGCCACAGGGTCAGCTCCATAGGCTACCCTCACTCTAGACCACCTTGGTACAGGTCTCGGCACTAGTAAAACTGAGCCACGGGCCTATTCACCGTGCTCTGAGCCATGAACGCATTCATGCTCCTCACATCACATGTCTTGAGCCATGGGCCTGTTCACCATGCTCTATATACGTATCTGAGTCTGCAACCGAAGTTACACTCTTACCTCCTCATTTTCAGGCTAGGAGCAACCTACACATATTCAACAATATGCGCTTTCAGGTTAACCCGTAGGAGAACCCGTTTCACCATCACCAAAGTCCTGACGATGATGGATCTATGGCCAGGGCAAACTACATGATATAATTCCACTATAATTAATTAGTATCTTTTAGATGGATTTCAGGATTCAACCAAGTATCATTGAACAAATATCAAGGTAATGTTACTCATCACATCTATCACATAGCCCTTCCATGGCTACACATCACCTGCATGGTTAGGATACACAATAACCATAGATTCAACATAAGGAATATGCTCACTATCATGAGCTATCATTCAAGATAATCTATTTATCAATATTACACTATTTGATGATCAAGCTTGTTAAGCACACCATACCATAATCATGCCTACCCTTATCTCAGGATTATACAAACAATCAGGGTATTCACTTTATATAACAATTATGTTGAGTATACAAAGCAACTACTATTGTTACCAAAATCATTACTGTTACCATCCACTATCATCATTCATATCTTTGTCATTAAGCAACCATCAATGCAACTACCACTTATCATTATCATTAATAAGTAAGCATAAGACTCATATCAATATCATGTCATTACTACTCTTGATACCATTATTACTATTATCAGCATCATCATCCACTATTATCTTCATTGCTATGTCATTAAGCAAACTATTAATGTAACTGCCACTTAGCCACATTATTCCAATCATTATCATTATTATTACTTTCTCTTACTAGAAAGGCATCACCTTCATCAACACAACTAACATCACCAACACTATTGACATCTTAGTTATCAACAACATTATCATCATGACTATCATTAATACTACCATGTCATTATTATTGTTACTAAGCAAGGTATTACTACCGAGATTTGGTTATGCATAAGCGTCTACTGTCATGATACTTGGGACCATCACCAAAGGACCTAACTGCCCTCACCTAAGACCTCACAACCCTCACTATAGCTAACTTGCTTGGGTAGGCATGGGAAGGCAGCAACGCTGCATTGCACCCAGCGCCCAGCCCGCAACGCCCCATTACTAGAAGGAGTGTCGCACACCAGGGAGTGTCGCGCGATACACCCCATCGGGCAATGCCCGTCACGGCCGATACCTGACGCCCGATAACCAAGGGATAACGCCCATCTAACAACTCCACAACAGCTAGGAGAGAGAAGGAGAGAGAGAAGGAAGGAAGAGAGGGAAGTACTCATGATATCGTGCAACCACTCTCAAGGCCTAACAGCCAACACTCATCCAGACTAGAGGCATGATGCCCATCACAGCCCCACTCACTGTCGCGCGTCACAGCCTAGGCCTATCGGCCGACACACCAAGATGCAACGCCTGTCAGGGCTATCGGCCGTTACACTTAGTTGCATGCCGTGCAACCCAAACCAAACAATCCAACCAAGCCCTGCCATCCACCACAAGAACAAAGGCCTATCGTCCAAGAGAAGGACAAGAACATAGCTCAACAAGGTATACAAACATATCGGCCAACCAAAGCTTAGCTCACCCTATCGCCCAACACATGGGTAGGGTATCGACCAACCTCAAGGACTCACCATATCGTCCACCAAGGTACCCTATCGTCCATCAAAGAGAGCACCCTATCATCCAACACAAGGAAAAAGGGAACCATGTCGTCCAACCTCAAGGATATCATCCAACACATCCACAACAAAGGGATGTCGCCCAACCCTAGGTCACCATCAACCTCCATCTCAAGGGAACCCAAACCCTAGATCACTAGAAACCCTAAACCCTAAGGGTATATCGGCCACCAAAGGAAACTCAAGAAAGGTACAAAACTAAAGAACTAAGCTAACTATTATCATGTAACAAGGTTATTGCTAGAGTTAAAGGAATTAGGGTTAGAAGTTATGCAACCCGCCTTAAGCTCCAAGCTCCAATGTCCAAAGCTATTGTCCACCAAACTCCTCTAGGAAGGTGTATCGGCCACCACTTCAAATCCAAGGGAGTGTATCGGCCAACACAAGAAAGATGGAGAGGGATATCGTGCACTCAAGGTGGAGGAGAGACCAAAAGATCAAAGGAGACCAACGCAAGGAGAATAGCTACCTATATAGGAAGAAGGGGAGGAGAAACCAAGGTACAACCATGCCAAGTGTCATCCACCCAAGGGACACTTATCCTAGGGTTCAAGACAACACATTAGCACACCAAAAGACACTTGTCCAAGTTAGGCACCAAGTGTCACCAACCAAGGCCAAGCCACATGGGCGACACAAGCAACAACTCCTGCTTGGCGACACAAACAAGCTACTGGGCGACACACCATGGTGTTGGACGACACAAGACCACCTTGGATGATATACACGCACCCTAGGTCGACACAAACTCACCTTGGACGACACAAGGCAAACCATGGCCGACACAAGGCTCAAACAAGCCCAAACAACACATCTCAAGGCCCAAACAAGCTCAACTCAGGCCCAAAGAGCACAAACAACAAGCCCAAGCCTTCCTCTCAACCCTAAGGGAAGCAAAGAGGGGAAAACATCTCTCAAGATGGCAAACTTGCACACAAAACCCTAAACTTGGGTTATTTGAAAGTAGCCCCCTGAACTCTCAACAAAGCACAACAAAACCCTAATCACCACCAAAGGTGATTAGCAAGCATCAAAGAATCAAGATCAAGCTAAACAAACAGGGTAAACCCTAAACGCAGGTCAGGGTCCTTACAATCTAACCCCCTTTAAGGGATTTCGTCCCCAAAATCCGAAGAGAAAAGTGAGGGATACTTCCTCCTCATCTCTTCCTCAAGCTCCCACGTGGCTTCCTCAACGCCACGACCCTGCCAAAGAACCTTCACAAGAGCCAGGTCCTTCCTCTTCAACTTCTTGATCCTTCTGTCAAGGATCGCCACAGGACCCTCCTCGTAGGTCACATCTGCATCAAGCTCAACCTCAACTGGTTGTATCACTGTAGCTGAATCCGGATGACTTTTCTTCAGCATACTAACATGAAACACTGGATACAACCTGTGCAACTCTGGAGGCAACTCTAACTCATAAGCTACCTTGCCAACTCGTGCTCTGACTGAGTAAGGCCCCATATACCTGGGAGATAACTTACCCTTCCGTCCAAACCTTAGCACACCTTTCCACGACAAGACTTTAAGATAAACTTTGTCTCCTACCTGGAACTCCAAAGGTCATTGGCGATTGTCTGCATAAGACTTCTGTCTGTCCTGTGCCACTTTCAACTGTTGATGTATCACTTCGATCTTATATGTCATCTGCTGAACTAACTCAGGACCCAAAAGCTGATACTCACCGGACTCATACCAACATAAAGGAGATCTGCACTTCCTTCCATACAAAGCTTCATAAGGAGCCATGTCAATGCTCCACTGATAACTGTTATTGTAGGCAAACTCTATCAAACTCAGATGTACATCCCAGTTGCCTAGAAACTGCAAAACACAAGCTCGAAGAAGATCCTCCAAAATCTGTATAGTCCTCTCAGACTATTCATCTGTCTGCGGGTGAAAAGCTGTACTGAACCTTAACTGCGTTCCCAACGCCTTGTGCAACTCTTCCCAAAAACGACTGGTAAACTGAGGACCTCTGTCAGAAACTATCGTCGCTGGCACACCATGCAAACGTACTATCTCATCCACATATACTTGAGCTAGTTTCTCAGCTGTATACGTCGTCTTCACTGGTAGAAAATGGGCAGACTTAGTCAATTTGTCCACTATCACCCAAATGGAATCATGATTCCTAGTCATCCGGGGTAGACCAACTATGAAATCCATGGTTATATGATCCCATTTCCACTGCGGTATCGGTAAAGGTTGCAACGTACCTGCCGGCTTCTGATGTTCAGCCTTCACTTGCTGACATACCGCACATCTCGCCACGAACTCAGCTACATCCTTCTTCAAACCGGGCCACCAATACAACTCCTTCAGACTATGATACATCTTGGTGACACCTGGATGCATCGCATACATCGACGTATGTGCTTCCTCAAGCACCGACTTCCTCAGATCATCAGCATCTGGAACCACCATCCTATCATGATAGCAAACTAGTCCATACTCAGACTCATGAAACCCATCACGCTTGTCGCTGCCGAACTCTGATCTAAATAACTGTACCGCATCATCTGTCTGCTGCACATCCTTGATTTGTTGTCTCAACGTAGGCTCAACTTGCATCTGTGCAAAAAGACCAGACAACAAAGAAACTTCCATCTGCACATTCATATGTCGCAGAGAAACAAACATATCTTGTCTATGGCATACCAGAGAACTCAACTGTGCCTTCTGTACCGAAAGAGAAGAAGAAGACTTTCTGCTAAGCGCATCAGCTACCACATTCACCTTACCAGGATGATACTCGATAGTGTAGTCGTAATCATTGATCAACTCCATCCATCGTCACTGTCGCATGTTCAACTCTTGCTGCGTAAAGATGTACTTCAGATTCTTATGGTCCGTGAAGATCTGACACACTTCCCCATATAGATAGTGTCTCCAAATCTTTAACGTATGAACCACTACTACCAAATCCAAGTCATGAGTCGGATAGTTCTCCTCATGCTTCTTAAGCTGTCGCGAGGCAAAGGAAACCACATAATCTTCCTGCATCAACATACAACCTAAACCTTTCTTGGAAGCATCACAGAAAACAACATAGCCTTTCCCAGGCTCTGGCAAGATCAACAATGGAGCACTGGTCAGCTTCTCCTTCAGACTCTGGAAAGCTTGCTGACATCGATCATCCCATTAAAAAGGTACATCCTTCCTGGTCAACTTCGTCATCGACAAAGCGATCACACTGAAGTCCTTGATAAACCTCCGGTAGTATCCAGCTAAACCAAGGAAACTACGAACTTCGGTCGGCATCTTCGGCTGTTCCCAATCCACAATGGATTCCACCTTCTTTGGATATACTTTAACTCCTTCAGCAGATATCACATGACCCAAGAAAGTCACTTCATCTAACCAAAACTCACACTTACTGAACTTGGCATACAACTGATGTTGACGAAGAAGAGTCAATGCTTGACGAAGATGTTGCTCATGCTCTTGCCTGTCCCGACTATAGATCAAGATGTCATCTATAAAGACTACAACAAACTGATCTAAGAACGGATGAAACACTCTATTCATCAGATCCATGAAAGCTGCAGGTGCATTGGTTAACCCAAGGGGCATAACCACGAACTCGAAATGACCATACCTCATCCTGAAGGCTGACTTTGGTATGTCATCCGCCTTTATCCTCAACTGATGGTATCCATACCGTAGATCGATCTTTGAAAACACTGTAGCACCACGCAACTGATCAAACAGATCATCTATCCTTGGCAACGGGTACTTATTCTTGATCGTGACATTGTTCAACTGTCGGTAGTCTATACACAACCGCATCGAACCATCCTTCTTCTTAACAAACAACACAGGAGCACCCCACGGTGATGTACTTGGTCGGATAAAACCTTTCTCCAAAAACTCTTGTAACTGCTTCTTCAACTCTGCCATCTCTGCTGGAGCCATCCTATACGCTATCTGAGCAACTGGCTGCGTTCCAGGAACTAGATTGATCTCGAAATCAATCTCTTGGGGTGGAGGAACACCAGGAAACTCCTCAAGAAACACGTCTGCAAACTCTCAAACAACTGGCACCTCCTCAAGACTAGGACCTTTCACCTTGGTAACCACAACGGTATCCACCACGTGAGCTAGGAACGCCTCACATCCTTGTCGTAACAACTTATCTGCCACCATAGCTGATATCAAGCATGTCGGAAGAATCTTCCTATCTCCCTGGAAGGTCCACTTCTCTCTAGCAACATCGAACACTACCTGCTTGGATCCACAGTCCAAGACAACCTTATACTTCTCTAAGGTATCCATCCCAAGGATAACATCGAAACCATGCATATCAAGTGGTATATGATCCACTTGGATACGATGTCCCGAGAAAGACAAAAGACAACATGGACACTCTTCTCGAAGCAAAGAGGAACCATCAAGAGGGGTTCCTAACAACAAGCTATCCTTCTTACAACTAACAGGTAAACGACAGTTCTCAAGCATACTATAGGGGATAAAAGAGTGTGTAGCACCCGGGTCAACCAGAATAGATATAAAGCAAGAAGAAGACATATCAGAATGAAATAACTCCATCTGACCTATCACCACTCGCGGGTTGACTATCGCCTCCGGCTGACTCATGGCATAAAATCGGGTCGTTGCTTGCTGTCCACGACCTCTTCTTCCTTGAGCAGACGATCCAACTTGAGACGCTTGACCGTGTCCTCGACCTGTGCTACCACTAGCCTGCGGTCTCTCAGACTTCTGGAAACTCTGCCTCGGTTGCTGCGTCACTTCGACATCTCTATTTGGGCAATTAAACCTAAAATGCCCGACTTGTCCACAAAGATGACAAGACTTGTCCTCAAACCGTGGCCTAGCTGGCCCTGTCACTTCCACAGAAGCTGAACTGTGTGCCTTAGATGGCAAAGAAACATAACCTCTTCCCTTACTCGGAGACCACTGAGATGGTACACCAGCGCTTCTCATTGCTGATGGTGCTGAAAACCTGGGTTTCTTAAGGCCACCGAACCTCCATCCCTGAAACTGAGCAGGTCTTTTAAGAGACATAGACTCTCTTTTCTCCCGTATTGTCCTCTCGATCCGTTGAACAGATTCCACAAACGTGGCAAACTGCTCTCGGTTCTCCAACGCAGACACCAGGGTCTTCAACTCAGCACTCAAACCCTTCTCGAAACATTTGATCCGTTCCTCGTCTGTTGCCGCCATGTGAGGACAGAACCTCAACAGATCCATAAACTTGGCTTCATACTCGGTGATGTTCATCGTTCCTTGCCTCAGATTCTCGAACTGACTCACCTTCTCATCCAGGTACATCTTTGGGAAATATCTGGTGACAAACTCATGCCGAAATACTTCCCAACCGATCACCTCACCAGGCCGCTTCTCTTCCTCGATGGTTCACCAGTGACCAGCACTACCCTTCAGAAGGTAGACAACATGCTTTACCTTGTCTGCTTCGGGGATGTCAAGGATCCGGAAAGCCTTCTCGAGACTTGTCAGCCACAGATCTGCATCCGCTGGAACAGCCGTCCCAGCATAATCCAAAGCTCCAACTCGGCGAAGCCGCTCAAATGTCTTCCCAATACTCGATGCTTCTCCATGGGGAACCTGTGCTCGCAGAGGAGGCACTGGTAATCGCTCAACCATGAGATTCATCGTAGCCATTAACTGCCCCATAAGCTTTTGGTAAGCAGGATGTTCAAGTATGGCTGGGTTAAATTGGGGGACCTCAGGCACCCGATCTTCATGTGCCTGTCCATCTGCTCCATCAACCAATGCAGCATCACTATACTCAGTACAGTGTTCTTCATGGTTTCCAGACATCTTGACTTTTCTTCCGCTGAGGGCAGAAGATATTGTAAGAAAACCTAGAAGACATCATAAGAACAACTTAACCTAGTCCTAAATCCCTGTAGACTCAGCGAACCTAAGGCTCTGATACCAAACTTGTGGCAACACATCCCATTATCACACCAATAACGAGGTGTTACGCGAAAACGTGCAGAAATCACCATAACCACAGATTATCAAAAACACGGGTTAATTAAAACCGATTACGGAAAACAGATAAACTGTGAAACTATTACTTTCCAATCCTCATCCTGCACAGAAACATGTCAAGTATATATATATATACATCCACGAAAGCTGATACGTGTCCACAGCTCAGAAACAGCTGTTCGTCCATCACATGAGTTCACCAACTGTTCATATACAGAAAAGGCCCACATCCGGCCAACAGTAGGATATACAAATGTCATCGATCGATCATCGTGAAACAACATCAAAACACTGCCAAGGACCTGAGAGTACAGGGATGACTCTAGACTCTACTACAAAATATCCAAAATAGCAGCATGTCCAATGCTTGCCTTCTATTGCTCCTCAAGCTGCTCGGCTGCTACACCACGACCACGACCACGTCTACCTCGACCACCTAAAAAGGGGTTAAACCAGCGGGGTGAGACAATTGAACAATTGTCCCATCGGGAAACATAACTCCCCACCACAACTACAGAACCTCAGCAAGATAAACTATAACAACAGATAACTAATCAACAGTTATAACATGAGCAGTCTACGTAAAGCAAGGCTATTCTTATCGACAAGCTTACTAGATGTACAAGTGCATATAACCGGATATCTTTCAACGGAACATGATTGACAAGATAAGATATATCATTATATAACATGATTATCAGAACAAGATATGATGCCACATAACCTGATTATCAAGATAAGTCATATTGCCACATACCTGTTAAATATAGAAGTAAGTGCAAGATATAACAAAGATATTACACAAACAAGGCCTCAACCAATGTTTCGTGTTTTTCTTAAGCAGTAAGTACTAAACGGCTGTATTATGTATTATTATTATGCCCTGAGGATTTGAACCGTACCATTCAAATCCAACCTTCGGCTGCGAAGCCTAAATCCAGTGCCATACAAGGTCAATGGAAGAGCTGGACTCCACGACCTCCCACCTCGTGGTCAGTACACGAGTACAACACAAGCAGGACCGTAGTCACATGCTGAAGTGGTCTTAGCCACATGGGCAGCTCCATAGGCTACCCTCACTCTAGCCCACCTTGGTACAGGTCTCAGTGCTAGTAAAACTGAGCCACGGGCCTATTCACCGTGCTCTGAGCCATGAACGCATTCATGCTCCTCACATCACATGTCTTGAGCCATGGGCCTGTTCACCATGCTCTATATACGTATCTGAGTCTGCAACCGAAGTTACACTCTTACCTCCTCATTTTTAGGCTAGGAGCAACCTACACATATTCAACAATATGCGCTTCTAGGTTAACCCGTTTCACCATCACCTAGTCCTGACGATGATGGACCTATGGCCCGGGCAAACTACATGATATAATTCCACTATAATTAATTAGTATCTTTTAGATGGATTGCAGGATTCAACCAAGTATCATAGAACAAATATCAAGGTAATGTTACTCATCACATATATCACATAGCCCTTCCATGGCTACACATCACCTACATGGTTAGGATACACAATAACCATAGATTCAACATAAGGAATATGCTCACTATCATGAGCTATCATTCAAGATAATCTATTTATCAATATTACACTATTTGATGATCAAGCTTGTTAAGCACATCATACCATAATCATGCCTACCCTTATCTCAGGATTATAAAAACAATCAGGGTATTCACTTTATATAAAAATTATGTTGAGTATACAAAGCAACTACTATTGTTACCAAAATCATTACTGTTACCATCCACTGTCATCATTCATATCTTTGTCATTAAGCAACCATCAATGCAACTACCACTTATCATTATCATTAATAAGTAAGCATAAGACTCATATCAATATCATGTCATTACTACTCTTGATACCATTATTACTATTATCAGCATCATCATCTACAATTATCTTCATTTCTATGTCATTAAGCAAACTATTAATGTAACTGCCACTTAGCCACATTATTCCAATCATTATCATTATTATTACTTTCTCTTACTAGCAAGGCATCACCTTCATCAACACAACTAACATCACCAACACTATTGACATCTTAGTTATCAACAACATTATCATCATGACTATCATTAATACTACCATGTCATTATTATTGTTACTAAGAAAGGTATTACTACCGAGATTTGGTTATGCATAAGCATCTACTGTCATGATACTTGGGACCGTCACCAAAGGACCTAACTGCCCTCACCTAAGACCTCACAACCCTCACTACTGCTAACTTGCTCGGGTAGGCATGGGAAGGCATCAACGCTGCGTTGCACCCAGCGCCCAGCCCGCAACGCCCCGTTACTAGAAGGAGTGTCACACATCAATGAGTGTCGCGCGATACACCCCATTGGGCAACGCCCGTCACGGCCAACACCTGACGCCCGATAACCAAGGGATAATGCCCATCTAACAACTCCACAACAGCCAGGAGAGAGAAGGAGAGAGAGAAGGAAGGAAGAGAGTGAAGTACTCCTGATATCGTGCAACCACTCTCAAGGCCTAACAGCCAACACTCATCCAGACTAGAGGCATGACGCCCATCACAACCCCACTCACTGTCGCGCGTCACAGCCTAGGCCTATCGGCCGACACACCAAGATGCAATGCCCGTCAGGGCTATCGGCCGTCACACTTAGTTGCATGTCGTGCAACCCAAACCAAACCATCCAACCAAGCCCTGCCGTCCGCCACAAGAACAAAGGCCTATCGTCTAAGAGAAGGACAAGAACATAGCTCAACAAGGTATACAAACATATCGGCCAACCAAAGCTTAGCTCACCCTATCGCCCAACACATGGGCAGGGTATCGGCCAACCTCAAGGACTCACCATATCATCCACCAAGGTACCCTATCGTCCATCAAAGAGAGCATCCTATCGTCCAACACAAGGACAAAGGGAACCATGTCGTCCAACCTCAAGGATATCATCCAACACATCCACAACAAAGGGATGTCGCCCAACCCTAGGTCACCATCAACCTCCATCTCAAGGGAACCCAAACCCTAGATCACTAGAAACCCTAAACCCTAAGGGTATATCGGCCACCAAAGGAAACTCAAGCAAGGTACAAAACTAAGGAACTAAGCTAACTATTATCATGTAACAAGGTTATTGCTAGAGGTAAAGGAATTAGGGTTAGAAGTTATGCAACCCGCCTTAAGCTCCAAGCTCCAAGGTCCAAAGCTATCGTCCACCAAGCTCCTCTAGGAAGGTGTATCGGCCACCAATTCAACTCCAAGGGAGTGTATCGGCCAACACAAGCAAGATGGAGAGGGATATCGAGCACTCAAGGTGGAGGAGAGACCAAAATATCAAAGGAGACCAAGGCAAGGAGAAGAGCTACCTATATAGGAAGAAGGGGAGGAGAAACCAAGGTACAACCATGCCAAGTGTCGTCCACCCAAGGGACACTTGTCCTAGGGTTCAAGACAACACATTAGCACACCAAAAGACACTTGTCCAAGCTAGGCACCAAGTGTCACCAACCAAGGCCAAGCCACATGGGCGACACAAGCAACAACTCCTGCTTGGCGACACAAACAAGCTACTGGGCGACACACCATGGTGTTGGACGACACAAGACCACCTTGGATGACATACACACACCCTAGGTCGACACAAACTCACCTTGGACGACACAAGGCAAGCCATGGCCGACACAAGGCTCAAACAAGCCCAAACAACACATCTCAAGGCCCAAACAAGCTCAACTCAGGCCCAAAGAGCACAAACAACAAGCCCAAGACTTCCTCTCAACCCTAGAGGAAGCAAAGAGGGGAAAACATCTCTCAAGATGGCAAACTTGCACACAAAACCCTAAACTTGGGTTATTTGCAAGTAGCCCCCTCAACTCTCAACAAAGCACAACAAAACCCTAATCACCACCAAAGGTGATTAGCAAGCATCAAAGCATCAAGATCAAGCTAAACAAACAGGGTAAACCCTAAACGCAGGTCAGGGTCCTTACATAATGTTTCTTTTATCCATGTATAGGAGAATAAGAGAGTCGAGGATATAGTTGCTAAGAAGGTCAATGATATAGTTGCTGAGAAAGTCAAGGAAGAAATAGTGCGGTGGCAGGCATCTCAGGCTTCCAATCAACCTATGGCGACCCACTCTTCTCCTGATGCATAGACTGTGAGTAATCCTGGAGACCCATCGCCTAACACGTCTGCTGTAAGTATTGTTTATGACATTGTAGCTAGTCTTTTCAAGATGATATGTTTTCAATATGATATGTATATATGTATAACATTCTTTACGTAAATTTGTAGGCATTGAAGCCATGCCGCTTAAGAATGCAAGACTATGTTGTTGCAGAGGTGCAGGCTTACCAGTCCCTTCATGGGACAACGTTTCATGGGACTCCAATGCCGTAGGGCTACGTTCGTGTGAGCCTCATATGTGTATTACCTGATTGGAGGGAAGTTGCATTGCCATATGCCCACCCAGATATTGATACACTTGGTGAGGCAAAAGGCGGGGTGATATTTTGGCCCAAAGCAAATGTCGTCTACACTACTAAAATTTTAAGATAAATTTACATTACTTTAGATTGTTAATGTGTATATATGAGGTCAACTGATATGAAATTATATATATAGGTTAAAAAGAAGACACCCGAAGCACCTAGGCCTCCACCTCCACTTCCTGCATTACCAAGTTGGGTTCCAACTGACCTAAAATACCCATTAGGTTCTGCTGGTAGGGGAATGGCATGTTGGCTACGGGCACATAATATACATTGCCCTATAATTGTTTCTTTAGAAGCAGATTATGCAGGTCAATCATACGATAGATCTTTATTTATACAAGATATTATTGAGATGTTTATGTATGATTGGCTGAATACATCAATGATAGAGACATGGATAAGGTGAGATCTTGTTTATACATCCATATACCTTGTGTAAGATCTGGTGATCTGGTTTCTTATATATTAATGCATACGTAATACATGTTTTGCAGCTACTTAATCAAAGATCAATGTAAACAATTTGCATTTGATCATGTGGGTTTTTTGATTCCATAATTGATTAGTATGGTAGCTAAAGACCCTGATAGTGTTCAACAATACTGTATAGATTCTTTTACAATTTTCGGTCAGCAAAAGAAGACGATAATAATAGCTCCATTCAATGTCAAGTAAGTTTACTTTATTTATAATTTGGACTTAAGAAAAATCCATTTTTATTGTGCATTTTGAGTTATTAATTTTTAACTTTTTTACCTCTAGCGTTAGACATTGGGAGTTACTAGTTATTGTCCCCGGGACATTCACTGTTTATTATCTAGATCATGCGGGTAGTACATTGAACACTAAAATTGGACACATATTGAGAATGCCATTATTCTGGTGAGAAATATTTCATTTTTATATCCGTTAACATCTATTATTACATTACTATTTAATTATGCAACTTACTGTGTTACATTAACATGTAGGGGTTTATATTCATTCAAAAATGCTGGAGGAAATGTCCCAAGGAGAAAGAACCAACCAATAATTTGGGAGAATGTAAAAGTAAGTTCCCGACTCCAATGTATATATTATTTATGTGAACTGTGCTTAGTTGTATTTTTTAATATTTTGTATGTTTCAATTTATAGTGCGCTACACAAGACAACGGCTGGGCATGCACATACTATGTGATGCGATTTATGCAGATGATTATCTGACATGCCGCATTGGATATTAATACCACACATGAGGTATTATATATAGTCTCATTAGTTAGTATGAAATATATCATTCTTATTTTTATATTATTACTTATATATATACATCATTCTCTTTGCAGGTGTTTAAAACTGACCACACTATAGGTAAATGCTTAAAAAATGTACATGCTCCATATACGATGGAAGCATTAAATGAAGTAGGAGAAGAATGGGCAAAAGTCATACAAGCAGTGGCAATTGTAAGATATAATTGGGATGTTGATAGCGATACTGAATGATATTTTGTAAATGAATATTTCTGAATGTTTATACATGTCTGAATGTTTCTACATGTATTTGAATGTTTCTACATGTGTGAATGTGAGAATTGAATTGATGTCTGAATGTATCTACTTGTGTGAAAAAATATTTGTTGATTTTGTAGGTTTGTGGCCTGTTTGTAGGCTGATATCAATGGATGTCGTAAACCTGCAATTCAGAAAATTGAACTACAGGTTCTCATCCTGCTGACCAGCCACAGCAGGCCTACAAACTGATAAGAAAAAAAAAATTTTTAAAGTATAGGCGTGTGTTATTTATAGAACACCGTCATCAAAGGCCTACAGCTTCAGTTACTAGATAAAAACCGACGCCTAATATGACAAACAACCCGACCATGCAGGAAAGCACGACCGTGGTGGAAAAGGCGTCGCTTATTCATATAAAACTGACGCCTATAGTACTAAACATGCACGTGTAGCAAAGCACGGCCGTGTCGTCTGGGAGTATGGCGTCGGTTGTTCAGTTGTTAACCGAAGCAGAAAGTGTCCTAGGTGGTGCCCTTTTTTGTGGCGCGAACCCTATAGACGTCGGTCAACTATATATAACTGATGCCTATAGATCATATAGGCGTCGGTTAGAAAACCAAAGTCGAAGAGTTCGACCTTTAGCGGCACCCACATAGGCGTCGCTTGAAAACCATCACCAAAGGGGGTTAAACAACTGACGCCAAAGGCGTATTCTGTAGTAGTGATCCCAGAGGGGAACCACTCGCTACTAAAAATTTGAATAATAGAACCTCCAGACCAGACACACCTAAAAGATATGTTGGAGTGGGTGTAAAATTTTCAAATCTTATTAATGGTGTACAAAAGACCCAAGTAAAGTAGCAGAATTTTATTTCATAACTATAATCAATTTTTCAAAAGTACATCATAATCTCCCACAAAAGGGTTTACATGTAAAATACAACACATGGATCTAAGTAGAGGGAAATCTAGACCATAACAAGTTTGTCTCCAAGCTTTAACTATTTAAGATAAGTCCAAGTCTTCATGCCATGTCATTCAAGTCCTTCACCTAGGGTTGGAAGCATACCCCAGCAAGAAGAGAAAAATATAAGACATTAGTAAAGGCTGGTATGTGCATAATAAGTAGGAAATTGAGCAATATAATAAAATAAAGGACATAAAAATACATGGCTTCCCATAGAATAGTAATGGCTACCCAATTGGGCGTAAAATAAAAGAATCACAATAAAAGAGGCAAATAAGAGTAAAGTATAAAATAGAGCATCCATGTGTTTCACCTGTGACAATACTAGACAATAAAACATGTAGGTAGGAAAAAACACATCTACCAAAAATAATGTGGGGTGAGCAGGGTCTTGTATAAATCTACTCTAAAATATGGAGTGGCAGGGTCTGTCAACATCTCCTTAGACACATTTGCCTTAAATATTTTCATATGTAGGAATTTTCACATTTGCATTCATATGTGCGAATCTTCACATCCACATAAAAAGTACATCATACTAGTAGTCACCACATGATGCATAACAAAAGAGTAAGAAAGTATAAAAGAGAATAAGAGAGATAAGAACATCCAAAAAAATAAACTAGGATCAGAGAATCCATGGTCTCACATAATGTGTCATATAAACATTCACTACAAAGGTGGGAAAAGAAGCACATATCACAAAACAATGTTCCAACATGGGAAAAGCATAATAAAGAGACTAAGAGAATGTCCAAATATGATCATGATGCGATGATTTTGAGTCGCATTTAGAGACCTATTTCATATGTGTTTTGTGCTTTAATTACTCATTTTCATGGATATTATTGCATAATTCACTTTATTTGGTCTTTGCCATCATTTTATATCAAATCCCCTTTGTTTCACTATTTTAAGCATTATTGATCATCTTATCATAAATCGTGTGGATTTACTTGGTCTTGTTGTGAAATTTCAGGAAAAACAAGTATCTTCTTCCGTCGATACCATCGACGGATGTCGATACCATCGACCAAGCCACAGGTTGTCAGCCGAGAAGAGCAATACAGAGTCGATACCATCGACACCCATGTCGATGGCATCGAGATGTCTACAGGCTGCTGGCGAGGATGAAGTCGATACCATCGACGCAAGTCGATGCCATCGACTCAAGGACAGCTACAACGTCGCTAAACGACAACAACCGACGCTAAAGGAGTCGATACCATCGACACCCAAGTCGATGGTATCGAGATCATGACAGGCGCTCAGAATAAAAGAAAGGAAAGCTGCCGCTAATCCGCTGTGTCGATACCATCGACTCGCGTCGATGGTATCGACGCCGACATATATGCGTTGGATTTGTTTTGATTTTGATCGGACGGCTGTTGTTATTTGACGACCTAATTAGGGACTTATACCTAATGACGGCCGCCCAGACGTGATCATCATCTCATTTTGGATTGCACGAGTGCCGAGGAGGAGAGAAAGGAGAACAGAGGCCGAGAAGCTCATCCCGGGTGATTCGGACGCTGCCGAAGACAATTTCCACCACCGACAGGCGGGAAAAGCTTGTGTTCTACGCCAAGGATCCACCGGTTCTTCTCCGTTCAGGGGTTTTCCCATTTATTTCACATTTTTCTTATGAATTCCCCAATTTCTACCATGTATTCGTGTAAGATGAACATGAGAGGCTAAAACCCTCAATCTTTAGGACCGGGAGTAGCCCGGGGATACATTGTATGATGATTTTATATTGATAATTCATATTTTTCTCTCATATCCGTGGTATAAATTCGTTTTCACTATTGCTATTGTTATGTTTGATCACCATAATAATAAATTAATGCCCTTAATCACTTCAACAGAAGGATTAACGGTTGAAATAGACGAATTCTACATTAATTAATAAAACCCTTGACAAAGGAGTTGTAAAATTAATGGTGGGAACTGAGAGACCGTTTATAATGCACTTAGTTTAGGGGAATGATTACTACGACGGTGGAATCAACCTAAATCTAAGTAGTGAATTACACCACGACAGTGGGTAATTCTGTTTTCAGGCCACTACCCGGATAGAGAGAGAAGTGTGAGGAATTATATGAAATCTAATACAATGTTGACCCGCGGTGAAACCGCCATCCTAAAGATATCCTTTTAATTGATTAAATTAACCTTTAATCGATTGTTTTCTTTGTTTGATTTTTATTTTCTTTTAATTTGAACAACAAAACCTTACTTTGTTAATCGGTCTAGCTGATTGCGATTAGTTAGTAGAAGTCTCCAATAATTCATGTATCCCTGAGTTCGACTCGGGCCTCACAAGGCCTATATTACTCGACGCGTACACTTGCGTTTTTAGCGCGTAGTAAAATACACGTCAAGTTTTTGGCGCCGTTGCTGGGGATACGGCGAATTATTGGCACTTTGAGTGCTAAGAGCGGCCATTCTAGGCCACATTTTTTTTTATTAATTTTAAAACAATTTCAAAAATTCCTTTATTTCTCTATAATTGTGTTGACTCGTTCAAAGCATTGTACTGAACCCCTATTTCCATATTTCAGGCGCTTTGCATGGTGCACACACGTAGTCGAGACTACGTGAATCGCACACCTGAGGTTCCATCTGCGGGACCAGAGGACGAGGATTACTACGAGGAGGAACACCAAAGTGATATAAATTCTGAATCTGAGTAAGAACAAGCAGAAGAAATGGTTGAAGCACAGACAATTTGGGAGAAGATCAAGGCGTCTTCTTCCTCAACATCAAAGGGGCCCATAAAGAAGCAGGCGGACAACATACCGACATACAAGATCGATCCGGCACTGATTAACTTGGTCAAATCTAACGCATTTCACGGGCTGAAAAATGAAGATCCAGTGGCACACATTAGTCAGTTTGTTGAAAATTGCGATATGGTGAAGATCGACAGGTTCCCGCAAGATGCGTTGTATCTCAAGTTGTTCCCAAGTTCCTTGGCTGGAGTAGCAAGAGAGTGGCTTCATAACCTCGACGACGAGTTTGTTGAATCATGGGATCACATGGTGGAGGTTTTCTTCGAGAGGTTCTTCCCTCTTGAGAAGACCAATGATATGATCCGGAAGATCCACAATTTCACCCAACAGGCGGGTGAAACTTATTCTGAGACTTGGGAGCGATTCCAGGTCATGTTGAGGAGATGTCCACACCATGGACTAGACAAGGAAACCCAAGTGAAGATCTTCTACTTTGCTCTCTCCGAGCATGATAGAAGTAACCTGGACTCGGCTGGTTCTGGATTTTTCTTAAATAACACCGATATCAGATGTTGGGAGATACTGAAAAACATGGCTAGGAAACAGTCATGGGGTGACAGAGGTGCCGTGGAACATGTCAAGGCTGCTGGTGAATCCAGAATAGTGAGGGAGTTGAATGCCAAGTTAGATCTTCTAGCCAAGAAGGTGCTAACTAAGGAGGATGCATCTGATGATGGGGAGGCCCAAGTGAAGTTCATGCAACAACAGGGCTATAGAACCAATGACTATGCATGGAGAAAGGATAAGAAGTTTTCATGGAAGGATCCGAATAATTTTCTGCAGGATCCGGATGCCAAATCACAGCAAAAAGCCGAGGACAAAAACACTGAATTGCTGAGTCAAATGGTACAGCAAAACCAAGAGATGATGGCCATGTTTGGAAAACAATTGCAATCTCAAGGTGACATTCTAACCAAATTTGGGCAGACGCTGCAAAGCCATGGAGCACAGATGCGGGCATTAGAGACCACCGTGGCACAGATTTCAAATGAAGTGGCGGCCATCAAGCACGCCAATCAACAGAAACCAGCGGAGAATGCGAACGTGGCCCAAGCACATCATCAGGTTAAGTACATGTCGGTGGTAAGAAATGAGGAATTTCAGGTGCAAGAAGTTGTAGAAGAAAGAAAAATGACTTTCAATGTGAATGCAACACCGGCGATACCGTATCCACGCACTTACTATAGATTGCCGGGCGGAAACCATTTCTTCAGAAAATCAGAGAGAGTTGTGAGTATGGTATCCCCATCTAGGCAAGAGGAGCAGGTGCAGGTTGTTTGTGCACATGTGGAGACATCTGAGGTGAGAGAGGAACCACAACAAGCTGCTACTATTGATGATGTCTCGCCAAAGCCCACGTCCGAGGGAATGATTGAAGCAAGCTTAGGGGAGGTACCCCCGAAAAGCTCTTATGTGCCACCTCACAGGCGTGTTGAGGCAGCAGATGTTTCAAATTTGGTTAATCCTAAGTCAAAGAAAGAGCATCGTCACTTTAAAAAATTCCTGGAGATATTCCGAAAACTCCACATCAACGTTCCATTAGTGGAGATGATCGAGAAAGTACCCGCCTATGGGAGGTTCATTAAAGAAATCATCAATAAGAAGAGGCGGATAAAAGACGATGAAATTTATTGGATGAATGAGACAGTGAGCTCTATGATTCACGGGAGTTCACCATAGAAGAGAAAGGACCCAGGAGGTTTTTACATTCCGTGTTCAATAGGTGGTCAACATGTTTCTAAAGCGCAATGTGATTCCGGCGCTAGTATAAATCTCATGCCTTTGGCTACATTTCAAAAGTTGGGGTTAAAAGAGATAAAGAAGTTGGCTGCAACAATTGAATTAGCAGATGGGTCTACAGTGAGACCCTATGGAGTATGTGAAGATGTTCTCATCAAAGTGGATAAATTCATATTCCCTGTGGACTTTGTCGTCATGGATATGCCACCACTCCAAAGCTGTGAAATTCTTCTAGGAAGACCGTTTTAAGCAACGACAGATGTCGTGACTGCCTTAGGGAGAGGTACTCTGTCTTTGGGCATTGGAGGAGATCGTGTTGAATTCAAATTACCGAATGATCCTCTAAGCCCAGTTCCCAAGGTGAAAAGATGATGATTGTCACACCGTCTAGCCTAAGACGCTAAAGAAGGGCGCTTGTTGGGAGGCAACCCAACCATTGGTACATTAGGATAGTTTAATATAGTTGTAGATTGCTTTTATTTCGTGTTACTTTTTAGTTTAAAAATGATACCTTGATCCGTTTGTTAAATGTGCAGGAACAGGCAGGGTCGATACCATCGACACATCAGTCGATGGTATCGACATGGGTTCAGGTTGACAGCTGCAAAAATTGCACTGAGTCGATACTATCGACGGTCCCGTCGATGGTATCGACATACCTACAGGCAGGCTGTGCAATAAATGCCAGTCGATACCATCGAGATCTCTGGAGATTTTCAGAAGAAATCGACTCAGTAGAGTCGATACCATCGACACACAGGTCGATGGTATCGACATTTACAAGTGAAAAAGGCGGCAGCCGGACTCGCGAGGCAGTTGCCCTAATCAGCGAGTCGATACCATCGACTTCCGTCGATGGTATCGACGGGTACACAGCAGTGTCGGTGTCAGTTATTCAAGATGGGGTTATTGGCCAAATGAAGTCACATCATCCAGAGCAAATCCATACCCCACGACCCTGGCAGTACCTACCTCCGCCTCCACAAGAATGATCATGGTATCACTGTTCCACCCTTAAGTTGGTTTTTGACTATGAGGCCATAGTCGAATTCAAGCTTAGGGGGGTGGCTGGAACAGCGCTATCTTTTATCTTTTCTTTAGTTGTTTTTAGTTTCTGCTTTGTTATTTGTTCTTGCAATTTTAGTGTTTGTTTAGGATCCACATCTATCTAGTGTAATTGTGGATGTCGTAAAAATTGTCATCTTGCTGTTTTCATGGGGAAATTAAGGGAATTTAAAATTTTTTCGAGATACTGTAAATTGGGGAACTTGTTCTATGAAAATGATTGATTATGTCAACTTTGAAGCAATATGTCATACTCACACCCCCATTGACTCATGAAAAGTGGATAGTAACGGTTGTTTGAGCCTAACCTAATCAAATGGTAATGAGACCTTAATCAGATGTAAGAGAAAGAACCCTTTAAACTACTACACATGTCAGTAAGGAGGGACACATAATTTTCTTCTAAGGTTCAGTCACTTAATCTTGTGATCACTCCACCCCATTTTCCATAATCCACCCAAGAATTGGAAGTAAAGTGCAGTTTAAATTTCTTTTGCGTGCATAGCATGTAGATAGGGTTTGCATTCCTATTTTCATAATTTTGCATACAACAAAAAAAAATATACGATGATACATGCACATTACCTTTAGGTGCATGTCATGTAGTTGCACTCATAACTTTTATGATTTTCATGCATAAGTACACCATGTACCTCAGTTTGTCTTGAAAAGTGATCTAAATTGTCCCATACCCTCGAAATAGTACAAAGATTTCCAATCATGAAGAAAAATAGCCTAACACATGTATCTCTAAGCAATTATGGATACGTGGGCTAAAAGAAAAAAAGTTTGAAAATCTGAAGAAAAAATGAATGAAAAAAAAGAGAATTTAGAAGGAAATGGAATATGAGGGAGAAAGGAACAGGATATCACTTGCATAACAAGGAAATTGAGTACATGATGTGGCTTAATTAGATTTCTATCTCTTTTTGAGGTGGAAGGTTAGTGCATGCATCATTCCACCCAATTTTAAGCATTAGGGCATTTTCAATGTGCATTTGCATCATTTAGGACATTTTGTTGTATGCATTTTGAAACTGTGCAATACTTCCAAATTCTTCCATGAACTACCCATTTCATCCACCCGTTGCTTGGATTGGTAGGCCACCGTGATTTTCTCCTCACTCATGTTTATCAGGAGAACTTCTTCCATGTAGATGGTAGTTAGGGCGAGCAACGTAGTTTAGGCGATCACAAGATGCACCATGGCTGAATCAGAGAACTTTATTATGTTAACTGCCTTATGTGATAGTGTTCATCGGTTTGAAGGATAATTTCTTTTATTGATGATTATTGTCGCCTGTAGGGTAATTACTGTTCTGTGATTAGGAAAGGCCGGTTTGAGAATGTCCAGTGGGAGTAATGTGGGATGTGGGGTGATGTGTTGATTGTTAGTTGACATCTGCAATCCTATTCTAAGGGTTAGTTGCTCGAGGGAGAGCAATGTTTAAGCTTAGGGGAGTTTGATGCGATGATTTTGAGTCGCATTTAGAGACCTATTTCATATGTGTTTTGTGCTTTAATTACTCATTTTCATGGATATTATTGCATAATTCACTTTATTTGGTCTTTGCCATCATTTTATATCAAATCCCCTTTGTTTCACTATTTTAAGCATTATTGATCATCTTATCATAAATCGTGTGGATTTACTTGGTCTTGTTGTGAAATTTCAGGAAAAACAAGTATCTGCTTCCGTCGATACCATCGACGGATGTCGATACCATCGACCAAGCCACATGTTGTCAGCCGAGAAGAGCAATACAGAGTCGATACCATCGACACCCATGTCGATGGCATCGAGATGTCTACAGGCTGCTGGCGAGGATGAAGTCGATACCATCGACGCAAGTCGATGCCATCGACTCAAGGAGAGCTACAGCGTCGCTAAACGACAACAACCGACGCTAAAGGAGTCGATACCATCGACACCCAAGTCGATGGTATCGAGATCATGACAGGCGCTCAGAATAAAAGAAAGGAAAGCTGCCGCTAATCCGCTGTGTCGATACCATCGACTCGCGTCGATGGTATCGACGCCGACAGATATGCGTTGGATTTGTTTTGATTTTGATCGGACGGCTGTTGTTATTTGACGACCTAATTAGGGACTTATACCTAATGACGGCCGCCCAGACGTGATCATCATCTCATTTTGGATTGCACGAGTGCCGAGGAGGAGAGAAAGGAGAACGGAGGCCGAGAAGCTCATCCCGGGTGATTCGGACGCTGCCGAAGACAATTTCCACCACTGACAGGCGGGGAAAGCTTGTGTTCTACGCCAAGGATCCACCGGTTCTTCTCCGTTTAGGGGTTTTCCCATTTATTTCACGTTTTTCTTATGAATTCCCCAATTTCTACCATGTATTCGTGTAAGATGAACATGAGAGGCTAAAACCCTCAATCTTTAGGACCGGGAGTATCCCGGGGATACATTGTATGATGATTTTATATTGATAATTCATATTTTTCTCTCATATCCGTGGTATAAATTCATTTTCTCTATTGCTATTGTTATGTTTGATCACCATAATAATAAATTAATGCCCTTAATCACTTCGACAGAAGGATTAACGGTTGAAAAGAGACGAATTCTACATTAATTAATAAAACCCTTGACAAAGGAGTTGTAAAATTAATGGTGGGAACTGAGAGACCGTTTATAATGCACTTAGTTTAGGGGAATGATTACTAGGACGGTGGAATCAACCTAAATCTAAGTAGTGAATTACACCACGACAGTGGGTAATTCTGTTTTCAGGCCACTACCCGGATAGAGAGAGAAGTGTGAGGAATTATATGAAATCTAATACAATGTTGACCCGCAGTGAAACCGCCATCCTAAAGATATCATTTTAATTGATTAATTTAACCTTTAATCGATTGTTTTCTTTGTTTGATTTTTATTTTCTTTTAATTTGAACAACAAAACCTTACTTTGTTAATCGGTCTAGCTGATTGCGATTAGTTAGTAGAAGTCTCCAATAATTCACGTATCCCTGAGTTCGACTCGGGCCTCACAAGGCCTATATTACTCGACGTGTACACTTGCGTTTTTAGCTCGTAGTAAAATACACGTCAGATCACTATACCAATAACAATGTAAGGTACTTCACATGAAGCATATTTTAAAAAGAATAGGATATTGTGTAGGCTAATGTCCGTAGGACCAAGATAAATATGAAAATAGGTTAATTGCTCAAAGGAATATTAGGGGATGCAAACATACCTCTAAATAGAGTCCGAGCAATACTCTTCACCGATCTAGTTGTTTCCTAGATCACTTTTGCCTAATTACAAATTATTCACATGTATTAGTCTTTGAGATTCACATATATGTAATGAAAACCTAATTCTAGACCCTTTTGGGAAACCTCAAATTTGGTAACAAAACCTAGACCAAATGGTTCCTTATATTTTTTTATCAAGAAAACATATTTATTTGTTATATTTGGAGTTAAGATGAAATAGTTACCAATTTTAGGGATTTTATATTAATTAATTACAATATTCAAAAATCCATTATTAATAACATGAAAATCAGGCCTTGAAACTATTTTTATTAGAAAGAACACATTTTTCTAATTCCAAAACATAATTTACTTTAATTTTTGGACAAACGAATCAAAAGATATAATTTTTATAAAATCGGCCAATAAAAAAACAAATCATCTCATGGAGAGAGAGAGAGAAAGAGAGAGAGTAAACGTCAGGGCAAAACCAAAATAAAACCTTGGGATCATCCCTTACCTCACATTCCAACCATGGCCGCGAGCTGTAGAGCTCACTTTTTGGGCAAAATCGCCATACATATTTATTCAAGAAACCAAAGACATCGAAGCGAAGGCCAAGGTACATAGGAATCACCGCGAAGATCAATTCTAATCTGAGTGCCCCCAAGGTTATGTGCACAGTGCTACAAACTCTGAACAAGTCCAACACAATGATCATTCATGGGTTCTTGGGAACAATTAATGTGAGAGAGAAATTACTAAACTGCTAAACTGCTAAAGTGCTAACATATTTATAGATGGGGATTAGGTTTTGACCTTCTGGTGTAGTTGGTCTCAGAGAGATTTGGGGAGGATTTAGGAATTTCTCAGATTCTTCATGAAAAGAAACAATTAGGGTACCATGTTGTGTGCAAACAGATAAGGAAACCAATGGAAAAAGAATCATGTGGAATGATCAACCGTGCTGTGAGAAAATCGATTTTGAGAATCACCCAACTATGTGCCAACTTTCCTTCACCGTGTGAGATAAATAACGACTCCCAGAGTGTTTGATCTAGATTCGATAGTCAAGGGGGATACACACATCAGTGGAAAGGAAATAAGGTCTGTGTGACAAAATAAATGACATACTAGTCAAATTAGAATAAAGCGGTGATATAATTATGTAATTTTTTCTCTCTCTTCCAAAAAGGATGCAAACGAAGTCCAAATCAATTGAAACTTGATACCTAGCCTATTTTCAACATGTAGAATCCGAATTTACAATTAGATTTTCCTTTGAGGACTTTTGATTAGTCAATTAAGCCAAATCTTATTTTCTCTTGCTTCATGCATTAATGACTATAAGATTCTCCAAATTTTATTAAACTTCATTCATAAGTCATATGTAATGGGTTGGATAAGATTTTGCCATTATTTCCTTATGTTTAAGTTATTTGTTTGATTAATCAATGCATTAAACGTTCTACACACTTTTTCTCTCCTGATCTACACATGTATATTAATGACTATCCAAATTACATGAAAATTCACATATAGCCTTATTTTAACATGAAGATTTCGAATCTAAAGTTATTTTCCTCTTTTGAAGTCATTTATTATTTTATTTTATATTTTAGGGAGAAACTCATATCTTACTTTCCAAATTGAATTAAATTATTTATTATTAGGTAAATAATGTGATCTTGATTCCCAAGGAAATAAGGACCCAAGGAATTCGAATTTCACATTAGATATGATTTTTGAAATCTCTTTCTCTAAATTAAAATTTTTGTCTTGACATCATTGTATTTATTTCATCATCCTTATTGTTTAATTTATTGTGTCACCTTACCTTCACTCTTATTACCAAAAGGGTTGTATTTCATTATTGTGCACGAGACATTACATGTATTCTTTTTTTATCTCATTAAGGTATTAATTCCATATTTATTTGAATATTGTAGCATTATTCTCTATCATGGACATTTTAGTTCTTTTATGCATATTATTTTTAACATCATACTTTGATCAACATTATCACATGTGACACATTTTATTGGTCTAAAGATTAATTATGAGAGCATTAGATCATATTTATTTTTATGTCTACAGTTTAGGGTTTCATTTAGGCTACCAATGTGTATATATTTATCCTAGAACGAAGCTGACTATCCTCCAAGACATATGATTAGGGTCAAGAGGCTAGGTTTTAGTTCGTTATAGAACCCATCAATTACTTGATTTTGGGGACAATGCCTTCCTTGTACTTAGGACCATTGAAGCACTGAATAGGGGAATTCCCCTCAAGCAAATAGCTAATGAGGATTTTCCTGAGTTAAGAGGAAAATATGTCATGGAAGTTATCCATGAAAGATGATTTTTTGATGATGAACACAGGGAAGACATCCTGAGGAGATTGTACTCGCTCATACCCCTCCATGAGCAAACTCCATGGAGAAAACAAATAAAAAATTTAGATAAGGAAATAGAAGTCCCACCTCTAAAAGATAGTACAAATAGCTAGGTGGATCCTCCATCCTTATCAAAGATGCCAACACCTCCTCACGCAAAAATAAACACCCCACTAAACCCACTCGGAGATGAAACGAAAGCTGAAAAAGTGGTTCTCGAAATAATTGTTGAACAGAACACCTCGGAAGTACACACATCTACTTATAAAACTAGATGAGCTACTTCACTGCCTTAAGATGATATCAATGAAATAGAGGTAGAAGACCAAGTACCCAACTATGAAGAAGTTGATGCCCCAATCCCATTCAACCAAGGGACATCTAAAGAGGAGGCGGATAAAGATAATGGAGCCAGTAAATTAGAGGATAACATCGAAGATGAGCCAGTACCAACCGATCTAGTACAACCCACATTCAAAAATTTTGACCAAAATGATTGCTATGGTGTATCACTAGAGGATATGACATTCCTCATGGAATAACTAAAGCCGAAAAAAGATGAAACTGTAATAATTTTTTAATGGGACAATATCAGGTCCCATGGCCAAACCTGCATGAGATACTTATGATTGGAGGTTATATGAAAGTCAGCTTCATGATGGCATGTCAGTTACTTTTAGCTGATGAGCACTATGATGTTTATATGGCATTCTACTATATCTTAGGGAAAATAATCCATAAGAAAGAATCAGGAGAGCTCCAATGGCTTATAGATCACTTAAAGTGCAATATCCCATACTTCATATTCATACCTATTTTGCATGAAGGAACTAGACACTTCTATAAGTTGATATAAAGGCTCAAATGAAGATCTTATATAGTCTTTCTGACACTATATTTAGCTTGAAGCGAGCAACATATTACAAGATAGATAAAAGTGTTACTGAAGAGAAAGCCGCCTAGGTGACTAAATGGATTGTCAAGCTAATACAAATATTTGGAAGGGGTCTCTCAAATGAAGGTTTGAAATTCAAGAAATCATAGTTTTGTCACATGAGCCCACAACAAGCACCAAGATACAATGAATGTGGTTTCTACGTATTATTTTAGATGAAAGTGCTAAGACATCAAATCAAAAGGTGGAAAATTATCAGGAAGATTATTACCACCACTTTAATGGGACATACTTAATGGAGGTCTTAACATCAAATTGGGCATTTACAAGCTCAAATTATCGACATGCATGTTCTCACTCAACCACACTCAGTGACACCCTAAGGCCGGGGTGCATGATAAGTTTGGGGGTCCGAATAGGTGAGCTAGGTCTATTTACTTGCCCAACATTTCAATTCTCTATGTTACTCATTTTAGTTCCTCCGTACCTCCTTCTTGCAAAAAATGTGTTGAAAGTTTTTATAGTCAGATGACATTTTTTGCCAATGTATATAATATAGTATTTTTAACCTTAGAAGGAAACATTCTAACAAACATGAAGTTTTGAAGGAAAATTTTGAATCTAATTTTCATGGGTGTTGTAACCACTCTTACCTTATAACTTTTTGTATTCAAGCTACTTTTTAGCATAATCATTTCAAGAGTAATGCATTGGGATATTAATTCACTTAACAAAAGTTCACTTAACAAAAAGATTTTTTGCATGTAACTTTGTCTTTACTCCATCCTTATCTCAAGACACTATAGAGGAACAATGCTATTGTCTGTAATGATTTCCATGAAATAATGAGGATTTAAACTACCACACTCCTGATTGATTACATTAACCTCTCAACACATGTTGGAAAATGCATGTCTCTCGCATTTGTAAAAATAACTACGCCATCTAGTGCTTAAATCATTGTTTTAGATCAAAAGAGGAATGGATGCCCAAAGCATCCTTAACAATTATATTACCCATAAGCTTGTGAGCAAGAATAAAAGTCGAGTGAGAATAAAATTATTAGAGTTGTGACCAAAAATTCAAAAACTTTTGAGGGGCACAATCCTAAAAGCCAAAAGTTCCCCACTTGTCTTTTAGGGGAGACCTCACATAACCACCAGAGACTACATCAGGACCAAAAGTTTGGTAACATTGCGAATATAACAGTACCCATGGTTGAGTGACCCTTTAAGGAAATGGCAGCAATAAAAGTCATGCAACTCTAGATATAAAGGAATTAAATTTGGGAAATCAGTACATAGACCAAGCAGTCACACACACTTCTTGACCTAAGGATAGCATAATGATATATCCAATGTAAGAAAAATATTAAATAAATAAATCCCATAATCATCACTTGATGTTTTGATTCTATTTATTAGCTTGAGGACAAGCTTGACACTAAGTTTTGGGCAGGGGGTTGATAACATCCATTTTTTTAGATATTTCATGCCTAATTTTATCCCGAATTTCCTCTCTTTATGAAGGGTTGACTTAAATTTCTCACATTTTTCACATGTTTACCATTTATTCCTTTATTCAAAGTTAACTACTCATTTCCAAGTAGGTGACTCACTAAACAATGGTTTTAACCATTATATAGATCTCATATTAGTTTCTACAATTGATGGTGACCATCCACCTTAGCATCAAACTATCATCCATCGAGTTGATAATCCATCATTTCTCAAAACTAATTTCCTCCTTGAGTACCTAGTTGCCCATCCGTCGGAAGGTAGACCATGCAATTCTCAACCATCAGAAGGTGATTGGTCAGAACAACCATTTGTTCCCAAAACCTATGGATAGTATGAAGACCCCATGTGGGTAGATTAGGTGATCATCAACCGATGGACCACCTATAGATGATCCTGATGTCTCAGAAGATGACCCTACTAATGGTGCATTTGTTGACCTATCTCGCCATGGCTGGACTAGGAGCCACCTATCGAAACCTATGTTCTAATGATGGAATGACTCAGAAATGTCAACGGATGGCCAGGCAGAAATGATGCCTCACATGCATGACCTATCAACCAATGACAACATTGTACATGTCAGTCATTCATACCATTCAATATGTGCCCTAAGGCACGTGCTCAGAGGACTTGTGGTTCAAGTAAAGCACAACCTCACACCCTGCACCATGGGATATAAATAGGAGAACCCATGCTACTATGTGGGGGGTCGTGATGCAAAAGAGACTATAGAGTGATACTGCTAAGACACCCCTCTTGTTGGGAAATATGGACACAGAATATAGAAGCAAAAATAAAAAAATTATCTATTTTATTCCCAAATACAGAAAGATCGCATCAACTACTATGAAATAAGAAGGATGGTTTTAGCGAGTTATACCTGGTCCTAGAGCAAGTCCAATGACAAAACTCACTTCTTTGCAACTTCTGATAAGTTTCTCTTGGACGGTAGTTGTGCAGCTACTGGTCTTCACCACGAATGATGTCTGCACAACCTCTGCAATGACTCACGTGGTCTCACCACAAACTGCAGGTTGACTTTGCTCTCCAAGCAGCAGCCAAAGGACTCCTGCCTCTAGAGTAATCCACACAGACCAATTAGAAATCATGTCGTTTACCTAGAACAGATAGGAAGGAGTTCTCCTCCTAGTTGGTGTACTAGTCACCAACCTTCTCTCCCATAATGACAACTTCTCAGTTGTTTTCTCCCATTGTCTATGCCACCTTTTTAGGTAGGACTTGCCCGAACTCTCTTGGTTACCACAACGAGAGAGGGCAATAGTTGTTAGAGGAACTGATTCTCAGTGGTTTGTGTTGTTGTGCTCTGGGAAGCCCCCAATACCCCTCTATTTATAGTAGAGGCCAGTGTTAGGGTTCCCAGTTGCTATTCAAAATGGGATTAAGGTGAGGGAGTGTAAAGGACTAGAAGATCTTTAATTTTCACAACCTGCAACATCCAAAATGGCCGTTTCACACACCCAATTAGTCATCTAGTGAGTGAGACGTTTGTCTCACACTGCCAATGGTCGTTTGGAAGTTCTTGGTCTAAAACAAATTTGGCTATTTCAAATTCAATTAATATCTGATGTCCAATGATGCCATGAACTCCGCCATGAGTTCCTTGTAAGTCGGACACTCGCCGAAGAATGACTGACCATCGGCGTGGAACTCCAGCTCATCGAGCCTTCTGATTGTATGTCTCGCCTGCCCCTTCAAGACGTAGGCGATATTTGGCTAAAACCTGAGGTAACGAACCATGTCCCGGTCGACATAGCGTGTGGGCTCAAATTTTCTCTTCAAAATCTCCTCGTAGACCTTTCAGATCTCTGGAGAAGGGTGGACTATCCTCAGATGAGGAATCGATGCAGGTCGCAGAGGAATGAACTCAGGAATCTCATTGGGTACCGCCCATGAAGAAGATGCTCCTACGGTATGCACCATTGTCGTCGAGAAAGAATGAATAGAAGATGGAGCTCGGTGAAGATGATCTCAGAGAAGACAATCTCCGCTCGGTGAAGATCGCGCTCCTTGGATGCTCATGGCAGGCCTCCGGTTGTACAGCACAGTGCAAAGCACAAGAAGGGGGGGAAAGACTCTTAAGGTGTGACGTCATATGACAACCATCCCTCCCTTTTATAACTGTGGTTGTCGCTGCTGTGCACCCGTCGATACCATCGATGTGGGTTGATGGTATCAACACCTGTAGCACAATCCGGTCTTCCGCTAGTATCGACGGTTGTCGATAGCCTAATGTGGGGGTCCGGAGTGATGACGCGTCGATACTATCGACGGGCTTCAATGGTATCGACCCATCCAACGGATCGACTCTCTTAACGTAGCGATCACCATCGATTCCCTCTCACAGATTGGTGACATGTCACGTCGATACCATCGACTCAAGTCGATAGTATCGACTCTTCTTAGGGAAAACACCCTCGTGAGGCCCGTCCGCCGCTTTCTGCCTGAACCGGGTCGATACCATCGACAAGCTCGTCGATGGTATCGACTTCACTGAGACAAATTTCATCTAAATATCTTCAGGGATCTCGTGAGTATCGATAGCCATGTTGATACTATCGACCCTGTTCTGGCAATTTCTTTAGCGCTACTGATGGTAGGCCGATACCATCGACGAGGCCGTTGATGGTATCAACTCAGAGAAATTTTTGTAGCCGCCTAACTATGCCCAAGTCGATACCATCAACACAATGGTCGATGGTATCGACCCTTCCTCAGACCTACACACTGAACAAATGATCAAGGTATCATTTTTACACTAAAAACAAAATTAAACCAAACTAACTTACAAATGTGAAAGAAACTAAACAAATCTACCAATGGCTGGGTTGCCTCCCAACAAGCACCCATATTTAATGACTTAGGCTAGATGAAATCAATCTCATCAACTTGGAGCTTCAGAGAGTGTTCCTAGGGGATCACTCAGTAGTTTGAACTCAACTCGATCCTGACCAATCCCTGAAGTCAATGTACCTCTCCCGATAGCTGTGATAACATCATCCATCGCTTGAAATGGCCTACCTAATAGCATCTCGCAACCCTTTAGCTGTGGCATGTCCATAACAATGAAATCGACCGGAAAGATAAACCTATCGACTTTGACAAGCACATCCTCACACACTCTGTATGGCTTCACAGTCGACCCATCTGCCAACTCAATAGTCATAGAAGATTTCTTTAGTTTCTTCAACCCAAGCTTTTGAAATGTGGATAACGGCATAAGATTTATGCTAGCGCCTGAATCACACTATGCTTGAGGAAAATGTTGGCCACCTATGGAACATGGAATGTAAAAGCCTCCTAGATCTTTCCTCTTTTTTGGTAAACTCCCATGGATAATTGAGCTCACCATCTCATTCACCCGGCAAACATATGTGTCTTTTATTTGCCTCGTCTTGGTGATGATATCCTTATTAAACCTCCCATATGTGGGAATATGCTCTATCATTTCCACTAACGGAATATTGATATGGAGTTTCCTAAACATCTCCAAGAACTTCTGCTAGTGTCGATGCTCCTTCTTAGACCTCTGATTAACCAGAAAAGACACCACTGCCTCATCTAAATGCTTATGAGGTGGCACATATGGGCTTTTCGGGGTCTCCTCCCCTAAGCTTGCTTCAAAGTCACCCTCTGGCATAGACTTTAGTACATCATTTATAACAGGTGTAATTTGTGGCGGCTCCGCTCTCTCTGTGACTATAGCCTCACCATGACACATGCCCTTCACCTGCTCTTCTTGCCTAGGTGTGGGTGTGGCTGCTATGTGCTCTTGGCGGGTTTTTCTGAATGGGAGATATCCACCAAGTAGTCCATAATGACTGTGAGGATATGGTATTCTCAGTGTAGCCTCCCTGTCAAAGACCATTTTGCCTTTTTCCTGGACCTCCACCGCCGGGGGCTCTGCCTCCTTAATTACAGATATATATTTCACTTGATGATGTGCTTGGGCAAGCTCTGCATTACCAGCTGGTCTGTGTTGATTTGTCTGCTTCATGGTCGCCACTTCATTGGAGATTTGAGTTACCGTCACCTCTAGTGTCCTCATCTGCGCTCCATGACTTTGCAATGACTGCCCAAATTTAGTCAAAATTTCACCTTGGGACTGCAACTGCTTACTGAACATACTCATCATCTCTTGATTTTGTTGCACCACTTGACTAAGCAACGTGGTGCTTTTATCCTCTATCGTTGATTGTGGATTTGCATCAGGATCTTGTAGGAAGTTGTTTGGATCTTTCCATGAGAATTTCCTATCCTTCCTCGAAGCATAATCATTGTTTCTATAGCCCTGTTGTTGCATAAATTTGACTTGGGCTTCCTCCTCGGATTCTTCATCTTCTTTGGCAAGCAATTTCTTAGCTAGAAGGTCTAATTTATCATTCAGCTCCTTGATGGCCCTGGAATCACCTGCAACTCTAACTTGTTTTGGTGCATCCCTATCACCCCAAGACTACTTCTTTGCTATATTCTTCAGAATTTCCCAACACCTCATGCCGGTTTTGTTTAAGAAGAATCCCGAACATGTGGAATCTAGGTTACTTCTATCATTCTTAGAAAGAGCAAAATATAAAATCTTGACTTGTTTCTCCTTGTCGAGCCCATGATGTGGGCACCTTTGCAGCATTATTTGGAAATGCTCCCAAGTCTCAGAATATGTTTCACCTGCTTTCTGACTGAAATTGTGGATCTTTCTTATTAGATCATTTGTCTTCTCGGGCGGAAAGAATCTTTCAAAGAAAACTTCAACCATGTGATTCCAAGATTCCACATACTCTTCATCAAGATTATGCAGCCATTCTTGTGCATTTCCCACCAGAGAGCTGGGGAACAGCTTTAGGTAAAGCGTCTCCTGTGGAAACCTATCAATTTTGATCATATCGCAATTTTCCACAAATTGGCTTATATGAGTCTCCGGATCTTCATTTTTTAGACCATGAAATGCATTTGACTTGACCAAGTTTATTAATGCTGGATCAATCTTGTAAGTTGGAATGTTGACTGCCTGCTTCTTTATTGGCCCCTTTTACGCAGATGAGGAAGAAGCCATTATCTTCTCCCATATTGTCTGTATTTCTACTATTGCTTCTGGTTTAGAATTTGAATCTATATCTTCAAGTTGGGTTTGACCGTTGATCTCCTCGTCGTCTGGTTCCAATGGTGGAACCTCTGGTGATGGTTGTGCGTAGTCTGTGCTACGCGTCCTCACCATGCACTAGTACCTGCAAAATAATAATTTAGGTTCAGTACCGTGGTAGACGATTTCTAAATATGAATGATAAACTATGAATTTTAAAAATGATAATAAAATAATAAAATAAAAAGGTGGCCTAGGGTGGCTGCTTACAACACTCGTAGTGATGACAATTTGTCGTTTCCCCAGCAACAGCACCAAAAACTTGACACAATTTTTACCGTGTGTATAACGCAAGTGCACGCGTCAATGTAGTATAGGCCCTTGTGAGGCCTGAGTCGAACTCAGGGACACTAAATTATCGGTAGACTACTACTAACTACTCGCAATCAGCTAGACCAATAAAAAGTTTATGATAGTTGTTGTGAAATAAAAGAGAATAAAATATACAAAGCAATCGATTAAGTGTTTAGTTTAATCAATTCAAGTGGAGATCTTTAGGATTGCGGTTTCACCGTAGGTTTTCATTGTATGAATTTCCATATAGTTAATCAGGTTCATCTCTCAATTTGGGTAGTGGCCTGTAGTCAGAATTGTCCACTGTCGTGGTACAATTCACTACCTATGTCTAGGTCGGTTCCACCATCGTAGTAACCTATACCCTAAACTAGGCACATTCGAATCAACCTCTGGGTTTCCACCATTAACCATACATCACCTTGTTCAAGGGATTTGTTAATTAATGTGAATTTCATCTCTTTTCAACCGTTAATTCTTCTTTCAAAGCAATTAAAGGCATTAGATTATCATTATGGTGATCAAGCATAACAATATAATTGAGAAAACAAAATCATACCACGGATATAAGAGACAAATTATGAATTATTATGATAAAAATGCCATACAATGCTTCCCCAAGCTACTCCCGGTCCTAAAGATAAAGGGGATTAGCCCTACATGTTCATCTCAGAGAAAGACATGGTTGAAGAAAGGGGAAACATGGAGAAAAATGTGAATAAGTGATGAAACCCCTGAACGGAGAAGATCCAATCATTCCTCGGCGTAGAGTGTGCGATCTACAGCCTTTCGGCGGTGGAGAATGTCTTCTTCGGCTTCCGGAATGGTCGGGGCATGCTTCTGGTCTCTGTTCTTCTCTCCACACCTTCTCGGGACGTATGTAGTGGCTAATGACGTGATACCCTGCTCTTGGCCTCCGTCATTAGGTATAATCCCCGAGTTAGGTTGCAAAAATATCACAACCGTCGGATTAGAGTCGATCTAAAACAAACTTCAATCTGACGGTGTCGATACCATCGACGCGGGTCGATGGTATCGACCCCTCGTAATATCAGCAAGCCTTCTTTCTTTTCTGTCATTGCACCTGATGTTGGCTCGATACCATCGATGCAGGTCGATGGTATCGACTTCCTTTAGCGTCAGTTTTATCCCTTTTCCATCGTTGAAGCTACACGTGTCGATAGTATCGACTGACTGGTCGCTGGCAACCTGATGGTAAGTCGCTACCATTGACTTCCCAGTCGATGGTATTGACTCTGCACTGCTCCTTGCGGCTGCCTGCCTGTGGCTATGTCGATAGTATCGACATATGTCAATGGTATCGACAGCTGCAGATATGTGTTTTTCCTGAAATTACAAAACAAAACCACATCAACCGAGATAAAACCTATAATTATAATCATTTATGCTCAAAATAATAAAATAAGAGAGATTTGACACTGAGAAGGATCATAGACTAAAAAAATGAATTATGCAATATTAACCACCAAAGTGACCAATAAACGCATAAAATGCGAGTAAAACAAGTCTATAAATGCGACTCAAAATCATCGCATCATGATTTCAGGTCTAAGAATCATGATCACCACCTTCACTATGATAGATGATTGTGACCACAAAACCATGTGTCACTCTCAAGGTGGATTTGTCTGATACATTGTTCTCTAACATGTATTTGTGTGGTTGGTTTGATATTGACATATCATGACTAATAAGATTTAGTCATCAACCAACTCACACTTTGAACTTATGTGTTATTATTGTCTATCAACCTTCCACAATAACAACTGATCATAGACATAATGAGAATATATATATGTACTCTTAACATATGTATGATCTCATCACAAGGATAGGAACTTGACTGTAACATCCCTGACCTGGGTTATGTACTAACCCTAGGTGTTTTGCTTAAATATGTGATTAGATGCTTGTAGTTATCTTTTGAAATGTAATTAAGGCTTTTGAGGAACTTATATTTCAATTTCAGTCATTTTTGCATAATGTTGAAACGTTGTTTTGTTAATTATGGACTATAGTGCAAATTACCCAAGTTGAGGGGTTAACTTGCAAATTGCACATGTTAAGATGTTCCTCTGATGATGAGACATCATAAGAATGAATATGATGTGGTGGTATGTATTCCACAAGCTTGAGCACCAAGACATAGCTTGTAGAGCAATCCTTGTGCCTTAAAAACCTAGTTTTAGTGTAATGTGTAAATTACCCAAAACCTAGGGTTCAACATTAAAATATACCCTCTATAGGATCTCTCATGTTTCATGGCATAAAGTTTAGCAAAGAGAATGAGATGGGCGCCTCATTTGAATGATCAAGTAGGAAAGATAATCTTGATATTAAAATAATCAAGATTTAAGTAAATGGCCCTTTAATATATATAACTTATTAAGATGATTGGTTTCTTTTCCTTTTAACATTATATAATGGAGGAGTTTTGTATGATATTAGAAGGTGGCCACGTATCCAAAGGATGGAGCAAGCTTTGGTGTATTTAGTTGGAATATAAAAGAAGATAACTCTCTTTTATCTAATTACCTTAAAAACCCATAAATACATATATGTATCTTTACCACCAACAACAAAGGATCATTTTCCTTAGTCCTTTCTTCTCAAACTTTCTTTGGCTGACCAAGGAAGAGCTCTGGAGTATAGGGAGGATGATCAACCTGTAGGTAAGTCTTGGTCATCTTCTACCTCCAATTCTTGGGGGAAAACCCTAAAGCAAGGTTTGGTTTATGGTTTTCTTCACACGCTTCTTCTTTCTAGCCATCTTCGTCATCCAAAAATTGGAGGAAAGACCTTGGATAACTGCTGGAGCTCAACCCACCATTAAAGCTACGGAGCTATGAGCTCTGGATCAGACCTAAAGGTGGGTTTTATAACTCTAAACCTTGAGCCTTGTTTATGCATCTTCATCTCCATGAAAAATCATTAGTTAATCTTCTTCCTTTGCTACTCTTGTGTTCTTGCTAGCAATTCCATGAAGAACAACCCATGTTCTTGAGGTAGATGAAGGTAACATTAATCTCTATGTTTATCCAAGAATTACTTTAGCAAACGGTCTCCCAGCTTTGCTCAAACGGTTTGCCAAACCATTTGGAGAAAACGGTTTGCCAAACCGTTTGGAGCAAACGGTTTCAAACCGTTTGAATGCAAATGGTTTCAACCAAACCACATAGAAGCAAATGGTCCAAGACCGTTTGGATGCGTTGACTAGACATTGACCATTTAGAGGACTGTTGAGATTAATGTAGACTAATTACCTACCAAAAATCATCCATTAATTCCAAGTGGTTCACCAATTGAAGGCTCATCAACCATCTAAACCCTAATCGGGTCATTTGCTGATTTCAATAATTGAGTTAAGTTCAAGTTTGGGTTGAGTGTACCAAATAGTTTCAAAACCATTTGGGGATCACCCAAACGGTCTCAAGACCGTTTGGTGATCACCCAAGACGATTTGGAGGTCTAGGGTTAAGCATGTTTGACCAATTAAGGATCCAATGATATCAAGTTGATGAATAATCGATTGCTGATTTGGTGACTAAACCTAGGATCCAAACCCTAATTGAATGACTTGGTTTTTGATAAAATAATGAGAAAATAGTCTCAAGACCATTTGGAGGTCATCTAAATGATCCCAAGACCGTTTGGGGTCAGGTCATGACCAAATCGAATGATTGTTCAAAGGGTTCAAATCAATTAGACTCACATTGAAGTATGTTGAAGGGCCATCGATGTCAAACCCTAATCCAATTGATCCAAGCCCTAATTGATGATCAATTAAGGGTCAATTGAGTGTCAAATCAATTAAGGGTTGACCTAATTGACTAAATTGATGAGTGGCTAACAAGTGCATGATTGATTGAGGGGTTCAATATTGGAAACCCTAACTCAATTGAAGTGGTTGAGACACTTTTTGGTCCTTGCAGTTTTGAGGTGGTTTGGACCAAACAGTCTCAAGACCGTTTGGGTCCAAAGGGTCTCAAGATCGTTTGGGACCAAACGGTCTCAAAACCATTTAGGACCAAACTATCCCAAACCGTTTGGTCTCATACGGTTTCAAGATCGGTTATGTCCATCCGGTTTCAAAGTCAAACTTGACCAAACGGTCTTCACCCAATCAGGGGCAAACGGTCTTGAGTGTGCACTTTACCAAATAGTTTCAAAAGTCAAACTTGACCAAATGGTATTCATGACCAAACGGTCTTCACCCCATCTTGGGCAAACGGTCTTGAGTGTGCACTTTACCAAACAGTTTCAAAAGTCAAACTTGACCAAACGGTCTTCATGATCAAACGGTCTTCACCCCATCTTGGGAAAATGGTCTTGAGTGTGCACTTTACCAAATGGTTTCAAAAGTCAAACAAGACCAAACGGTCTTCAATACCAAACGGTTTCAAGGTCTGTCCAAGACCGTTTGGGGGTTTAGTATGCAAGACCGTTTGAGGTCTATGAAGGTCAAGATCGTTTGATGCCTTATTGGTCAAGATAGTTTAGTGGTTGATTAACCTAAACCTCATACGTACCTGAAGTGATTAAGGGACCAAGTAATTAGTTGATTAACGCATGTTATAATCAATGTTGATTATAATAAAGGTACCCTTGATGGGATAGAGTGGTTATTACTCTTTGAATGAGTAAGCCTTAATGATTACAAAAGTAATGACATGACCCATGATGTCAATCTTGAATTGACTTAGCCTAATCAGGGGTGATGCAAACATCAACTTATAGAAAGAGGAGAGATAAGACTTCTTATATGAATGATTTATCAAGTAATGAATTCCCAATATGAATGAATACCTAATTTGGGTATGATCAATGTTAATGAGATCATGAAACCCTAATTATGATGATTAATGAATCATAACCCTAATTGAGGGCAATAATGGGAGTATCCTTAATATATGATGATGAGATAATCCTAATTCATATGACGACATGGCAATCCTTAAAGTAAAGGTACTTTGTTGATCATTCTTACTTAGGGTGAATAGTAAACCCTAATGGTGAGATATTAATGATAACCCTAATCAAGGATGATTTAATGTGAATAGTAAACCCTAATCTAGGGTAACGTGATGTAATGTGAATAGTAAACCCTAATCTAGGGTAAAGTGATGATGTGAACAGTAAACCCTAATTCTGGGTTATGCTTGTAAGCATGAAACTCTATGATTGAATTATGAAACGAGGAATCACTATGCCTTTTCAAGCTAAAGGGGTTGGATAACCCTAATTGAATTGAATAGGAAACCCTAACCCTAGAAACCAGCAGTGGTGATGTAAAATGGTCGTGGTAATCTTTTGTAGCATGACCGTGCAAGATAGAACGGCTGTGGTGTTCTATACTTGACTTGGAAATAATTTGTATTGTGTTGATACAGTTATAATGTGCATGTTGTCAATTGTGTTAGTCATGCATGTCTTTATAAAGAAGTGAGCATAGCCAGGTAAGAGCTATGATGCAATATTCATTAAAAGCACTTTATAATCCTTGAAAGCAATGATATGTTATGTTGCCTAGTGAGAGGTAACAAATGAGACTGATAGGTTGTATGAGCCATGAGAAATATCTGTATTACTACAATCATGTTCACATTGTTAAATGACTTGATGGCTATATGTTACTTAGTAACAAGTGTTTTGCTGAACTGAGAGTTTGAATACCCATTATCTTAAATCATAATGATGAGATGGTTAGGGATTGATATCCCAATGTTAACTAGATGTGAAATGAACTTGATACAATTAGTACTGTTTCTTTATAGAAATTGTCTTATTGGTTTATGTTTTGAAAACATGCATGATGCTAAAAGAATGCCATAATGTACTTAAATAATCAAGTTTAATGATATCATGTAGAGCCCTTACCATAGATCCATCATTGTCAGAAGTTAAATGATGGTGAAATAGGTTTTCCTAAGGGAACTCCTAGAGAGAATACTTTTAAGTATGTGGGGGTTATGGATGCGAATATCCTTACATCCTAATGAAGGAATTGATGTGAGATAAACATTCAATCTCTCAATCCTTCATTATATGTGTATGTAGGGATGATGTTTCACTATTCTCCCGATGATGTTGTTAATGCTGCATCGATGTGAGATAAACAAGAAATCCCTCGATGGCAAAGAGAGTACAACATGCCACTGTAGCTCTAATAGTGAAGTTGCCAGAATATCCTGGAAAGCTATTATGGTAGAGACATGAGATGTCCTACATGTTGATCCTCACACTGACTGAGGAAGATGACGTCATAGAAATCCGGCTCTTCTGATGACCAATGTATGGTACCGATTGCAATTTCATAATGGTCAGTTGGAGTATGAGCGGTATATCTCATCTCCTCAAGGCATAAATATGTTTGAGAAACATAATCAGCTGTGTAGCATAATTGCTTAGGTTGAACTATGAGAAATAATGATTGATGATACATTGTTTATTGAGTCCTTGTTGGACAAGTAGTATACATGTTCTTCATATTCCTTATTAAATGTATGACTTGCTATTCAATCAAGTTATAATTGAAATGATTGCATAACTTATACTGTTTCAATCAGTTATATAATGAATTGCCTGTTGTTAAGTAATTATAATTCTACTGCTCAAAACTATTCAATTATTTGTTGTAACAATGCTTCTAGTGAAGAGTTATAACTCTCGCTGGGACAATGATTCAATTTTCTCACCCCCGTGGGATTCAACTTTTTAGGTAGACGTCGAGGAAGGAGAAACCCATCAATGAGTGAGCAACAACAACAGCAGCAACAACATCTGAGACAACATTGATCCTCAGGTGGAGACATTGTCTATCAAGTCTTGTAGATAGAATGTCCTATGTGTTGTCTCTGTACTCTCAGGTCCTAGGAGTCTTTAGATGTTTATATAGATCTGAGATTTTGGCGTAATGCCTCGAGATTTTTGTATCTTGCCTTGTACAATTAATAGGGCAATTGATGTTATGACTCTCGAGATGTGATATTACAGAGATGTAATGATGGATCAGTTTGTAAATAACTTACCTTGTTTCTTTATGAAAGAGTTTTACCGTTTGTTGATCTCTTTACAAAAAGTTTTAATTTTTAGTAATTTTCAGTAATTCCACTGCTAACGAAATGCTTCCGCATTAGTTTAAATTTGTTGATCTTGTTTTCGCGAGACGGTCGTTACATTGACAACATATGCCATTTAGTAATATAATTCTCTGGACATTCACTTTGTATCCTCATTATCTCATAACTGAGTGAAATAGATGAATTGGAAGCTTGCATTTATATATGTGTTATTATTAATCAAACCTTTTTAGGTAATTATGCCATGTCAATCATCATACGATTTTCTCTACGAGCATACCTTACCAATAGACTCCCACTTGCACTTAGAGCCAATCACCAACTGATCTCATCCTTAGTGATCTAAGCATGTCCATCATGCTTTTGCTAGTGCTGATTTTGCGGGTTAGAAACACTTTACTTATAGTCAATATATTCCATGTTTCTTATCTCTTCTCTCTGAGATGATGCAACCATAATATGGTATTTGATATTCCTTGCCTAACAATTAGCTCCATTATTGTCACAACATCTCTATTGAGTCATTAATGGTCGGGACATCTATAAATTCATCATATGAACTTTTAGATACATATAGTATCACTTTGTGTTCATAACACAAGTATACTTGACCTCTATTGTAGAGTAGGATTAATGGTTATTAGTTCGGAACCCTTCCAACTACTCAACACTTTCTCTTTTAAACATATTTTAATTTGTGATCACTTTTGTCACTTATAGAAGCTTGCATTGATGTAACTCTTTACATCCAACTCTTCTTGTTATTGCTATCATCATTGACTAGTAATTTTATCCTTAAGTCACTTCTCAAGTACTAAAGGATATCTTTTATGACATTCCAATAACCTTTATTGAAATGTACTCATCATCTTGTCATGTCCAATACATACAAGATTATATGGGATAAAGCTTGTTAATAGCTTACATGAAAGATCCACTATTGGGCTGGCCCATGGAATATTATTCATGATATTTCCATTCTTCACAAGAATTAGAATATAGGGTTCATGAGAGACTAATCTGAATTCTCTGTCATTAAATCCTTCCATGTTGAACTCTTTCAACATATTGTTATTGTATTCAAACTTCCATTATGAAACATACAAGTGCTATCTCATAGGTCTTGGTCCTTATCTCATAAGACGTTTCAACTTATCCTTCATTGCTGAAGGAGTTTTTCATGCCAGTTCTCAATATTCACAATATTGATATGTTATTCCTCATCATATGTGGAATATTCATATATGCTCCAACTAAATCTTTTGTAAACACAAATTTCTTCTTTTGTCTTGATTCATGTCAAACACTTTGACTTATCTTATCAAGTCAAAAGATCCCACTTCTGAGTTGATTGTTTCAATCCCAAATTGAACTTTGTAGTTTCCAGACTTAATTTGCATTCATGAAGTTATGAAACCTTTTAGCCTGTGTCACATACATATCCTCTAATGTATTCCCTTAAGGAATCTGGTTTCCATCTTCATATGTGAAATATCATAGTCTATTCTAACTACCACAATAAGCATGGCAATTGGTTAAGGAATTTCTATCATGTTCAACATTTTGAACTTGATTTATTCAACCAATATGTCCTTTTATGTTATCCATGTAGGTCTTGATCATAAGACCCTATTCTACCCTTTAGGCATTACCCCTTTAGGTGGCTCTATCAAGGTCCTGCCTTATTAGCTTACATGGATCCATATAGCTTAGAAAAGGCTTTTATTTGACTAGTTGGCTCATCCTATATGACCAACCCATATGAATTGTTGGATTCACAATCCTCTAATATCAGAAGTGTTCTACTAGAATATTTTGTTTTGTATTACATGATGAGCCTGTGATTCCACAACAACTTGTGATTTTCATTGTTCTCATTGTACCTTTGTTGTTGACCTCAAACATTTTGAGTTCTACTTTTGCTCCCACTTATTCTTTCGGAATTCAGTTATCCTATAAACAAAACAATTTTGTTATTGGATTGGGACTAATAGTAACATTCAACTATCATGGTTTATGACTAAACCTTCTCAAGAAACTACTTTCTCAATGTGGGTTTCAATCCTTTAGACCTATTAGGACATTCCCAAATCATATCATATATGATGTCCTTTTAAACCATTCAGATGGTACATTATTTAGTGATAGGTATATATGTTGGTATGTATTCCCTGAGAGCCAATCACAGGATGATTGGATTGGGGTACATTAAGATTGATTTGATAAATATCAAAGGCAAGCTTCCAATTTATTCTGGTTCAATCAATTATGAGATAATGATAGAACAGAATGAATGTCTAGAGCATGACAATACTCAATGACATATGTCTTCAGGCTGAGGACCTGAAGAGTGAGATCATACAGATGCTAAGAGTTTGTAGATTCTTGTTTTGTCCCTAGTTAGATGTCATTGTGGAAGGTTGATAGACAACAATGACACGACAAGACTAGAGTGTGTGTTGGTTGATGATAGAGTCTCATTAGTCATGATATGTGATATCAAACCAAGCACATAGATACATGTTAGAGAACAGTGTATCAGATAGACCCGCTGTGAGAGTGACACATGGAGCCATGACATGGTAGTCACAGTCAGCTCTCACAGTGATGGTGGTGATTGTGATTCTTAGACCTAAAATCACTACACTCATCACATGTCGTTGGGTTCACTTTGATGTCATCAAATGAAGTCCTAAAATATGGATTGTCATAAAGGTGATGGTTGGGTGACTTTGACACATGGGTTTTGACTGCGAGTGATAGATATGGGATTTGTCTCTCCTAAGGGAGTATGATGTCCATGGCCACTTGATAAGTGAGACTGAGAAAGGCATGTGCATGCACATGAGAGTCAATATGTGATATTGATGGCACACATATCTCAGACAGTCTGCTTTGGATCAGGGAATATGAATCAATGTTGAAAGGATAACAAATCCATGCCTTAAGTTCATTCAGGATATCAGAGACAAAGGAATTATACATTCATTGGAACGCCAATCACAGACTGTAGGATTGAAAGTTGTTCTCCAACTTTCCTTTTCACTTGGGTAGCACTGATGTGCAACTAGGCACCGCTCTTTGCTTGTGATGTCATAAGCTAGTTATGGACATTCACTGCCAACATGAAATGGGACCTATAGGGTAACACACAAAGGATTAACCTGGAAGAGGAGTTTATCCATGAATGATGTTTGGATTGATTACTAAATGTGTTTAGGTACTCAATCAAACATTCAATCAATTGACTTGACTCAGAATCATCAAGTTCAAGTGTTGAACTAATTGATTTGAGTGTCGAATTGATTGAGAACTGCATTGACTATGTTCTGCCCAATCTGAACCACCAACCAACCGGTTGACTAGGTGAATTGATCAGCTCATAGTCAGTGAGATGACCGGTTCACTTGATGAACTGATCAGTTTGACTAGACCAAACGAGCAAGGTTGGGTTGTTCCAATTTGTGAGAAAAAATTTTCGTTTCACTTGTACAATTCAATTGGGACAAAAATTGATTTTAGTATTAATTGGAAATGAAAGAGGAAAGTCAATTGGAGGCAAGTCTAGGAAGGGAAACGATCAGCTCAAACTCACAAATGACCGATTCATTTGTGAAACTACTGGTTCGGCTGCCGTAGTGCAATCAGTTCATGGAAATTCCGAACCCTTCTACTCCCATGTTATTCCCGCATTGCCCGGGGCTGAGAACCCTGACCCCCCCTATATAGAGAGGGGTACTTGGGGCTTCTCAGATAGCACAAATCAGAACATCAGTTGCTATACAAAGTTGTTTTCCTCTCTGGTTGTGGTAACCAAGAGAGCCCAAGCAAGTGCTACCCGACTTGGGAGGCACCACAAGGGAAGGACAAATGTAGGATGATAACTAGTTGTAGGAGAGTACGTCGGTGACTAGTACATTGACAGAAGGGGACTACTCCTTCTAGTGTCCTGTAGGACAGGATGACTAGAGTTCCTGATGGTCTGTGTGGACTATTTATAGGGGCAGCAGATTTCTGTCGCTCAGGAGGATGATTGTCAACCGCAGTCCGGGTCAGGACCAGGAGTTGCACAGACGCCGTCAAAGACTAGATGGTTGAAGACTACACTAGCTGTGAGGTATTATCACTGAGCAAGCCTCGGGACCAGGTACACCTCACCAAAACCATCCTTCCTATTTCATAGTCGTTGATGTGATCTGTGGTTATGGTTTTGTGGTGAGAGAAAATTTTTGTTTTTGCTGCCTTATCCCTCACCTTAAACCCAACAGTGGTATTAGAGCCACGTCAATGTACTATATTTTAGGATTAATCGATATGATCAGTTTTTTTATTTACTATCTTTTATTTATTGCATATGATTTGAATATTTGAAGGACCGGTCTAAATATCTGATTAATACCTCATGATCCCAAACTAATATATACATATATGACATGGTATATATATATATATATATATATATGCAAACGATACGTGTTGCTCAAAATGGTTTTAATGGTGGTAGTGTGGTTATGGCCTATAAACCCCTATGTGTGCTTGGTTGGTTGTGGTTGTTTGGTCTCAGTCTATGCACCGAGCCCTCTTTTTCTTTTCCTGATGTAACTCGAGATAACTCAAGCCTTCTCTTTTACATTCCCCCCCAAATGTAACTCAGAGTTTCCCAAAGTTTATGTAAAATAGGATAGTTTATTTCCTATTACGTCAGAGATTGGCGGGTGCTCAGACGAGCAGTTGGAGGTGTGAGATGATCGGCTGGAGGTGCCAACCGATCTGCTGGTGGACCAAGACAACCGGCTGATGGTGCAGTTGGTGGCCTGACGAGGAGCGAGACGACTTGACAAACTGACTGTCTGGTAGAGCCAAACGATCAGTTCGAGACAACCAACCGACCGGCCAGGAGGTGAGTCGATCAGTCATGTGACGAGCTGATCAAACCCAGAATGGCCTAAAAATAGGATCTTCATCAATAATAGGTTGCATGTGATGTAGACCTAGATGACCGTAATTCCTTGTGGCTCAAGGAATTACAACAGGATGGCCATAATCATCACTTTGTTATTATTGTATGTTTTCATTGTGGGATATAGCATGTATATGATACATACTATATATGTGGTGATTGGATACTTATATGCATATATAAGCATATTAAAACCCCTCAATATAATATTAAGTCTTATATGCTTTCCATAAGAGGCACACATGAAAAGCTTGATCGACAAGCATAGGAATCCCAAGGGTGGTGTGATGTCTATCTCGTGGAAGTGTGATGGTAGTTGTGTGGGCCCACAAGTGGGGTGCACTTCTATCGTGTTGGCTTTTGGGTAGGGTTTAACTAAGTGATCTTAATGGGATTAAACACTTAAGAGGCATGGAGATGCTAATGGAAAAGAGTTGTACATGTCATCTATCCCAGAGTTGCATATGATGCAATTTGTCAGTGTTACCTACCTTAATAATTGATTATGGACTCTTGCGTTGGCTGGGTAATAATTCAATTTTTTTGGATCGTGTCTCACTAGAAGGTTGTACGATGTAGTCTTCCAAATTGTTAGTGAGGGATATCAATTTGAACAAAATAGTGGGAGTGATAATTAATTAAAGACCTAATTATATCGTCAAAAATTTCAAATCAAATAAAAATAAGTCAAAAGAGTTTTGAACTAAAATTGCATATTTCCTTTTTGTAGAACAATTGGCTGTCAACAATAATCACTTTTCTTTGCAATCAGTCCAGGACAAGCTAAATGGGAATAACTTCCATGACTGGTTTAGAACATTGAGAATTTTTCTCACTCAAGAGAGAAATGTCAATGTCCTAGATACACCAGTGCCAGAGGAACCCGCTCCCACCACACCAAAGGCAGAAAGGGATGCTTACAAGAAACGTACTAAAGATAGCATTGATGTAAAGTGCTTGATGTTGTTCTTAATGAACTATGAGTTGCAGAGACAACATGAGAACATCGACGTCATTGAGATGGTTCAGCATATCAAGAACATGTCTCAAGACCAAGCACGAGAAGATAGATATGATGTCTCTAGGGCACTGTTCAAGTGCGTCATGACATAAGGAGACCCAGTTGGTCCTCACACACTCAAGATGATTGGGTATGTAGAAAACCTGACAAGACTGGGATTCCCTCTAAGCTTAGAGTTGGCTATTGATGTGATACTACAATCATTGCCAGAATCCTATAGTCAGTTTGTGATGAACTACAACATGAACAACTTTGACAAGTCGTTGATAGAGTTTTTGGGCATGTTGAGGATAGATGAGGCACAGATGAAGAAAGACAAACCCAAATCTATGATGTTGATTAGTAGAAAGAGGTGTAAGTCTAAAGTCAAGGGCAAGGGCAAGGAAAAGAAGAGTTTTGATGCTAGCCAGCAGCCCAAGTCATCTTCTGGTCTCAAGGCCAAAGGAGGGGTGAACAAGCGAGGCAAATGTCACCATTGTCAAGAGCCAGGACATTGGAGGAGAAATTTCCCTCTCTATCTGGATGAATAAAAGAATATGAAGGAGGGGATGGAAGTCTCCACCTCAGGTATCTTGAAAGAAACTTGAAATACTTCTTTACCTGAGGTATATGATACCAATATATGGATCTGACATATATGATATGCAGGATCTGAAAAGAAGTGATGGCCTTTATGAAAGGACCAAGAAGAAGCACACATTTTTGGAGCAAGTGTTTCTGCCATAGATAGGAGTACTTTTTAATTTATTTTAGTCCAAAGGGCATGTAATAGAGTTATGAACTGCTATTTCATTTTTTTCCAATAAATAGAAACACTTTATTTCTGCATCTTGTAATGACAAGGATATCTATCAATAAAGTTGATGTTTCAATTTCAAACATATGATCTTTTGTGGCAATGCTTATTTATCTTGTGGTACTTGGTATGCATAAGATAAAATGATACATAAAAGTTATTGATGACTCAAACAATTAATTAGCATTATCATGAGAAATTCATTTCTAGCTTCCATGTTGATGGATAAAAGTAGAATCTTTTGGTTATGAACCATTACGAGATATGAATGTCTTGGGCATGATGACACGTAAATCTTCACTAGAGGTAGTGGGAGAATAATAATTCTATTAGGTATAATACATATTGATGTATATACATGCCTATTGGAATAAATGTTAATGCTTCAGATGGTGTTTATTGAAATACCAATATGAATATCTTGAAGTGTCCAAGAATATCATAAATGAAGTACAAACTTGGTAAAAGTATTAATTCTTTGATGAGATCAATGAATGGGATACTTAAACCAAATGTTTGAGGACCTTTTGAGTAATTATGATAGTGTATCATAGATAACTCATGATTAAGGCATAGTGATGTCTAATCAAAGATGGAATCAAACTCTAAAGAGTTAGAGCATGATCATCAAATAACTAATCTTCTAGAATTCTTACAAAAGAACATGCATACACTAAATAAAGGAGATTAAGAATCACAAGTGTTGTGGGTTCTCAAAGTTCCTTATGTAACAGATACACCACATATATCTAGGTGATGAATTGGTCATATGATGAGACAATAATCTAGATGATGTTGAGGGACCAGATTTTGAGACATGGCTTGAGTCCATAAGATCCAAAATGACTTCCATGTAAACCATAAGGTATGACCTTAGTGGTAGAACTCGTTGGGATAAAACCCATAAGTGCAATTGGGTCTTTAGAGTTAATACTAACATGCATGACATTTAGAGAAAGGATCACGCTTGATGTTGCAACTTGAAAGACTATGAAATTATGGATATTAATTGGTAAACTAGGGTTTACCTGAATGATTACATGCTTGATTAGATTGAACATCATTTAGAATTGATTAATGATAGTAGATAAATTGTGATGTTTCAAACATAAGAATAAACTCTAACTATGATTTTAGTTTGAAGAATTAGGGTTTGAGAAATGTACACCCTAATCGGCAAAAATTAGGGTTTTTATAGTACATGAATATGAAATTTGATCAGGATAGCAGTGTGGTAAATGATTTTTCATATTTTCTATCAATTTTGGTATGGATATGGATAACTCAATTATTCATATTGGAGAAAAATTTCAGGATTTTTTATTGTTCTTTGAATGTGGTTCTCGATCGAACTATACTTCGACCAAAATGCTGACAGAGTGCTTTTTAGTAGTGTAGTGTATTATTTTTATTTATTTATTTCTATGACCAAATGATCTAAAATTTTAACTGGAGATCTAAATCTCAATTATAAACAACATATAAAATTTTCATAATTTTTGGATGCGTTTAGACCTTATCAGTAGATGAATTATAGTAATATTTTTATGACAGAAAATTCAGCTGAAATAAGAGAAGGTATAGTGAGGGGTCAATGTGCAATTGACCCAAGCAGCTCAATTTCTCTATACGATCAACCTAACACACAAGGAGCTCTCATAATTTGTGATTCAATCCAAAGAAATGAAATCCTAGAGAGAGAGGGAGAGTTAGGGTTTGAGAGGAGAAAGTGATGGAGATGCTGACCTAGGGTTTTGCGGTCTGAGGAATGATGAAATCATGTAAGTTTAGCTTCTTTGGATTTAGTTTCATGGTGAATCTTCTCTTAGCTGTCAATATTCCGTCCCTCCCCTGATTGGATTTGAAATCATATCAAATCAAGTCCTTTTCTCAATATTTCTCTCCTAATCATCAATTCGAGGGTTTCTGAGTTGAAAGGAAGAAGAATCGGGTGAATTGCTAGCGATTTGATATGAGATCGAAATTTTCAGGGATGATCTGCATTTTTAAGGTGTTTTCGCACCTTAGGGTGAGTGAGAACTTCCTTTAAATAGTATATTGCACGAAAATTGGTTAAATCATCCATAATCTTTAATTTCTTAGTATGCGACTACAAACCCTGAATTGTGTGTTTGATTTAAGTTGTTGAAAAATGCTATGAAATGGATTCTTCCTCTGTTTGGATGAATTTCATATGATAAAATCATATTAGAAATATATATAATACATCCTAATGAGAATTCCTTAAGTATTTGCAGAGGTTATAAGAGTAAACTGAAATATAGGGAATTTGTCTATGACTGAAATTGCTGTATAATTAAATAGAGAAATTTGTTTATCTGGATCCCCTTGGTTATGAATGATTGTTTATCTGAATGTGTAGTACATATGTCAGATACTATCTTGGATTTCATTTATGGTGAATAGTGTTTGTTTGATATCTCAAAAAAGAGGGTGAAACCCTAGATGTGAGGAAAGTTGGATATTTGCGAATAGATATCGTGAAATCCTTTTGAACATATTTTCTTGACATGATAGACTTTATTTATTCAATTTTATTATTGATGCATGTTATCTCAATGAATGGCATGGAAACCCAAATTCAGCTCAGTTCCATGGTCTCATACATATACTGATTTTATATGATTTGTTGATAGTAGTCTTTATTCAGTGAATGTTTATGTCGCATGAAATCCTTATGAGAGCCATGTGATAAGTGAATGAGGTAAATGAAACCCTAAGGATAGGGTATTCAATGAATTAATAATTTTGATTACCATGTTCTCAGTATGAGATGTGTGATTCTTAACAGTTCAGTTGTGGTAAATGTTATCAGATGGTCTATGAAACGAATGGTTTAAAAAGCTAAACTAAGATATGTAATGTGATTATTGAATTGTGAATATAAAGAGTGAATTAGACATGTAGATGCCCTTAATACTGTAGATTCCCTATGAGAGGTCTGTGCCGTAGGGATGAAATGACCTAATCCTGGTAGAGTCCAGTATACGGGGGTCAGAACGTACTAACAGGTGGTACGGGGGACGCAGCCCTAGTGGAAGTCTCCTTAATATTCAGCATGTAGTGTCCAACATCAACCAGAGGTCCTTGTGGCACTAGAGTATATAAAAGCCAATAGGTGGCTTGACTCTCCGCCTGTGTGCTCAGGTTAGAGGAGTCCAGTTTTTACGACATAATAGGTGTGTCGAGGCCAGAGAGCTATTTTCCTATTGTAGACCAGTGACGTTGTCAGACTTAGAATTCCCGGGTGTGTCAGCTAAGTCTTGTACGGTGAGATCGTAGTTCGCTACGAGTTTTCATATGTAGAGTACACTGCATATGATCAGGGCACGAGTTAAAATATGATAATAAGATGAATGAGAGATTAAACAAGTGTGTGCATTTATTCAATTATTCTTTGTATGTTTCTGCATTATTAGTTCTCTTTATGACCAATCAAGCATGTTCATATATTGATACACTCTTGTAGATATCTAGAGTACCTTGAAATATTTATGTTTGGGAATGATTAGTCTCTTTTAAGCTTATGGTTGTCATAATTGATATCAATTGCTCAAAAGTATATTTGAAATTATTTCAGTGCTTTAGACTGTTTCTTTGAAGTACTCATTCACTGAGTGAGTAGGCTCACCCCTCTACTCAAAAGTTTTAGGGAAATTGTGGGGATTGAAGATATCATTGCATCAGAGTAGATCTGCCACAAGAGTTAAGTCTGAGTATAGTTAAGTTCAGTCAGTCCTTGTCACTCTAGGTCCTTTTAAAGAAAGAAGAGAGAGTTGTAAATGATGATGTATAACATTATTCCTCTTTTAGCAATATGTGTGAATCAGCAAGTCTTATGTGCTTAAAAGTATGAGAAACATAATGAATGTTCATACATGCAATTTTACTATTGAAATCAGATTAGAGAAATCAATGTTTAGATTCCCTTGTAAAGTTAGTTTATGTGGTTCAATGAGAGAAAACAAAGAGTCTGAAAAAGAAGAAAAAGTTAAGGGTGATCTTTGTATTACGTTAAATCCTCAATTTATGCCCTAATCTCACGATTAGTGGTAATTATGAGATTGGGGTGTAACAACTTGGTATCAGAGCTTAGGCTGAGTCGTCAGGGACCATTAGGATAGAAAGTTAGAGTTATAAGTGTGGCAGATAGGAGATGATGTGTCTATAGCTCTGGGAGGTCTGAGTATTTAGATACCCCGGCTCGGTATCTAAATACTTAGGTTGACCAGTATCAAGCTACTCAGTCTATTCTTCTCTTAATTCCCGAGCTAGGCATGCAGTGGAAGGATGGGCTAGAGAGAAACCCTAAAAATATTAGGGTTAGAAGACTAGAAAGAAATAAATGGATTGATCATAAGAATAGAATGTGATGCAACTCTTGTTTTATATTGTTGCTATGATTGGAAATCAATAGAAATGCTCTTATATGTATGAATTCAAATTATCATTTTGTCGATTATATATAGTTCCTTTATATTGTTTTGTATCATGAAGTGATTTAGTTATTGTTTATATTATTTGTATCAAGTAGACCAGAAGTTATGTTTAAATAAGTTTTCCCTATGTGGATTGTAACACCTGGGCCCACTCCCCAAGGCTCTAGTAGAGTTTTAGGAATGACGGATGTCCCCACAGACCACCACTAGCCTTAACTGCGTGCTTTGTCCTCACTCACACGCATGCTAGGATCAACTTCCCGATAGGTCACCCATCCCAGTACTACTCCAAGCTGAGCATGCTTAACTATGGAGTTCTTAATGATGGGCTCCCGGAAAAGGAGGTGCACCTTGGTGATATGGGTATTTCAATCATTTCTTATAAGATCTTTTTATCTGAGGCCTCAAATCTTGAGATGTTACAATCTCTCCCACTTAGGATCTTGATGTCCTCATCAAGGCTCAACTATAAGGCCTCATAATTTCTTCCCCATTTCAGTGCAGACCCACAATGGCCCATGGACACCCAACTCCCGATCACGGAATACCAGCACAAAGGTGGCTATGTCAACCATGGACAACCCTTTCCTACATGCCTGGACCGCACTGCTCAAGACTGGCATGCCATGCCCATGTGGGCCCCACCTACTGGAGGGGAATTGGCTCTGATACCATTTGTAACGCCCGGGCCCACTGCCCAAGGCTCTAGTAGAGTTTCAGGAATGACAGTTGTCCCCACAGATCACCACTAGCCTTAACTACGCACTTTGTCCTCACTCACACACATGCCAGGATCAACTTCCCGACAGGTCATCCATCCCAGTACTACTCCAAGCTGAGCACGCTTAACTATGGAGTTCTTAATGATGGGCTCCCAAAAAATGAGGTACACCTTGGTGATATGGGTAGTCCAATCATTTCTTATAAGATCTTTTTATCTGAGGCTTCAAATCTTGGGATGTTACATGGATATTCTTTCCACGTGTTTGATATTAATAGGAGTCGGTTAATCTTGAGTAGCTCTTAGCTCCAGGACTACAGGTTCAGCCTGGTCTGACTGGCAGGATGCGTTACTGGGATCTAATGGCTCCTATTAACAATATAATAAGAATAGACTCTGGATAAATTAGACCCACATCATAGTGAGAATGTACATACACTGGCCTCATATGAGAGTCCCTTAATCAGGAATAAAGGAACACAACATAAGGTTCAGGTTAAGTTTAATGATTAGTATTATATGAACTTTAAATATGAAATATGGAAAAGATATGAGAAAAGTATGTAAGGGCCAAGATAGTAAGAATCAATCATGAGGAATCGATCATATAATTGAGTAAAATGGTTTTATGTACTTCAAAGCAAAGGGAAAATAGAAGAAAAGTGTTAAGTAGATAATAAGTACATATAAGTGAAGAGTCTTCAGAAGAGTTAAACTAAATAGAATTGGATGAACATGTAAATCATAAGACTAGAATAACAAACTTAGTTGAAACAAAGAGAAATCTTAGAAATGATGAGCTTGATTAAGGAATGAGGACTATGATATAATTGAGAGCATGGAATGTATACCTTTATTATAAAGTTTAATACATTCATCCTTACTGCCTTTGGATTCTAAGTCTCTATAGAACAACAAACTAGTTTCTAAAAGAAGAACAAAAGTGTAGCTAAATAAATGAATAAGTCATACAAAGGTAGACTATATTTAGGGGAAAAAACTTGATTGAAAGAGAAACTATGTTTCACCCATGCATGAGCCATTTGATTTAAAATGAAGGATATGTAATGTATTAAACATGAGGTGAAACAAGTATAGAGATATTGATTTAGAATTTCAACTTCACATTAGTAGAAGTATACAAAGAAATATATGCAACATGGTATACATGATCATACACATAAAAGAAGCAACATGATCATAAGAGAAAACTAGAAGTTAAAGATGACATGTGGAATAGTAGTATATGGTAAGGGGATTATGGAAAGTAAGGAAGGATTTGAAACATAATGGAGTAATATAGATTATAAAAGAAAGATGTTAGGAGATTCAATCAAGTTCTAATTAGTCAAGTATCCTTGTTGATAACTAATTAAACCTACATACGACAAATGTATTAAGGGAATGTTTGAAGATAAGAATTATAAGTCTTAGAATCATCTTCTCTTTCATATCTTCCTTAATGAAAGCAATGTGGGAATGAAGTGATAAGAAAATGAATCATATATGGTGCATAACCACCATGGTAGAGACATCTAGTGAATGTAATAATGACACACAATATGATGATGAAACTCTAGTGGGATAATTGAGAATGTAATCTATTTGAATGGCCAAGTAAGAGAAAGGAAATTCAATTGATAAGATAAAGAAGACTTTAGTAAAACTTGTGAGATCCAAAGCTTGAATTTCAAATTAAGGGAGAAAAGTCACATCACAATAACATCATGCTACTGATAAGGACCAAACCCTAGAATGTTTAGAGTTGTAATAATTCAAGGGATGTCACTAGTGATTTGGCCTTGAATACTAGCATCTCTATAAAATAAGATTATGAGATTTGCACTATGAGAAGTAAACTAGCACTGATAGTAATCCAGGGTTTAAAGGTAGATAATCTAAAAGGTAGATAAACAATATGGAAATGATTTGGAGCAAAGAGTATAATATAAATTTGTAATGTAACAAGTGTGTTTTGAACAAAAGGAGAAATACAATATGAGTGAAGTGTGATATGAGATAAATTCTTGCAGTGATAGCAAGAATGATGAATAAACTATTTGTACCTTGTATGTTTCAATTTTAGGAATGTTTAATCTACATGATTAAAATGAGAAGAATAAATAGAAAAAAGTAAGTAGTAGTGAATGAGGAGAGAGATAAGAGAAAACAATGGATTTAAGTAATATGTGAATTTGTTTTTAGAAGTATAATTTGTTGAGTGTATATTAAGGGATCTAAAATTGGTTCTACGTATGATTCTAGTGTACATGTGCAAGCAATATGTTAATTAAAGGTGTTTGATAGTTGTAGTCATTCATACCAGTAATCCATCTTAGTGTTGTACAATTGTGGTATGGTGATATGGGTTGAATGATGATGGAACAAATGGAGGGTTACCCTGAATAAGGTAGTCTTACCTATTCACTCATATGAATAGAAGGGATGATAACCATATTGTATTGATATGTAACCCTAATGAGGTATAGCTTGTTATACCTAGATTTAATATAACCAAGTGATGGTAATTGGGTATGAATAGTCCTTCAATGATTAATACAATCATGGAGTACTTTGTTACTGTTGTTGAAACCCTAGTATGCTATAACCCTATGGTTACACCTTGAATTATGTGTGGGTTCATACTTGAGAATAATATGGAATGTGATGGTGATGTTTCACCTTATGCATCCATGATGCAATGGGGATGCCGTGAGTAGTATTGTACAACTGTTGTTGAATCTAGTCTTCCAACTCAAGGTTGTTTTGCTATTTTAGTAGCACAATAGTAAAACTTCAAAACAACATGGTGAACTTTCTTTTGTGACTTAGAGGTAATACATAACAATAGTACATATTGAGCCGTATGAATTGAGATAGTTGGATCAGATTATCAATGTTGAGGTAACACCTCAAGAGAATGGAAATATTGAAATGGTTGTTTCTCTCTCTATCCTATGATTGATTGTGGCATAGAGAATTCATTGGATATCTTTGGAAACTGTTTCAGACATGTTGTGATTATAAAAGAAATAAAGGACTTAATGTAGAAAAGTGCATTCAAGTATGAAATACAAGAATATAATGACATGTAAGATTTCAGAAGTTTAAAATAAACTTTGAAAGTACTTTGCTTGCATATTTATGTTTCGGGGACGAAACCTTTTTAAGGGGGGAGAATTGTAATGACTACATTTATGTTTAATTGGTAAACTAGGGTTTACCTGAATGATTACATGCTTGATTAGATTGAACATCGTTTAGACTAGATTAATGATAGTAGATCAATTGTGATGTTTCAAACCTAATAAGAAACTCTAACTATGATTTTATTTTGAATAATTAGCGTTTGAGAAATGTAAACCCTAATCGGAAAAAATTAGGGTTTTGATATTACATGAATATGGAATTTGATCAGGATAGTAGTGTGGTAAATGATTTTTCATATTTTCTACAATTTTTTTATTTAATTGAATTTTGGTTATGATATTTATAACTTAATCATGCAAGTTGGAGAAAAATTTCAGAATTTTTGAGTGTTCTTTGAATGTGGTTCTCGATCAAACTATACTTTGACCAAAATGCTGACAGAGTGCTTTTCAGCAGTGTAGTGTTTTATTTTTAGTTATTTATTGGTAACTCCAAATGATCTGAAATATTAACTGGAGATCTCAAACTTGATAATAAACAAAATGTAAAATTTTCATAATTTTTGCATGCGTTTAGATATTATCAGTAGATGAATTACAGTAATAATTTTATAATTGAAAATTCAGCTGAAATAAGAGAAAGTATAGTGAGGGGTCAATGTGCAATTGATCCAAGAAGCTCAATTTCTCTATATGGTCAACCTAACACACAAGGAGATCTCATAATTCGTGATTCAATCTAGAGAAATGAAATCTTAGAGAGAGAGTGAGAGTTAGGGTTTGAGAGGAGAAAGTGATGGAGATGTTGACCTAGGGTTTTGCGGTCTGAGGAATGATGAAATCATATAAGTTTAGCTTCTTTTGATATAGTTTCATGGTGAATCTTCTCTCAAATTTCAAGATTCCATCCCTCCCCTTATTTGATTCGAAATCATATCAAATCAAGTCCTTTTCTCACTCTTTCTCTCCTAATCTTCAATTCTAGGGTTTCTGAGTTGAAAGGAAGAAGAATTAGGTGAATTGCTAGGGATTTTATATGAGATCGAGATTTTTAGATATTAGCTGTGTTTTTAAGGTGTTTTCACACCTAACGGTGAGTGGAAACTTCCTTTAAATAGTATATTGCATGAAAATTGGTTAAATCATCCATAATCTTTAATTGATTAGTATGCGACTACAAACCCTGAATTGTGTGTTTGATCTAAGTTGTTGCAAAATGCTCTGAAATAGATTCTTCCTCTGTTTGGATGAATTTTATATGATAAAATCATATTAAAAATGTATACAATACATCCTAATGAGAATTCCGTAAGTATTTGCAAAGGTTATAAGAGTAAACTGAAATATAGGGAATTTGTCTATGACTGAAATTGCTGTATAATTAAATAGAGAAATGTGTTTATCTGGATACCCTTGCTTCTGAATGATTGTTTATCTGAATGCGTAGTATATATATGTCAGATACTATCTTCGATTTCATTTAAGGTGAATAGTGTTTGTTTTATATCTCAGTAAAGAGGGTGAAACCCTAGATGTGAGGAAAGTTGGATATTTGCGAATAGATATCGTGAAATCCATTTGAACAGATTTTCTTGACATGATAGACTTTATTTATTCCATTTTATTATTGATGCATGTTATCTTAGTGAATGGCATGGAAACCCAAATTCATATCAGTTCCAAGGTCTCATACATATATTGATTTTATATGATTTGTTGATAGTAGTCTTTATTCAGTGAATGTTTATGTCGCATGAAATCCTTTTGAGAGCCATGTGATAAGTGAATGAGGTAAATGAAACCCTAAGGATATGGTGTTCAATGAATTAATAATTTTGATTATCATGTTCTCAGTATGAGATGTGTGATGCTTAACAGTTCAGTTGTGGTAAATGTTATCAGATGGTCTATTAAATGAATGGTTTATAGAGATAAACTAAGATATGTAATGTGATGATTGAATTGTGAATGTAAAGTGTGAATTAAACATGTAGATGCCCTAAACATAGTACATTCCCTATGAGAGGTTTGCATTGTAGGGATGAAATGACCTAACCCCGGCAGTGTCCAGTATACGGGGGTTGGAACATACTAACAGGTGGTATGGGGGATGAAGCCCTAGTGGAAGTCTCCTTAATATTCAGCATGTAGTGTCCAACATCAACCAGAGGTCCTGGTGGCACTAGAGTACAGAAAGCCAATAGGTGGCTTGACTCTCTGCCTGTGTGCTCAGGTTAGAGGAGGAGTCTAATTTTTACGACATAATAGGTGTGCTGAGGCCAGAGAGTCATTTTCCTATTGCAGACCAGTGACGTGATCAGACTTAGTATTCCCAGGTGTGTCAGCTAAGTCTTGTACGGTGAGATCTTAGTTCACTACGGGTCTTCATATGTAGAGTACATTGTATATGATCAGGGCACAAGTTAAAATATTATAATAAGATGAATGAGAGATTAAACAAGTGTGTGCATTTATTCAATTATTCTTTTTATGTTTCATCATTATTAGTTCTCTTTATGATCAGTCAAGCATGTTCATATATTGATACACTCTTGTAGATATCTAAAGTATCTTGAAATATTTGTGTTTGGGAATGATTAGTCTCTTTTAAGCTTACTGCTGTCATAATTGATATCAATTGCTCAAAAGTATATTTGAAATGATATCAGTGCTTTAGAGTGTTTCTTTAAAGTACTCATTCACTGAGTGAGTACGCTCACCCCTCTACTCAAAATTTTTAGGGAAACTGTGGGGATTGAAGATATCGTTGCATCAGAGTAGATCTTCCACAATAGTTAAGTCCGAGTATAGTTAAGTTTAGTCAGTCCTTGTCACTCTAGGTCCTTGTAAAGAAATAAGAGAGAGTTGTAAATGATGATGTATAACATTATTCCTCTTTTAGCAATATATGCGAATCAGCAAGTCTTATGTGCTTAAAAGTATGAAAAACATAATGAATGTTCATACGTGCATTTTTACTATTGAAATCAGATTAGAGAAGTCAATGTTTAGATTCCCTTATAAAGTTAGTTTATGTGGTTCAATGCGAGAAAACAAAGAGTTTGAAAAAGAAGAAAAAGTTAAGGGTGATCTTTGTATTACGTTAAATCCTCAATTTATGCCCTAATCTTATATTTAGTGGTAATTGTAAGATCGGGGTGTAACAATCCATATCATACGATATGTTGTACAACAAAGAGATGTGAAACATGCAATATATTGACTAAAGAAAAGTCTTGCTAACTCACTACATTAGCACTAGAGCAGTAGAAACATCTGGGACATGTTTGGAGATCACTAAGAATATGATTCAAAGGTGATTGGCTCACAGTGCAAGTGGGAGTTTTTTGGTATGTATGCCCTGAGAGCCAATCAGAGGATGATTTGATTGGGATACATTAATATTGATTTGATAAATATCAGAGGCAAGCTTCCAATTTATTCTTGTTCAACCAGTTATGAGATAATGATAGAATAGAATGAATATCTAGAGAATGACAGTACTCAATGATGTATGTCTTCATGTTGAGGACCTGAAGAGTGAGATCATACGGATGCTAAGAGTCTATTGATTCTTGTTTTGTCCCTAGTCAGATGTCATTGTTGAAGGTTGATAGACAACAATGACATGACAAGACTAGAGTGTGTGTTGGTTGATGACAGAGTATCATTAGTCATGATATGTGATATCAAACCTAGCACATAGATACATGTTAGAGAACAGTGTATCAGACAGACCCATCGTGAGAGTGACACATGGAACCGTGGCATGGTAGTCACAGTGAGCTCTCACAGTGATGGTGGTGATTGTGAGTCTTAGACCTGAAATCACTACACTCATCACTTGTCGTTGGGTACACTTTGACATCATCAAACACAGTCTTGAAATATGGATTGTCATAAAGGTGATGGTTGGGTGACTTTCACACATGGGGTTTTAACTACGATTAATAGATATGAGATTTTTCCCTCCTAAGGGAGTATGATGTCCATGGCCACTTGATACGCGAGTCTGAGAAAGGCATGCACATGCACGTGGGAGTCAATATGTGATATTGATGGCACACATATCTCAGACAGTCTACTTTGGATCAAGGAACATGAATGAATGTTGAAAGGATGACAACTCCATGCCTTGAGTTCATTCAGGATATCAGAGACAAAGATATTATACATTCACTAGAACACCAATCATAGACTGTAGGATTGAAAGTTTTTATCCAACTTTCCTTTTTACTTGGGTAGCACTGACGTGCGACTAGGCACCGTTGTTTGCTTGTGATGTCATAAGCTAGTTATGGACATTCACTACCAACGTAAAATGGGACCTATAAAGTCACACACAAAGGATTAACCTGGAAGAGGAGTTTATCCATGAATTATGTTTGGATTGATTACTAAAGGTGTTTAGGTACTCAATCAAACATTCAATCCATTGGCTTGACTCAAAATCATCAATTTCAAGTGTTGAACTAACTGATTTGAGTGTCGAATTGATTGAGAAATGCGTTGACTGTGTTCTGTACAATTTGGACCATCAACTGACTGGTTCACTGGGTGAACCGATCAGCTCATGGTCAGCGAGACAATTAGTTCACTTGATGAACCGATCGGTTCGACTGGACCGAACGAGCTTGGTTGGGTTGTTCTGATTTGTGAGAAAAGTTTTTCGTTTCACTTGTATAATTCAATTGGGACAAGAATTGATCTTAGTATTGATTGGAAACAAAAGAGGAAAGTCAATTGGAGGCAAGTTTGGGAAGTGAACCGACCAATTCACTAAGTTAACCGACTGGCTCATACTCCCAACCGACTAGTTTGTTTGTGGAACGACTGGTTCGGCTGTCGCAGTGCAATATATTCATGGAAATTTGGGACCCTTCTACTCCCACTTTAGTCCTGCATTGACCAGGGCTGAGAACCCTGACCCTGACCCTGACCCCTCCTGTATATAGAGGGGTATTGGGGGCTTCTCAGATAGCACAACTTAGAACATCAGTTGCTCTGTAAAGTTGTTGTCCTCTCTGGTTGTGGTAACCAAGAGAGCCCAAGCAAGTGATACCTGACTAGGGAGGCACAACAAGGGAAACACAACTACAAGATGACAACTGATTGTAGGAGAGTGTCTCGATGACTATTACACTAAAAGAAGGGGATGACTCCTTCTAGTGTCTTGTAGGACAGGATGACTAGAACCCGGCGGTCCGTGTGGACTATCTATAGAGGTGGGAGATTTTTACCGCTTAGGAGGACGACTGTCAATCGTAGTCTGGGTTAGGACTAGGAGCTACACAGACACCATCGAAGACTAGGTGGTTGAAGACTATACTAGTTGTAAGGTATTGTCACTGAGCAAGCCTCGAGACTAGGTAAACCTTGCCAAAACCATCCTTCCTATTTCATAGTCGTTGATGCGATCTGTGGTTATGGTTTTGTGGTGAGAGAAAATCATTGTTACCACTGCCTTCTCCCTCACCTAAAACCCAACAATATATTTATGAGGATGTAAGAAGATTTGATTAATTGATAGTTATATCATGACTCATCATAGTATAATTCCTTTATTCTGACACATCAGCATGTTTAGACAGATTGTCTTGTGATACATTATTATAGTTCTTTCCTGAAGGTACTCAAGGTATTGATATAAAGTTTCAACATTTGATCGTATCAAAGTATCTTAATACTTTCATCAATGTCACACTTCATTTACATTAATGCTTTCATTCCATTTGGTACATATCATTATATTACCAGTAAAGGAAAATGAAGTATTAGTTAATTATCTAAAGTATTCATTCCATAAGATCTTCATGCATCATATGCATAAGGTCTAATGAAATCTTTATCCTACCACTATGTTTAGTGAAGGATTTCATGTCATGTTGTGTGTGAATAGACTTAGATGTTTCCTTATGTTTACTAACCAAGGGAATCTAGATCAACATCAATATGCAATCTAGGTATGTATTTCTTATGTGTACATACAAGATGACTAATGATAATCATAATATTGAGTTATCAATTATATTCCTTTGCTATAAACATTACAAACATTCATTTTTTTATCATTTCACATAAATATCTCAAGATGTATTAGGGCCAATGCCATGCAAGATCATATCTTTGAAATAGAAGCACTAATAATTGTTTGTTGATAATCATCCTTGTCCATACAAGATTCATAAAGAAAATGTTTCTATTCTAATGACATAATTAAATAGTAGTTCTAGTAACTCTATTACATTCCCATTGGGCTGCTATAAATTTAAATGTAGTTACGGATTCTGCAACACTTGCTCTGCCTTATCCATCTTTGTCCTTCTATGAAGGTCTTTACTTCTTGTCACATCATGAACATCAGTATGTCATATCTCTATTTGGTATCACATACCAAAATGAAGAAGTAATCAAATTTATCTTATGTCATTTATACATGAAGTGGAGGCCTTAGTGCCATCCTTCTTCTTCTTTAGTTCCTCTAATCAGAGTGGGAAATTTCTTCTCTAATGTCTAGGCTGGCAACAATGGTGACAACCACCTTCTTGTTTCTTTCCTCCACTTTTTGCCTTGAGATCTAAATACTTGGGCTTCTGGCTATCTTTAAAACTCTTCTTAGCTTTGCCTTTACCTTTTACTTCCCCTTTGTCTTGTTGATCAACATCACATACTTGGGCTTGTCTTTCTTCATTTGTGTCTCAGTTGCCCTCAACATGCCCAACAACTCTGTAAATGACTTGTCAAAGTCATTCATGTTGTAGTTCATGACAAAATGACTATATGACTCTAGTACTCTTGATCCAAGGGGAATCCCAGTATAACTAGGTTATCTACATACCCAATAAGCTTGAGTACATGAGGACTACTGGATCTCCTTCTGTCATGGTGCACTTGAACAACGCCTTGAAAACATCATATCTCTCCTGTATTTCCTGATCTTGGTACATGTTCTTGAGATGTGTGACCATCTCAATCACCCCCATGTTCTCATGATGCCTTTGCAACTCATGGTTCATGGAACATAGCATCATACATTTGACATCCACATCATCCTCAGTATGCTTCTTATAAGTATCCTTATCATCCTTAAGAGAATTTTGAGCAGGTTCCTCTAGTTCTAATGTTTCCAGGACATAGATCTTATGCACCTGCATTAGAACAATTCTCAGCATCTTGAACCAGTGGTGGAAGTTTTTCCCAATAAGTTTGTCGTACTCAAGGACCAATCACAAAGAAAAGTGATTGTTTGATTTGGCCATTTCATTCTACAAAAGAACTTGCAAATTTTGTCAAAAAATCATTTTTGATTTGATTTGATTATAATTTGGGTGATAATAATTAGGTCTTTAATTAATTATCATTCTCATTATTTCATTCCAATTGATAACCCCCAAGTATCAATTTGGAAAATTGCAACATACAATTTTCTAATGAGCCAAGATCCAAAATGATTCAATTATTAACTGGTCTATACATGCATCCATAATCAACCATTAAGGTAGGTAATCATGCTAATTGCATCATATGTAATTCTTGGATAGATGACATGCACAACGTTTTGTCATAATCATTTGCATGCTTCTGGGCCCAAACGCTCTGAGAATCACTAGTTAAGCCTGGCCCAATAGTTAATATGATAATAATGCACCCCGCTTTGGTGGCACCTACATTACCATCATCACAGTTCCATGAGGTAGACAACACACCACATTTTGGCCTCACCTGTGCTTTTTTGGACAAGTTTTTTATGTGTATTGCTATTAGAAAGCATCTAAGACTTAATATTTTTGATTGAGGGGTTTTTATATATATCATATATATTGTATCCAATCATCACATATATAGTATGTATCATATACATGTTATATCCCACAATGTAAACATGTAATATAAAATGAAAAATGATGGTTGTATCCATGTTTACATGTGATTCCTGGGAGCCACAACGAATTACTACCACCTAGGTCAATCATCACAACACATGTATGAACCTATGGTTGATGTAGATCTATGTTCGCCAATCTAGGTAGATTGGTTCAACCGTTGAACCAGTCCTCTCACCTCTTATCTGGTTGGTTGATCCACCTGTCTAACTGATGTTTGTACTCCTTCCAAATGGTCGGTCAGACCTTTTGGGATGGTCATCTGGCCTCCTGTCCAACCGATGTTGGGACACATTCAAAACGGTCAATTGGGCACACTAGGCGGTTGTCTAGTTCCATTGTCCTATTCTCCATGATTCTCCAGACGGTCGTCTCATCTCACAAACTGGTCATATCAACCAGAGATGAACATCTTCAACATCATTTCATGAAAGAAACTATCCTATTGTGACATTTATTCATTGAATAAGAGAAACCTCGAGTTACATTTGAGGGGAGCAAAGGTAGGAAAACACTAACTTTATATTGGGAGGAGGAAGGGAGAGGCTCGATATGTAGACTGAGATAAACAAGAACCCAACCATCCAACCACACATAGATTTAGGATTTTGGCCATAACCACACTATACATCCACCATCAAAACCTCTTTTAGGGAGACACGTGAAAATTGTATATATATATAGAGAGAGAGAGACAGGCTAGAATACACTTGAGTGTATTCGGACCAAAACACACTCAAGAAATTTTTCATGAGGCAATATTTTTTTAAATCTAAACCATTGATGTTCTTAAACATCTTGTGAATAGCTCATATAAAACATTTGAGCACATTTGGACATTTTTAGGTCATGTTATAAAGACCGCAAAAATAATGCATTTCAAATTAGTTTAGCGCGTTGATTTTGTTACCCTTGTATGAGTGACTTACACACATCCAAATGGGCTCAAAATTTGTATGTAGCCTAGCTATATTGTGACAGTGAAGATCAATGGTTTACATTTTACAAAAAATAGTCTTGATATACAAACACACTTGAGTGTATTCGTGCGATCTGTACACTCGAGTGTATTCTAGCCTGAATAGTTGGTGCGCGTGAGTTGCAAATGCAAATATTTTAAAAAATAGTTGATAAAATAAAAAATTTAAAATAAGATGTAGGAAAATATAACTTATGGTTTCATATGATGTTTGTAAACTACTATATAACAATGTGATAAATTATACAACAACATAAAATTGACTAAACTAATGCATAGAGAAGTATAAATATGAGTTAAACACGTTAATGCTAATGAGTAGATGAATTTGAAATAAAAATTGTGTGTGAAGAAATTTTACACTACCAATAGTGATTTGATTATGATAAGTGAACATCATTATTCATTGTCACTAACCTTAAGTGTTACGAGTACGTAATTGAGTTAGGATTACAAAATGGATCAATAAACATATTCTACAACTCATATCCTTTTCATACCTTGTAGGATGACATGTATTGCAAACCTTTATATGAATTTTTTTATGTATATTATGTCCTCAAAATTAGTCATAAGAATGTTAGATTTTAAAGGTAAAGAATGCAACGCATCTATGTATGCTTTTTAGTCTAATAAATCTCTATGACTTGTTATCTTAGAGAATTTATCCCCCAATCTTTATTTCTTTTCCATAAACATATTAATGGAAACAAAACTTTCAAAATAAAATAAATGATATTCATGAGTTATCAATATCATCATGGTGGTGTAACATATTTGTCTATCATTTTGCACCCTCGTGAGGATGATTCTCTATCTTTCCCTCCTATATTCAAGCTACTCAACTATAAAGATTATGATTTATCATTTGCATCTTAGGAGTTGGTCCTAGATTATCTTAAACATAAACCCTTTTTTTAATCATATTGTATTTATTCATTGAAGCCATACGACATCTACAAATAGATCTATGGTAACACCATATTGGAAATGAGGAATAGACACATTACAATGACGAGAATTAAAATAAACTAAGTGCTTCAGCTTAGAATCTTGGTTGTCATGCACCACGTAGATTCTCTACAAAATCCCTCCTCAATCTTTGTCATTGTTTAGACGAAAACAACCACATGATTGAAAATATTCCTGCAACCTATTGACAGACAATAGTAACACGACAAAACCTCATCATTGGCCAGAACTGGTGGAAAACCATATAATGACCCCCTCAATCACTAGAGGAGAAGCCATCACAAATATTGAAGTTAAAGCCTCCACGCGATGATCAACCAAGGTAGTAGACTACCGAGGAAGATCAAAGGAAAAAAAAAGAAATAGAAAACACAAAATTAAAAGAAAGCAAGAAAAGAAAGGGAGAAAAGGAACCTGCCACATCAGTGTTAAGAAGTAGGAGTAGGGAAATAGATCTTCAATGCCTAGATATGAAAGCCAAAGCAAATCATGATCTTCAATGAATTGTTTCCCTCGCTAGTCTTCCACCTAGCACCCTGGGACACCAGATTAGGAGATCAAAGGTTTGACATCATGAACTCAGGAAAACATGATAGATATTTGATGCATGCACCCCAGACGCCTGAATAGAGCAAATGACAAGTGAGTAGAGATTAGGTGGAGAGGGCCTACACTCATTCTAGCTAAATCCCTCTACCCCAATCTATTCAACCAATGAATGTTGGACCCTAGTCTCTCACATGGTTTCTAGAGCGAGACAAGAGTGGAAGAAGATTAAAAAAAATTATGAGTTTCAGCGAGACTAATTCAACTGAATTCCTAGTTATAATAACGGTTAACCTTTTATTTCTGAAATCCACATCTATATGTAAATTGTATAGTTATATTAGGAACCTGAGGTCTTTCCTTTTTGGAAATATGATGTTAATGGTCCATTCGGCAACGCATTAGAACTAAACGCTGTTGCTGGTCAGCCACCGTAAGTATTTGATGTGATGGAAAATAAACAGAACTGAACGCTTGATGATACAAAATATAATAGAAAAAGGGATCGGTTGTCCACCGTTGTTTTAGTAGAAGTGATCTATATCTGCCCGACCGCTAGTCATCCTTCCCAAACCCTGCCATACGCGTTTTCGAACACTACATAAATATAATTTGTTGTCTAACAAAAGCAATGTTAATGTTAAAATATGAGTGAGGCTTTAATTTAACTAAAAAACATAGAACATATCTACCGTGAAGTATAGTCATGCTCAACTTCCTTAATTTTGTTGATACTTTATGGTATCATGTTCAAATATGAACAATGCCTAATATAGTTGTCCAAAAATATAAACCTATTCATGATTTAGTATATTGAAGGAACATGTTTCATTTGTATGTTTTGAGTGTGTTTTAACAAAAATTAAAAAAATCTGTTATTCCTTAATTCATAAGAATTATCCAGTGGATAAATAATCTTAAAAATAGAGACTACCTCCCTTTATATAGAAAGAAAAATTTTATATGTTAAGGGTATAAATAAAATTATGATTATTGCAATGCTATTATATTGTTTTTCCTTTTCATCAATAAAGTCACTTATGTTAAAATTCATAACATCTAACACATGACGTCATAGTAATTATATGATTTTTTTTACCAAACATATCCATATTTCTCTACGTAGGACATTGCTCTTATCCTTCGATACACAAACAATGCCTTCTCTAAAGAGACGTAAAGTCTAGACTCATAGAAAGTTCACATTTGTTGGAATATAGATAGAGTCATAAAGTAAGTACCTAGATTTTTTTTCAAAATATAATCAGAACTCTTGGTTCCACCAAATAATATGGCTTTCTAAGAATTATAAATAATATAAAAGTAAAATATATGAAATTCCTTAGTTAGTTCATCGAACTTCCACAATCGGCCATCCCTATATTGAGAATCTACATGCACATGAACTCTTGTTACTAAATTTTTGCATATTCTAGATAGCAACTAAGTTCTTCGAATATATTATTAAAATTATTTCATAAGAAAGTTTTTGTTAGTTTTATAATTTTTTCTTTCTAACATCAACATATTGAACCAGTAATATTTTATATTTAATTCTATATCGTTCTATGATGGTTTTTTATTGAATTTATGGTTTTAAAAAAGTATCATGCGCATGTGATTCTTTCATGAATAGATTCTACAAGATCACTTACAGATATTAGACACTCCCCACTCCTCATGTTTTTGATAAAGATATGCATTTGAAATGATTCTAATGAAGAATTCATTTCAAAAGGAAAAAAAACTATTGCAACCTAGCATTTTTGAAATCTTTTATATAAATGAGATTTATCGTCTTGCATTATAAGTAGCTTTAATAATAGATATTGTAATTTACAATGCATTTAGCAAAAATAATTTAAATATGGTCACTCAAAACACAATGTTCAAAGTCCTCAAACCGAATAGCATCTTTTATATGAAGTATGAGACAGATAGAAAAATATGTTTCTTATACTATGGGTCAAAACTGTAGAAGTTTATAAATGTAATAACATTATTTCTAAAACCATTTGGATAAAAATGAAAATATGGATTGGATGTACCTTGAGTAAGAACATGTCAATTGGCAATAAGTGAAATCAAGTTGGTAGTAATAGTCTAAATCAAAGTCTTCAAGAGAAGAAAACACCAACTTCCTCATGCTACATGCAAAGGAGAACCCTACAGGAATAATCTTTTAGGCGAGATAAGATTTTTCTGATACACAAGTAAAACATCAATTTCATGTACTTTTATAGAGGAGTTAGTTTGACAATAGGTTTATATGTCCCAACTAACATTAAAATGAAAGTCTTAATCGAAGATATGTAAAAGATAGAGCACTCCTTAAAAACATACTTGAGATTAAATACTTACAGAAACAACGGTGTCTGCCTGAAAATATTTCAAAACTAAGGTGATTGTTGAGGACGTAGTAAGACACCATTCTTTGTTAATTTTCCACTAAAGGCTAAGGAAAGGGAGGTATTCGGTATTAAGTCTGTGACATGAATTCCAGTTTATAAGTCATAAGTTGCAAAACCTGCTGGCAGCCACAAACTGTAGGTTTATACTTTGACGATTAGAATTTAAATAAATATGTTATGAGGGAACACTGCAAGGTGTTAAACTGCTAGCCCCATGGCCGTGAGGCATGTAATAACCGACCATGGTGGCATCAAATTACAAGATTACAGTAGTTTTACGATGCAAAATTTAAAAAGGTTTCAGGTGTACTTACTATATTTACGCTTGCCATTAGGATACATTGACTCCTCGAGAATCTGATTTTTGTAAGATCAGCAGCCCCTAGAGGAATATCTCATGCACAACCATCATCGTGAAGTAGATTTGATTGGGGCACGCCATTTGTTCAAAACATTGATCGACCAAAATAAAGTTGTCGATCTGCCCGTTGGGAAGGAGAACGTAGAAATGTTGTTTGTCAAACGCTGACATGACAACACCATAAACCTATGAATTGACAAAATCAAAGATGAAGAGATTATTATTGAGTGAGAATTGAATATTATTTTAATATGAGAAGGATGGGACCGTACAATTTATATACCGTGACTATTGGTGAGAAATGTAATAATTTAATGGTTTAGTGAGGTGCCCACTAAATTCACGGAACTAAAAAGACGAACACAATTATAAACAAATAGAGATATCGTACATCACAAGGAAGGATGGAAACAAGGTTGATGTTTAGTATGGTAATAGTATATGTATATATATATATATATATATATATATATATATATATATATATATATATATATATATATATATATATATATATATATATATATATATATATATATATATATATAGAGAGAGAGAGAGAGAGAGAGAGAGAGAGAGAGGCTAGAATACACTCGAGTGTACAGATTACGCTGTACACCCCAATGGAGTTTGCCTATCTAGACTACGTTTTCCTAAAATGTAATCCATTGATCTTAATGGTTACAATAATAATAGGCCACATACAAAATTTGAGCTCATTTAGATGAGTGTAAGTCACTCATCCAAAGATAACAAAATTAACGTACAAAACTAATTTGAAATGACTGTTTTTTGCATCTATTAGATGCATGACCTATAAGTGTCCAAATGAGCTAAAATTTATTATATGGTGTGTTCTTAAGATATTTAAGAAGATCAATAGTTTGGATTTTTCAAAAAGTTATTGAATCTTTAAAAATGACTGAGGTGTACGGTGCCTCCGGTACACTCAAGTGTACTAGCCTAACTCTCTCTCTCTCTCTCTCTCTCTCTCTCTCTCTCTCTCTCTCTCTCTCTCTATATATATATATATATATATATATATATATATATATATATATATATATATATATATATATATATATATATATATATATATATATATTGAAGGTGTCGTGCCCCATTTTATTTAACCGGCCAAATCATCCTGAGCAAGACATACAAAACGGCTAGGAAAGTTGCCAAACAAAGAAAAAGACTCAACTGACAATCTACGAGAGTAGGATGCAATAGCATCGGCCACCCCATTATAATTATGACTAATATGCTGTAAAGAAAATAAAGAACAAGACATGCTAAACTCTCTAATATCATCTAACACACTGCCAAGGTAGTCCCTTCTCGGTCTCTTGCTAGCAAAACCGGTAGCTATGGTTTGAGAATCTGTCTCAACCTGCAATCTCTCGTACCCGTAGCTCCTCGCCCATTGTACAGCTTCCGCTATGCCTTGCGCCTCTGCCATGTCAACACCTTGTACATGTGTCCACTTTCTCCCCGCCATAGTAAGGATTGCGCCCAAGTTCTCCCTAATCACCATACCAGCTGCCGCCGTGCCATCCTCTCTGACCGACACATCCACATTCAGTTTAACTCTCCCCTCCTCCGGCACCGTCCACCTCGCTCTCCTCCCATGTTGTCTTCCCCCCTCCCTTCTCTCCCCTCCCCATGCCGCCCCTCCTGTATGGTCACGTATGAAGGCAAGCAGCGATGCCTTCTTCACACAGCCACCCGAGTTGTCCTTCCCAAACATCCTATGGTTGCGTGTAGATTAGGCCGGCCACATAGCCGCAACCATCTCCTCCCTATCCTCTTTGCTCCCCGCCTCTAGGATGATACTCAACGCCTCCCCCACTAACAGGTCATGTACGTCATCCATCGTCCGTCGCAGTATGGTCGGTAACGTCTCCCAGATCTCCAGAGCACTCGGGCATCTAAAAAGCATGTGAGATATTGTCTACTTCTCCGCAAAGCATAGTTGGCATCTTCCGTCAGTGACACAATGCCTGTCAAAAAGCCTCCACATAGTCGCCAGGCCACCAGTAGCTACCTGCCATAAGAAATGGGCAGCTTTGGGTGCCCACCCTTCCCGCCATATATGCTTCCAAAGTCGGTCACCCGTACAAGCTAGGTGTGCTCGCGCATTATCCTTCCCTAAGAAACCCAACCAGTACACTGACCGCACTGAGAACTCTCTTTCCACCGCCGGCCACCAATACAGAGAATCCATGGGTGCTCTCGGGTTAATGGAAATAGCCAAGATTTTAGCAACCACCTCCTCCAAGAACAGCCCATTTATCAACTCAACATCCCATTCTCTTCCCTCCTCCTTCATAAGCTCATATACCATAGTACAACCAGCATTCACCTCTTCTTCCCTACTCCCTAGTGTCTCCACCTATCCCGACATCCACAAATCATTCCATATATTAATGTTTGTCCCCCGGCCCACCCTCCATTCCACACCCTCCACAAGAAGTGCTTTTTCACCCCACATGCTTCTCCACGTGTAGCTAGGATTAAAACCTCGCCTAGCTGTCCAGATGTTGCCGTTAGGAAAATATCTTGCCTTTAAGACTCTCGTAACCATAGTATTTGGCCTTTGGTATATCCTCCATAATTGCTTTGCCAGAAGAGCTTGGTTGAAGACGTTCAAATTCCGGAATCCCATCCCACCTTGCTTTTTTGGTAAGCACATCTTTTCCCATCTTTGCCAAGCTAGCTTTCTTTCACCCCCTTTTGCCCCCCACCACCATCTTGCAATCATACTTTGCATCTCCTCAAGCAAACCTATCGGAATCTAGAAAACACTCATAACATATGTAGGGATAGCATGTGCCACTGCCTTGATGAGGACCTCCTTCCTCGGTTTTGATAAAAGCTTCTCTGCCCAGCCTTGAATTTTCCTCCAGATCCTCTCTTTAATATAGCTGAAAACCTGTTTCTTTGACCATACAATGGTCGTCGGTAAACCCAAGTATCGTGCATGTCTATCTACCTCCTTGACTTGCAACAACTGCTTTATCTCCTCCCTTTTCCGGTGACACGTACCCTTGCTGAAGACGACCTCCGTCTTGGAATAATTTAGCTTCTGTCCAGATGCCTGTTCATACTGGCTGATAATTTTAGCAACTTTTAGGCACTCTGCGGTGGTTGCTCGAGCAAAAAGTATGTTGTCATCTGCAAAGAAAAGGTGAGAAATAATCGGTGCCGATCTACTAAATTTAATCCCATGAATGAGATTATCATCAGCATCGGTCCTAAGTAGAGTAGAGAAAGCGTCCGCACAAAGTATAAAAAGGTAGGGTGAGAGAGGATCTCCCTGTCTAAGGTCGCGGGTGGGCTTGATCAATCTGGTCTGTTCTCCGTTGATGGAAAAGGCACGGCTAACAGTTGAGACACAATCATGGACCTGTTCCCTCCACTTCTCTCCAAACCCCAAGCGTTGCATAACATGCATTAAGAAATCCCATTCAACTCTGTCATAGGCCTTTGACATATCAAGCTTGAGAGCAATGTAGTTCTTCCCCCTTGTGTTGTGTTCTTCATTTTGTGAAAAACTTCATACGCGATGAGAGCATTATCAGTAATTAACCGTCCCGGTATGAAGGCGCTTTGATTTTCTGAAATAATATTTTCCATATGCGGCTTCAGCCTGTTTGCTACCACTTTTGAGTCGATTTTATAAATGACATTGCAAAGACTGATAGGTCGGTACTCCCCCATGGCTGTCGGTTTCTCGATCTTTGGGATAAGGACTACCAGAGGGCTATTAAATTCCCCCAGACTTCTTTCTCCCCGCCACCAACCTTTGATATAACTAGCCACCTCATTTCCAACAATGTGACAATACTTTTGGAAAAAAAGAGCTTTCATCCCATCCATCCCGGGTGCTTTATTTGGGTGCATCTGTGATAGCACATCATATATTTCCTCCTCAGTGATATCAACCTCCAGTTGTCTTGCCACATCCATGTCAATCTTCTGCATAAGCCCTTTGTAGCCGCCTCCATGTTCACCGGGTTGCTGGAATTAAAAAGATCTGTGAAAAAATCCACCACCACATTCCGTATATCATCTTCCTCAGTTTTCCATATGTCGTTCTCATCCTTCAGTCCTTCAATCTTATTCCTCTTTTTCCTGTTCGATGCTTTTTGATGGAAGTAAGCAGTGTTTCTGTCCCCCTCTCTCATCTCGTTTGCTCTTGCCCTAGCGTACCAATATGATTCATTTTGTTTCAGCCAGTATTGGAGATCTTTTGCAAGCTGCGCTGCCCTTTCCAGCATCCCATTGTCCGGTGGCTGCCTTTGCACCTCCATGAGTTCTTTTTCTAGCTCAATGATTTTTTGTCTCCTATTTTTAAACTTTTTATCAGCCCACTCCTTTAAATTCATTCCATATCTATTCAGTTTTCTCACAAGGTCATCTGTATGACTGTACTCCCATGATTTTTGGATAGTGTCATGGCATTCTTTCTCAACTGTCCATGCTGGTTCGAAAGCAAAGTAATCATTCTTTTTCTTCTTCTTTTTTACCTGTCTCCTGTCCACTGTGAGGATAAGGGGAGCATGGTCCGACTCATATATTGGAAGATGTAGAACATTGCAGTAAGTAAATTTTCCCATCCACTCCAGATCAGCCAAATCTCTATCCAGTCTCTCCTACACCAACGTCTCCACAGATAAGCCTCTGTGCCAGGTATAGATGTTTCCCGAGTACCCCAAGTCCACTAGCTCGCAGTCATCAATAGAATCACAGAATCCTTGCATGACTCTCTCCTCCTTAGGTGGCCCCCCAAGTTTTTTCGAGTTTGAGACAATCTCATTGAAGTCCCCAAAGAAAAGCACTGGTACTTCCGCTTCATTCTTCAGTCTGCGCATAAGTTCCCACGTCTTGTGTTTGCTTAGTTGATCAGCCCATCCATATATACCAATAGCCTTCCACCTGCCCGCCCTTCCTTCATCCACCATGCATTCCACATGCCTTTGTGAGTAGCTCAGAATTTCTACCTCAGCGTCCTTCCACCAGCAACCAATTCCCCCCGCCCTTACATTACTCAAGAGACAAATCCCATTGACAAAACCACACCTTCTCTTCACATCTTCCAAATTAGTATCCACCATCATAGTTTCCATGAAGAAAACTATGTTTGGGCTTTCCCTCCAGCACCACGCCCGGAGAGCAGTCACCTTGTCAGGGTCGCCCATTCCCTGACAATTCTAGCTTATAATTTTCATTGTCCTTCGCGGGGTTGGTCTCCGCCAACCTCCACTACTTGACCGTTTTCGGCCCTCTGTGCCGCATTCCTTTCTTCCCCTGTCTGTCTTGCCTTTTTGTACCACTCGGTCCGAGAGTCCTGCTTGTCAAGCTCCATATCGCAACTGTCCATGTCTCGTCCCCATTTTCCTACCACTGTTTCCCAGTTTACCTCACTGTCTGGTACTCCCATTCTTGCACCTTTGCTCATCTTGTAGACCCATGGGACACATTTCTTTTTTTTTGTTATCTCCTTCCTTCCTTTCTGCTTACTGTGCCCCTTATTTGCTTCCCGTCCCTTTGCACGAGTGATGATCGGTTCTTCTCTGTGTCCCACCGCAACTGTCGTGGGTATCATCTTTGTCCCTGGCTCACCTTCACTATCTGCCTCTTCCTCTACATATAAACCTGGTGGCTTCTCCAGCACTATAAAGGGCTCACGCAGCGTAAAAACCTCCTCCAAAGAGTAACTCCTTCGCTCCCCCACCCCTAACACTAGATCCCGTAGTCCCCGGGCATCCCTACCCTGAACCCTTTCCCCCTGGTCACCTTCTTCCTCTTGCTCTGGTCTCCCTCCCATGTTGTTACTTTCTTCCCCTCCATGCACAGATCCCTTGTCCCCGGTTCCTCCCCCCGCCGTACTCCCCTATTGTGGCCCCCGTGTTTTGGGTACCATCTTCTCTCCCTCTTCCCGTCCCCCGTCCATTCTAGGACTGCCCTCCTTCAGCCACGAATCCCAACTCCCCGATGAACCCTCCCTTCCACCGCCCTTGCTCCCTTCCCCTTGTGGATGAGGTGGTTTCCGCTTGAAAGTCAGTGCCTTCCCTGCCGTCCCGACCCCGAAGATTTCCTCCTACACAGACCGTCGTGGCTTCCTCGGTGACGCCTTAAGCCATGATCCCCATTGCCCTGGCTCACCCTCCTCCTTGTCGGTGGTGGGGCAGTCTTTGTCAACATGCCCCAGGATGTCGCAGCTATGACACAACATGGAGAGCCGCTCGTATTTCATTTCCACCACCGCAATCTCGCATGTCTGTGTGTGTAGCCTCAACGATCTCATGATCGGTTTTTGGACGTCAATCAGAACCCAGACTCGTGTGGACGCCTCCCATCCCAGTATGTCGATGACTAGGTTTAGGACTTCACCCACTCTCGCCGCTATCATTTTAGCAGCCTTCTCGCCACGGTAACCTAACGGCAGCCCGTAGAGTCTAACCCAAAACAGACTCTTTGTGAGCGTGGTGTTGCCTGGTTGTTCTCCCTTGGTAACCTCCTTCAGAAGCAGTAGCCAGTAGTCAAAATTCCATGGTGCACCCTCAACCACCCGACGCTTATCCTTCCAATCAAAGAATTGGATCACGAAGATGTCACCCTCCAGTTTCTTGAATAAGACCTTTTCCTTCAACCCCCACACCTGGGTTAACGTTTTCTGCATCGCCCAGAAATTGTACGCCCTATTCGTGAACAACCTGCCGACCAGGGCTAGTTCCACATGAGCGTTTGCCTCTGCATCATCGTCAACCTATAGATCTATCGGTGCTTCTTCTTCCTCCGTTAACCACATCCTTGCATACCTCTCTGCTAGTTCCTTTGCCATCGTGGATCACATATCACAGGGATCAAGCCTACCTTGTACCTACATGAGAGAGAGACCCTAGGGTAGGAGGTCGTTCACAGGTCGTAGCCCTAGTCGCCCAGAGACGACGCCGACCACTTCACGGGAACGAGATTTTTTTACCACACATGACCAATCCTCACATAATTAGGGCTATTCACCCTGATCTCATGACTTAATTTCCACACTCCAAGAAGTGCAAGTAGGTGACAATAAAGGTCTATCTAACTAATTGAGATTCATGAAAGCACCTGGTGGCTAATTATCCTTTTGCTCTAATACCAAGTGGTAACACCCCAAGTTTTGTACACAAGCACATGAGAAGAAGTTTCAATTCCTAACTCATAACATTGTTGGGGTATCACATTTCTTGAATATCATACACAAGGAATAATTAAAGAGATAACAAACTCAGGATCACATATCATTTGTCATTCTCAATAGTTTGAATAAGATCAAAACATAATACAACTACTTTCATAACTAGACTTAAACATTACCAAACTAGTCTTACTACATGAAATTAAACATATGGTGGGTAAAGGCACCCCATCACGACACTCCTAGTCTTTCATTAGGTCCTCCATGTTATTAACCTAATGTCCTAATCCTCTTATGCTCTTCACCTACGGACATCTCATTCCTAACCATGCATTGGAAAAAATGATAATCAATAAGTGGCATGAGTATTCTACATATATAAAATATTGGAATAAGGATACAAATGTACACTATTCTTAAACTAGATGCATTAAATGTAATATGAAAAATTGAAGTTAACTTGAACATGAACATATGATCTTTCTTTAGGCTTATTCTTATCTTTTTACATAACTTCTATTGGAGACATGTACTCTGGTACCTAGGCCTCATGACCTGCACTCTGGGCCTGGGTCATTTCTCTTGAGTTGACATGCACTAAGGCCTGGGTCTAACTCCATAATCTAATGTCAACTTAATTCTTATCTTAACTTAAATCTTCTTGCATCTAAAATAACTTGAAACATCAGTAGTTAACATGATTAACATGATTACTTGAAGAACATGAAAAATTGTGTATTTTATATTGAGTTAATATGATCTGTCTCCTGAATGCACCTTAGTGATCATAAGGCCGGTTAAGGTTCACATAAGTCTTGTTAAGGCTCACATAAGACGAGTTAAGGCTCACATAAGACTAGTTAAGGCTCACATAATGCTCCCATAGAAATCATAAGGCTCGTTAATGCTCACTTAAACATTATTGAGAGGACTATATTAACCTAACATGATTTCTTAATCTAAAACATGAACTCCATAATTTCTTAATTAATGAAACATGATTATCATTATCTCTTGATTCATTAGCATAACAATGGTACATACCATTTCATTTGAAATAATACACATGAACACAATATAAATATGACTTCTTAGCATGAACATGATTTTCCATAAGCATATAAATACTAAATATCTCACTTAACAACATAGACATGTGAACATGCTAATAATAATAAATATTAAATATTCATGGGTATGGATCACATACCTAATCAATAGGAAACACCCTCCTATGATCTCCTTGGTCTTATCTCTTAATCAACCTGTGATAATCAGCCAAGGTTTCTTAATTAAAGTTCTAAACTCTAAGTACATTGAGATTGACACTTTGTGAAAACCAACCCAAAACATGCCATGAAACAGGGACCATTGGCTGGATCTCAAAATTTTGATAAAAAACCATATAAGGTTTGACCCCATCTGAGCTATAGTTTAATTTCTTTGATTTATTGAAGAATAGACTCAAAATAGCCAATCATAACTGAGAGAAATCAGTAAACAAACGTTGGGAAATTTATTGACAAGGAGAGAAAAGAGACTAATTTTCCCTTTGATCTATTTTTTTATGATAAGCATGACAGAGGGAAACAAAATCAAGTCTTGATTTAAAGCAAGTTGATTAATCATCAAGATAACTCACCAAATTCCATAAAGACCCTAGGTCCACATGACATATAAACTAGGATTCAATACTAGGAGGATAAATATTCAACCTAGCTTCTTTGTTGCTGAGCCAGGGTGCGATCATCATCATTGGATATTCAAGCTCTGATCATAGTACACAAATAGGGGATTTCCAACCGCAGAACAAATCTCAATAGGTTCCTCATAACGTGTCAAACTAGACAAGCCTTTGATGAGGCTCCCTAGAGCATTGGAGCTTTAGGTCCATGGCGTTAGCATTGATAGGATAGGGAAGTGAAATTCAAAATGGTAAGCACCGTTTGAGTAAGGAAAGACCAAAGAAAAAGATGCAAGATGATATGTCATGATACCCTGAAGGTGTAGGACCCGTGTACCTTGTTCCAAAATTGTTGAAGCGGCCTTACGATTATCACCATGTCCGGTGAGGAAATCGGGAGCCGGGATCCTATCTGGGCTACATTGCACTACTCAACAAGGACAACTAACATCACAAAAGGGTCCACCACAATCTTCCCTCTCTTTGAATTGAGGGATGCTAAGGCTTCAAGATGATACAAGGAACACTTCAGGTTGCTTTCTCTGACATGAGAAACCTTGGTTCTCATTGCTATCCAAGCTCTTTGAGCTTCACATAACTCAAGTATGAGGTAGAACTTGGCCCAATCACACCTCCAAGAGGCACTTGCAGACACTTTAGTGACTCTCTGGGATGGTACCTTCCAAGTTAATTCAACTTCTGTAGTGTCTACATGACAGTAGCTCCGGGTAGCTCAAGGAAGAAGACAACTAAGTCTCAACATTTGGGTCTAGATGGGTAACATTAAAGCATGAGGAGGAGTATGACAGACCAAGGTGGAGCTATGTAGAGTGCTAGTTTCCCAAGAGAAGGTACCAACATGTGTTTCTGAGATGCATCACTCAGAAAGGAAAATGGTTGTTTTGGGCATTTCTCATATAGGGAGAGCTAGGGCTTGAACTAGGAATTGACTGACTCATGATCACCTCCCAAAATTGAAACTCAAAATAACATCATGTTTCCTTCATAGTGGAGGGAGAGAGAGTGATCAAGAGGAGGGGTCGTGGTTGTGTTATTACTCTCACTCACCACAAAAATAGCAGGAGGTAGGGGACGAGGCCTCCACCTCCAGATCAAGATCGATTGGTCCCTCTAGGACCCACATTAACCACATACCGCATGACACATATAAATCAAATTGGAATCGGGACATAGCTAAATCTAGGTTAATCAGTTATATTCATTAGATAACTAGGTCATAATATATGGTTTTCTTTCATTTTCTTCTTAACATTATTTGGATTATCTATGGTCATCTAGGCTTGATGAAAAATTGGAACATTTACTAAATAAAACCCAAGGAATTCCGTGTAACCTCAACCTTTTCATTTCAGTTACCGAAATACATGTTTTACATGATTTGGCATTTAGGATAAATTATGCACTAATAATCATTAAGCATGAGTTATATTGCCAAAATTGAAAGGGATTTATAATTTTCTTTTATAGGCTGATATGAAAATCAAGGGGACACAATGTGCACATATCTGCAACCAATTCCTATTTTACTTATAACTATTCATCATTACATATTTAGGGAAAATTTTTAGATACTATTCGATTAAGATGTGACAAATGCTTGAATCAACACATTTCAGACTTTTCTTTTTATTCTAGGGTTTTATATCATTCTAAAAAAATTTACTCAGTGAATTCGCATTATTGGACATGTTTATTTTAGAATGAAATTTTGGGGATGTTACAACTACCATTGTACTTCTAGAGATGGACAAAGCACCACGCTTGGCATGCCCACACATAATCAATCGAGCTTTCCATGTGTTCTCTTATGGAAAGCATATATGATTTAATATGTTTAATCATGGATTTTATATTTATAAATATATATACATATCCAATCACCACATACCTATAATATGTATCATATACATGTTGTATCCCACAAATGAAAACATGAAATTGAAACATAAGCAATGGTTATGGCCATTCTATTGTAATTCCATAGAGCCACAAGGAATTACTTCCCCCTAAGGTCTACATCACATATAGCAAACTTTTTTTGATGAAGATCTGTGCCTGAACCAATCTAGGTTGATAGGTTCAACTCTTGAATCATTTATCTCGCCTCCTGACCTATCAGTTGGTCATCAGACAGGTCGCCTGGGCTCCTATCCAAACATCATTTAACATATTACATGGTAATAGGGAAACCTTGAGTTACATTTGAGGGAAGCATAGGGAGGAGAGATTAATACTTTGACATGTGGAAGAGAAGATAGAGGCTCAATATGCAAACAAGGATAAAATATGAATAAATACCACAACCAACCACGCATAGATAGCTAGGGTTGTTGGACATAACCATTCTACACATCCATCATCAAAACCAACTTTTAGGGTGACACATGAAAATTGTATATATGTGTGTGTGTGTGAAATTTATTTAAGAACATCTGTGGTATTTAATCATATATGCACATTAATAATTTCAAGTATTCACATCCTATGCAATAAATGAGTGAGGAACACTAAAATCTGGTCATATCGATTAATCCCAAAGCATAGTAAATTGATGTACCTCTCATAACACTACAGGGAAATATGACGATAAATAAGGAAGTGAAAAAATAAAAATTGACTGCCATATTCCCCTTTGGACAGTTGATCATGTCAATTACTATGTAATGAGAAGGATGGCTTACAAGGTTATACCTGGTCCTAGAGTAAGTCCAGTGACAATCCCCTCATAGAAGCATGCACCTTTCTTCAAGTTGTACCTAGACAACATCAGCAAAAACCTCTTGGTTGATCACCATGGACAACAACTGACCTTATCCTCCTAGTGGTAGATAATAGAATCCTTCTCTGTAGTAGCCCACACGGACCATCGGGAACTCATGTCGCTCCAGAAGAATGGACAAGAAGGAGTTGTCCCTTCTATTCAGTTTACTAGCATTGACTTGCTCTCCCACAATTGTCTCTCCCTTGCTATCCCTCCATTTTACGGGTAGGACTTGGTCAGATTCTATCAGTTACCAAAACCAAGAAGATAAAAATTGTCAATGCGATTGATGTTGTGTCTCTAGAAATCTTATATTTCCCATCTATTAATGGGAGGATCAGGGTCAAGAGTTCTAATCTATGCAAGATTCAAAGGGGACAAGATTTCATGATTTTTTATAACCTATGAGCGATGAAACAATCAGTTCGCCAGTGAACTGATTAGTTGGGTGAGTTGATTGGTTCAACCCTTGAACCAATATTTTCAACATGTTTCCTAATTGCATTTGTATTGACAATTAATATTTGATTAATGCACAACATGACACCAACACTAATCCTTAGTCTAATAGAATGGATAAACCAAAAAATTAGTTCACAACCTAAACCACTCAGTTCATGGACCTGGGACGATCAGTTCACTTCCTGAACCATTCATCTCATGGACTAGTGCTAATCTTGGTTTAATTGACCTAAACTATCAGTTCAACACTTGAACCGGTCGATTCACAATCCAATCACTCAATATTCAACCATTGTTGTCAAATTCATACCAAACTCTTTATAATCAAGTTTAAACTACATTCATGAATAAACTCTTATTCCAAGTGTATCCTATGTGTGTGACCCTATAGGTTCCAAGTTACGTTGGCAGTGAATGTCCATACTAGTTTATGACATCACAAGCAATGAGCGGTATCTAGAAACACATCATTTCTAACCAAGTCACTGGGAAAGATGAAGAACAACTTCAACCTATAATTTATTATTGGTGTTATAGTAATTGTATAATTCCTAATGTCACTGATATCTATATTGAACTCGAGGCATGGAATTGTCATCCTATCAAGGTTCAATCCATGTTCCCTAAACTAGAGAAGATTGCTTAAGATATATGTGAACTTGAAATCATATATTGATTCACATGTGCAAACACATGCTTTTCTCAGTCTCTCTTATCAAGTGGTCTGGATATCAAATTCTTATAGGAGGGACAAATCCTATCTACATCACTCATAGTCATCCCCATGTGTCACAACGCACCCAAACACCACCTTTATGGCAACCCTTATTTGAGGTCACGGTGAGTGATGCAAAAGTACACTGAACGACATGTGATGAGTGTAGTGACTTCAAGTCTAAGAACCACAATCAACATCATCACTATGATAGATGATTCTGACTACCAATCATGGTTTCCATGTGTCACCCTCAAGGTGGGTCTATCTGATACACTATTCTCCAACAAGTATCTATGTGTTTATTGATATCATATATCATGAATTAATGAGATTCTGTCATCAACCAACACCATTTATTCTTATGTGTTATTGTTGTCTACCATCTTTCCACAATAACATCTGAATAAGTACATAACAAGAATGTATATACTCTTGACATTTGTATGAACACATTTTCCAAGTCTCGACCTGAACACATATGTCATTGAGTAATATAATTCTTTAGATATTCATTATGTTTCATAATTATTAAATAACTAAATAAAATAGAATAAATTAGAAGATTGAATTTATTATTAATCATATCATTTACAGAATATGCCATTACAATAATCATATGATTGGATATTTTGGCATACATACCAACATACCCCCAATTGAACTTAGAGCCAATCACCCATGTATCTTATTCTAAGTGATCTTTAAACATGTCCATAATATTTCTACTACACAAGTGCTTATCTAGTGGGTTAGCAACTTTTGCCTTTAATCGATGTATTGCATTTTGACATCTCTTTATATTACGACCTCTTGTATGAGATGGAAGTGGTGTAGTACGCTATCTCGTATTCCTCCCCAATCCAATAGATCCATTGTTGTCATAGTATTTCTACTATGTCATCAATGGTTGGAATATCCCATAAATTCATCTATACGAACTTCTTGATTCATGCATCATCCTCTTCTGTGTTCATAACACTAGGATACTCGACTTCCATTATAGAATCAAACAACTATCTATTGCTTGGAATCTTTCCAGCTTACAATTCTTCTTTTAAGGTCAACCACAAATTTTCAATTGTGATCGTTAATTTTTATTTGTCATTTTGGAAGCTTGCATCTGTGTAACCCTTTACACTCAACTCTTCCTTATTGACATAATAAGCAACTAGTACTTAGTGCTTCTCAAGTACTTATGGACTTTCTTTATGGCATTCCAATGATCTTCAATAAAATCTGACTAAAATTGTCTCATCATGTCCAATACATACAAGATAAAGGGATGAGTACATTATATTCAATACATGATATATCTAGTTGTGAATGTAAATGGAATCTTACTCAATATTCCCATTATTCATAAGAATTGTAACACTAGGCTCTTAAAAGACTAATCTCATGGTATATGATAGATTTTCTTTCATTGAGTCCTTTATAATGAACCCCTTCAACATCTTGCCAACGTATGTGCTTTGCTTACGTAAAGAATCTTTCCAGATCTATCTCTATAGATCTCAATTCCTACCATATGGGATGCTTGTCCTAAACCCTTCATTGAGTGTACTATTTACATGCTCCCACTAAATATTTTTGTAATCACAGATTTTGTCTTCATTTTGAATAAAGTCAAACTCTTTGACCATATGCCAAATCAAATATTCCATCTCTAAGATGCTTACTTCAATAAAAATGATTGGTCTTTGTAGCTTATAAACTTTATTTGCATTAATGATGATATAGAACCTTTAGGTTGTTCACATTTGAATCCTCTACAATATTCATGTTAAGAAATGCAATTTTAACATCTGTATTCCAAATCTCATAGTAGTAAGAAGCTGCAATAGTGAGCATGATCCTATTGTATGGTAACTGGTGAAAATATTTCATCATGTTCAACACCTTGAACTTATTGAAAACCCTTTACTTCCAATTTACACTAACATCCATGTTGATCCTTACTTGAAGACCCAATTTCACCCTAAGGGTTTTACCCCTATAGGTGGATCCATCAAGGTCATACCTTGTTGGCGTATAGAAAGTCCATCTTTGATCTCATGGCCTCAAGCCATTTCTCAGATTCTGGAGCCTCAATAGCATCTAGGTTGATTGTTACCTCAATAGCATATATAAAAAGTATCTAGATCTATTATTGCCCGCACGGGTAGCTACCCGCCCACCCTTCCGACCACTTTTTTTCAAAAAAAAAAATTTGCAATTGTAGAGGACTATTTTGTCTAGCTCTCCAAAAAAAATTAGCCAAAAATAATATCATTTGTCCCTCCAAAATCAAAAAACACATCCTTATATATATATGTTGTATATTTTGTACAGAGTTACTCTTTTATTCGTGTAGTTACTTTCTGTTCACCATAGTTACTTTTTTGATAGCAGAGTTACTTTTTGGGCCAGGAGAGTTACTTTTTTGACTACCGGGTAGCGAAAATCCAGGCTACCCGCGCGGGCAACGAATGAATGCCCATATATATATATATATATATATATATATATATATATATATATATATATATATATATATATATATATATATATATATATATATATATATTATATATATATATATATAATATATAATATATATATATAACTTTGGGATTATGTGGTCTTTGATCAGATATGCAAATGAGAGCAGTTTAAATAATTTTATTGTATGTAATAAATAAGTGGTAAAATCAAAAATCCGATCATATTGATTATCCTAAAACATAGTAAATTGGCGTGGCTCTGATATCACTATTGGAAAATACGGGCAGAGAGTATAGTAGCAGAAACAAAAAAAAAATCTATCTGTCTTCCCCAACACAACAGGTTTGTGTCAACTACTATGAAATAGGAAGGATGGTTTTAGTGAGTTATACCTGGTCCTGGAGCAAGTCCAGTGGTGCTTCTTTGTAACTGCTGATAAGTAGCCCTTATACAGTGGTTGTGCAGCTCCTAGTTTTCACCACGACTACACAACATCTACAGTGACTCCTGTGGTCTCACCATAAAATACAGGTTGACTTTACTCTCTAAGCAGCAGCCAAAGGACTCATGCCTCTAGAGTAGTCCACACAGACCAACTAGAACTCTAGTCATTCACCAAGATCAGATAGGAAGGAGTTGTCCTCCCCATTGGTGTACTAGTTACCAACCTACTCTCCCACAATGACAACTTCTCAGTTGTTATCTCCCACTGGCTATCCCTCCTTTTTAGGTAGGACTTGTCTGGGATCTCTTGGTTACCACAACCAAAGAGGACAACAGTTGTCAGAGGACCTAATTCTCAGTTGTTTGTATTGTTGTACTCTGGGAAGCGCCCAATACCCCTCTACATATAGTAGAGGCCAGGGTCAAGGTTCCTAGTTGCTATCTGAAATAGGATTATGGTGCGGCAGTGGAAAGGACCAAAAGATCTTGGAAAAAATTTCACAAACTGCAATAGCCAAATGGCCATTTCGCACACCTAGACGGTCATCTGGTGCATGAGATGGTCGTCTCTTACTACCAAATGGTTGTTTCACAGTTCCCAATCTGAAATGAATTTGACTATTTTGAATTCAATTTGTATCTCATACTAATTTCCATGTTCCTAAAGTAAAGAATAATCAAAATTATTCTGGAAACATCTTGAACCTTTGTTCGACCCAACCAGACCATCTCACCCAAGCGAGACACATATCTCACTCAACTAGATGGCTATCTGGTGAGTTGAGTTGAGCTTATTGGTTCAATCACATTGAACCAATTGGTTCATATGAATAACTTAGCCAAATCGAACTCCGATCAATATGACCCCCAAACGGGCATCTCGACTACTTGAGACGCCCGTCTGGCTACCCAAATGGTTGTCACACTTAGTGAGATGGGTGTTTAGTAGACCTGGTCAACCAATCAAGCAATCAATTGTGTGAATTGAATACCTAAACACTTTGATAATCAATCCAATTGTCATTCAAGATCAAATTCCTCTTCTAGATGAGTTCCTATGTGTGTGACCCTATAGGTCCCATGTCACGTTGGTAGTGAATGTCCATAACTAGCTTATGACATCACAAGCAAATAGTGCTGCCTACTCATACATAAGTGCTACCCAAGTGAAATGGAAAGTTAGAGAGCAACTTCAACCTACAATCTATGTAAGGTGTTGCGGTAATTGTAAAATTCCTTTGTCTCTAATATCCAGGATGAACTCGAGGCATGGTTGGTCATCCTCTCAGTGTTCAATCCATGTTTCTTGAACCAAGTGCATACTGTCTAAGATAATGTGACCTCAATATCATATATTGATTCACATGTGCATGCACATGCGTTTCTCAGTCTCGCTTATCATGTGGTCAGGATATCATAATCCAGTAGGAGGGACAAATTCCATATCTATCACTCACAGTCTATCCCCATGTGTCAAAGTCACTCAATCATCACCGTTATAACAACCCATGTTTTAGGACTGCGTTTGATGATTTCAAAGTGTACCCAATGACATGTGACGAGTGCAGTGATTTCAGGACTAAGAATCACGATCACCACCTTCACTATGAGATATTACTATGACCACAAACCATGTGTCACTCTCAAGGTCAGTCTGTCAGCTACATTGTTCTCTAACATGTATTTGTGTACTTGGTTTGATATTGCCATATCATGACTAATGAGATTTAGTCATCAACCAACTCAAACTCTGATCTTATGTGTTATTGTTGTCTATCAACCTTCTACAATAACTACTTATCATGGACATAATGAGAATATGTATATTTACTCTTAACATCTATATGATCTCATCACAAGGATATGAACTTGACATAATACATCATTGAGTAATATAATTCTCTAGACATTCACTCTATATCCTCATTATCTCATAAATGAGTGAAATAGATGAATTGGAAGCTTTCCTTTATATATGTGTTATTATTAATCAAATCATTTTAGGTAATTATGCCATGTCAATCATCATGTGATTATCTCTATGGGCATACCTTACCAACACCGCCATCTACCTTCAACTGGAGCCATCAACAAACGCATATTAAGGATGAGAGTCCAAGGATTAGAATCTCCATCATCATCAATTTGTTCTATATTTCTTGTTTGACAAAAGAAGGAAGACGAGCAGGCATCTACTCCGCCATAACAATATTTCAAGAGGAGAACTCTCTATCAACCTTGACCATTTTGTGGTCATTATTGGTGTATCTTTTTCCTTCTTTGAATTTGTATCCCCTTTCATCTCCATCTCATTTTCCATCTTCATGTCTCATCATAATTGCAATTTCACCATGCTACCCACCACCATGATTGGCTATTCATCAAACTTTGGTTGGGAGTATCCCATAAGGCTCTCCCAACATGTAAATGCTTACTTCTATTGAATATATGCTCTTAGCAATGTTTATCTCCATACTCTTATTCTTAATGCTTCACTTGCAGGATTAGCTACCATATTGTGTTGTTTTATTTTGAATGCCTCAAAAGAGTAGCATTAACCTCTAAGTGTTATGGAGTTGCATGAATGTTTCAGAATGTTAGGATTCTTAAGCTAATGATCATATGGTTTTTCTTTATTTTTTATTTGTCATATTGAGAGAGTGAGAGACAGCCTTATAATCTAGATCTGTGCTAAGCTCAAGAGAGGAGGGAATAGAAACTTATGATGATTGCTTGTAAACTTTCTAAGGGCATACCATAGATGTGACTGTTTCATGTTGGAGAGAGAACTTAGATGGTAAACCCAATCCAAGGTTCCCCATCCTTCTTGTTTAACCGTTAGAACTATCTTCTTTTATTTTACCTTTCATTTTTTTTACTTGTTTATGCTTGCTTTTTGAAGAATCATTGTTTCATAAGGAAAGAAAAACCTTACCTTACCCTTTTGATTGGGTAACTAAGCCAAGGCTTAAAGGATATTAGCACTTAACACCCTTTTACCTATGTTCAACCTCGATCTACTATGTGGGACCCCATTATTATCATTGTAGGGGCCTTAATGTCAGGTTATAAAGTTAAAAGTATGATTACTCTAGATCCTCTTCTCTTGGACATGTGATTTAGGCCAATCAGTCGCTTTCTTCTTGTTAGACTTGCCTTCATTTGGCGGAGGAAGATTTTTCAGATGCTCTCATTTTTAGAATTGTTCATATGAAAAAAGTATGCCCATAAGACATAGTTGGAGCCATTAAATTTTATAGAAGTTACACACTTGGGGTGTTCTTCAGACATCCCCATAACTGAAGAAGATGAACCCATAATAGACCAATACAAGGTATAAAGGAGTAGCAAAAGAAGAGTAGAAATAGGGATAGACAGTCATTGACATGTCGTGTCATGAACTGGACATGCCATGTCACTTATAGTATAATACAACTGAAGACTTTAGGATTTGGCATGTCATGTCACTTGTGGTATAATAGAAGAGCAACCAATTCACCGTAGTAGCAGATGGAAACACACTATATAAGTATAAGGAATCAAAACAACAAATTGGCCTACAAAAAGATCTAGAATAGATGGTGAATCTTATGGATTTCCAAGAGAAACAGATATACGTTAGAGAGATCTAATCATATCTGATAATATGTAGATAAATATCTATATAATATGTCCACATAGAAAGGATGTTGTATGACTTTTCAAACAACTAGTTTGGAGGACATAAGACCGGTGGAATGGTCGTAGGTAGTTCTCTTAGATCATCTTGTTGGAAGAGGATAGGACTATAAAAATATTATATCTCCCGTAGTGTGATCGAGAGAAATGGAGAAGAAAGAGGTCGACGAGTGGGGAGAACAGAAGAGACGGAGCCCATGTTGGCTCGGAAGGAAGGGTGAGGTCGATGAGTGGGGAGAAGAGGAGATACGGAGGCAATGTTGGCTCAAAAGGGAGGGTCTTGAGGCGGCTATATGTCCCACTCTAATATCATGATGAAGCTAACCATCTTTCTATATTAGAATAGAGTAAAGTCATCTCCTATAAATAGGAGGGAAAATAGCATGGGAATATACAAGAAACCCTAATGGGCCTATTATACATAGGCCCACATAAAATAAGACTTAAGTAAAAGGAAATAAAATTAAAGAAAATAAAATTGCTAAAGTTAAATATACATCTCAATAGTAACTTTGAGAAAAAATTAGAAGTTAGGATTTTTTATTATATCTATATTTCATTGTAGTAAATTAGAAATAATTTAGCAATCAAAGGTTGGCTCAATTGGTAAATAGGATGGTCTGTTAAACAAGGGGTCTTAGGTTTGAATCCCCTTATTGATGAATTTTAGGGGGAAATCTACTATAGACACACCGTGGCTGACCTTGTCATGACAGTTCATTCAATTCGGGTGGCATGCAACCATGTATCTAGTCTTGGGGTTTACTCTCCTGGGGTTTATCCAAGGAGGCCCTGCTAGGGAGTGGTTCCTCAACATCAGAAAAAGCAGAATTAATTTTTAGTTTATATCTCATATGGAAAAGTCGATTCATCTAAGAATGTTTAGTATAAATTCTTATTTTCTTAATTTGATTTTTATTTGAATATTTCATAATTAATAAAAATTCTAGTAGACAATGCAAAACCCTATTTTACTGCAATATAGGAAATTTTGTTAATGATTAATATGGAACCCCGACTTCCTGTGTCTTCTAGTAAGTCTAGTGACTTAGTGAAATACCAAAAAGCAATAAATTAGTATTATAGAAAAATATGATAAGAGAATAAGTAGTAATATGTGTACCAAATTTTATAAAACCTTTCTCAAGAGGTGCGTACCAGGAAGGGGAAAATGGGCACCTAAGTATCAAATATAGGAGGAAGTAGTTCACATTGAGATATGAAGTAGCAGAGAACAACCACATATTCTAGTAATCCTTTAGTTTGTTAATGGTACTCAACATTAACGTGATAGGTACTAGTGTTACTTCATATCATTATTGATATCAAAAATAAAATCAAAGATCATGGTGATTGACTAGGCAAACACTGATATGAAACCCTTGGGTCAAAGGAACAAATTTATATAGATTCAAAGACATCTTATCTAGAGGCAGCCCTCATGAGTACCACCACATAGAGCCACAATTTATTGATTTATTATACCATTAGGCCAAATGTGTGAGAACATGTTACACTAAATGAGATTACTCAAAACATAAAACACAATCAATCACTAATTAATCACATACCCAAAAATATGGGTAAATTAAAATCGATTTCAACATCAACACCCACTCAGAAACATTTACATAAGAGCCCAACATCTTTCTTTTATCCATATTATGCCAAGAATTTGATACAAATTGTTCTATCGCCTTAGCCACAACATATATACACATGAGAACAATATTCATATATGACACACAAAACATTAATATGCTAACAAAAGTCAGATTCGTTTGAAACACCATATATAAACTTTTCCTGCCCGGACCTAAGAGTACAGGGATGACTCTAGGACACACTAGACATCTAATAAAACTTCTCAAAGATTCATTACTATAGCTCCTCTTTGCTGCCACATATTTGTTTTCATCACTTTCGATTACCTAAAAAAAATGGGGTGAACCACAAGGGTGAGACCCATGTCCCAGCAAGAGATATAACCTCCAACAACATTTATTGAGTACAATATTTTTAAGTAATTAAATAGTTAAGCAGTTCAATCAAATATAACAAATAAGCTCAACAATACTGATGATTAACAAAATACATAAAGGAGCAGATAATAACTATCATCATTAGCCAGACTATCATCCTTTATCTTGTTGACAATATAAGCAATTCAGTAGCATATGCATATCTAGCATCATGAGAAAGTCTAGTAACATAGCATAGCTAACAACATGAGCATGTCTAATTGGTTGAACATATCAACATCATAAGAAGAGATAACAACATAAGCACAACTATCTGAATAAACATGATTAGTAGTATATGCATATCTAGTTACAAAGGCATGGCTAGCATGCTAAACATAACTAACAACTTGAGATAGCTAGCATCAGGGTTATAATAACCAGTAGCAATATAGTTATCAACATAATCATGGCTACTATATGTACGCATCTAAAATCTTAAGCATATCTACAACATAAGTATATCTACTATCTCTTAATTGCACTAAGCATCATCTTTATGTAAATATAACAAAGAAGGGTTATGATCCAATGTGAAACGTCATGTATAACCCAAACAAATATGCTACATGACTATAATACATATTTTATTATGCCCTGTGGAATTTGAATCGTACCATTCAAAGTCCAACCGACCCTTGTGAAGGGCTATTCGGTTCCGTACAAGATCTAGGAGTGTTAGTATCCTAAGATCTCTTCCCCTCTGTATGAGTAAAAAGGCAGTGACATATCAGTCAAATCTGCCACCACAACGACATACAGTCAAGATGCTAACAACTAGTCCACCCTTGGTATAGGTCACGGTACTAGAAACCAGGGTATTCAAACCCAATTCTTGAGGTACAACCGCAGTTGTCCTCTAATCACATCATGTTATAATCACCAAGACATGACAAAAGTTGTTCTCAATCACATCAAATGTATGAGGCATAACCATAGTCAACCTCCACAATTTTTATTGTGGATGATAAGGATATATCCTCAACTTGCCACCCCTACATACTCAACAGTATGCTCTCACTAGTACATAACCGACCTTTAGTGTCGGTTATTTAAGGCCTTTAGTGTCGGTTTCTAAGCGACACCTATGTGGGCGACACTAAACGCCCAGCCGTTACGCGTCGGTTCAAAAATCGACGCCAAAACCCTTCGTGCGCCACCGAAAATGTGCCAATAGGGCACTATAGGCGTCGGTTATTAGATAAGCAACCGACGCCATATACCTTCACGCCACAGAAGGGCGCCATCTTGGGCACTATCAGCGTCAGTTATTAGATAAGAAACCGACGTCATATAACTCCCAACACGGCCGTGCTGGCCAGCACGGCCGTGGTGTCTGGTCTGCTGCCACGGCCGTGCTGGCCAGCACGACCGTGTTGTTAAGGAAATAGACGTCGGTTACTGTTAGAAACCAACACTGTAATGATGTGGCGTCAGTTTTAGACAAATAATCGATGCCTATTTTTTGTTTTTTTTTTCTGTCAGTCGACGCCTATTTTTTGTTTTTTTTTTCTGTCAGTCTGCAGACCTGCTGTAATGCTAGTCGCAGGATGAGAAACTTGCAGTTCAGTTATGAACTACAGGTTTTACGACAACCATTGATATCATCCAACAACAGGCCACAAACCTGCAAAATTAACAAAAAAAATATTCACACATTTAGCAATGCAACCTGCAGTTCCATTTGATTTTCACACATTTAGAAACATTCATGTAGTTAGCAATCTGTAGTTCCATTCATTTTCACATTCACACATGTAGAAACATTCATATAGCAACCAACAGTTTCATTCATTTTCACTCAGACACATGTAGAAACATCCAGACATGTAGAAACATTCACACATATATTATAATTCAGAAATTCATTTACAAAATATCATTCTTTAGTCATTATTCGCTATCAACATCCCAATTATATCTTAAAATCCCCACTATTTGTATGGTTGTTGCCCATTCTTCTCTTACTTCATTTATTTCTCCCGTCGTATAGGGAGCATGTACATCTGGTAAGGCCGTTCCTGTAGTGTGGTCAGTTTTAAACACATGTAAAGAGAATGATGTATATATATAATTAATGAGCTATAAATAAGATTGATATATTTCATATTATCTAATGAGACTATATAATACCTCAGCAATACAATCGATGTCCATTGCGGCATATTTGATAATCATGTGCATAAATCACATCACATAGTATCCACATGCCCATCCGTTGTCTTGTGTAGCACACTATAAATTCAAACATACAAAATATTAAAAAATACAACTAATTAAGCACTGTTCACATAAATAATATATACATATATTGCAGTTGGGAACTTACTTTCACGTTCTTCCAAATTATTGGCTGGTTCTTTTTTGTGGGGACCTTTCCTCCAACCTTTTTGAACTCATCAAAACCCCTACATGTTAATGTAACACAGTACATTGCATAATTAAATAGTAATGTAATAACATATGTTAACGGATATGAAAATGAAATATTTCTCACCGGAATAATGTCATTTTCATTATGTGTCCATATTTTGTATTCAATTTACTCCCCTTAGGATCTAGATAATAGACAGTGAACGTCTCGGGGACAATAACCAGTAACTCCCAATGCATACCACTAGAGGTAAAAAAGTTAAAATTAATAACTCAAAATCCACAATAAAAATGTAATTTTCTTAAGTCCAAATTATAATAAGCAAAGTAAATTAACTTACTCTACATTGAATGGAGCCATTATCACCATCTTCTTATTTTGATCAAAAATTGTAAAAGCCTCACAGCAGTATTGTTGAACTGATGGAGGGTCTTTAGCTACTAGACTAATCAAAGATGGAATCAAAAATCTTACATGTTAGAATGCAAAATCTGCACATATCTTGTCTAAGTAGCAGCAAAATATGTATTAATTACGCATGCATTAATAAATAAGAAACCAGATCACCAGATCCTACACAAGGTATATGGATGTATAAAGAAGATCTCACCTTATCCATAGCTCTATCACAGATGTATTTAGCTAATCATATCGAAACAACTCCAAAATATCTTATATAAATAGTTTGCTTTCGTATGATTGACCTGCAACATCTGAATCTATAGAAACAGTTATAGGGCAATTTATATCATGTTCGCCTAACCATATTGCCATACCCCTACAGTTAGGACCTAACGGGACAGATAGTTCCTGTGGAACCCAACTGGGTAATGTAGGAGGTGGAAGTGGAGGCCTAGATGTTGTGGGTGTCTTCTTTTTAACCTGTATATATATAATAATTTCATATCAGCTGACATCATATACCCACACTAACAATTTAACGTAATGTAAATTTACCATACAGTTTCAGTAAAGAGGACATCCACTTTTAGCCACAATATCACTATGCCTTCTGCCTCACCAAGCATTTCACAATCTGGGTGGGCATATGGCAATGGAAGATCCATCCACTTGGGGAATATATGTACCGGGCTCACACGAATCCAACCAGCTGGTAATGGAGACTCGTGAAACATTTCCCCTGGTAGGGATGGGTAAGCCGACACCTCTACAACGACATATTCATTAACTTTTAGACGGCATGGCTTCAACCCCTACAAATTTTTGTGTAAAGAATGTTATATACATATATACATATCGTCTTTTTTTTGAAACGACTACAATTTCATATATACATATCATCTTGAAAACATATCATCTTGAATTAAAAAACTAGTTACTATGTCATAAAAATACTTACAGCGGATTTGCTAGGTGGTGGGTCTATAGGATTACTCCCAACCTCTGCAGTAGGAGTAGAGCCTGCAGTAGGAGACACCATAGGTACTGTCTGGTAAGTGGCAGTCTGAGATGCCTACCACTTCTTCATTGCTTCTTCGAGTTTCCTATCAAATAGCTTATCTACCTATACATGGATAAAAGAAACGTCAAATTCTAATTATTGAATTCTCTTTTACAGTAACATCTACAAGGAAACAATATGTTACCTCTTCTTGTGAAAGTCCCACTTTTGGGACATGTTTGCGCTGGGATGGCCCAAAAAAAGCTTTGATGCCCACACCAGCGCCTGCAGCCCTAACACGTCCAGGATGCTCTGGGTTACCCAGAGCAACTGTCAATTTATCCCTTGTGCCCTCAGGGATGAACTTGCCTTGTTTCCTCAGCTCGTGCAGCTCCCGCTAATCGCCAAAACAAAAATTTGTAATTAAGTAAACACCACAAATAATCAATATTCAAATGATTGTTGTAAGAGTTGTATTTTACCATTTTTGTAGCCACCTCAGCAGTTGCGGGCTTTCTTATTTCTCCCTTCTTATTTTGCCTCCCAGCTATCCAGACATCATGGCAAGGCAGAGGTGTGCTACCTATAGTGGAGGACTCCTGAGTAGTAGCAGACTGAGCAGTAGCCTCAGACTGTAGTCTTTGGCGAATGCCTGCATACCCCTTTGGACCCATTGTGTGGTCATGCACATTCAGTGCACGCCTTGAACTTTGTGCCTCATTGAGGGCCTAGTTAGTATGCACATTAATGATTTGGTTAGTAACAGTAAATGTTAATCTTGAATAGGTGAATACAACATATGTTAATGAGATTGGGACTGACGCCTAATACCTTGAATTCATCAGTTTGTCTTGAAGCAACAAACACGTCCCATTCTTCTTTGTCTAGGAAGTTCCACTGTTCAGTGGCTGTCTTCTTCCTCTTGTTAGCTTCTTTTATATATTCTCAGGTGAGATTTTTCCTATAGTTCCTTAGGACTCAACCACAGCATTGCATCACACATTTACGATGCAGCTTTTCATCCAATTCAAATATACTCTGCAAATTAGAATTCCTATTAACTAGTATCCAAAAAATTAGTAATCTACAAAATAGAATTGCAAATTAATAATAACTCACACATAAATCCTTCCATATTACGTCTTTTTTCTACTTAGAAACTTTATGCCAAGAATCTATCTTACAACCACAATGGCTACGAGTAACATACCCAAGAAATGAAACAAATGAATTGCGATTCACACCAGATGCATTTCCTGCATTATCAAAATCCACAACAGGTTTGGGTCCATTGCCCTTTTGCACTATTAACTTCTTCATCATAGTGATGCCCCTTCTCTTGTCAACTTTTTGGTGTTGCTGATCAAGTGCCTCAAGTGCTTCAGATGGTACATGTGCATCATCAACCTAAAATTTGACAAAATAAACACATTTACAAGATATAACTATAAATGGATATATAGATATAAATATATGATATATTTTTAAAACTTACATTGTGAGGCGACGCATTGATGTCCTCACCCTCACGGTAATCATCAACACAGTCATCAGGAGAATGCTCAGCCATCTGAAAATTCACATTCACATTGTAAAGTAATTCAAATTGTAAAGCTCACATTGTAAAGTTCACATTATAAAGTAATTCACATTGTAAAGTTCACATTCACATTGTAAAGTTCACATTCAGAAAAATAAAACATAAAAAAAATATAAACATGCCTCTAATATTGCGATTTTTTATCAATTAACAATCCTTCATTGTGATCTCCGTGCACATACAAGTCATCATTAGCTTCAATATTTGCTGGTGTTGGCAACCCAACTGAGAATGGACTGGAGTCATCATACTTATCATAGTACTGTTCTTCATCTATAGGATCTTCAATGAACTGTCTTTTACCATGAAGAACAACCAACCATTTATCATTTGCAGGATCATCGATATAAAATACTTGTTTCGCATGTGATGCCAATATGAATGGTTCACCCTTCTCACAAATCTTTTCAAAGTTCACTAAAGTGAAACCCAATTCATCCACTATAACTCCTTTGGTGTTATCAGCCCAATTACATTTGAAGAGCGGAATTCTGAAATCTATGTAGTCAAACTCCCATATGTCTTCAATGACACCGTAATATGACATTTTAGCTTCACGTGGACTCTTATCCTTTGCACTTGCAAAAAACATAGTCGATGCTTGAAGGGTGACCCCACTGTTTTAGATGACACTCTTATCATCTTGGCGCTTTGTGTAATATGTGAATCCATTAATGTCATACCCTTCATAAGACATAACATTCAATTTTGGTTTAAAGGTGAGGCATTTGATAGTTTCAGTAATATCATCTGGTGTTTGAGATAGTTGATGTAAGACTTTATTTTCAAACCACTTAATAAACGTCTTGTTATTCTCTCTAGCAAGCCACATTGTATTGGCTCAAGGATATTGTCTCTTGTTGAAATTGGTATGTTCCTCGATATAAACGTTCACTTCATCCATGTTGTGTAAAATATACAAGTGACCTTGTTCCAACTGTTCACAGATGATTACTTTCACATGTGATCCCAAAATTCCTTTGTCAAATTGCTCGTCAATATTGTTGTCATTATCAGGAGTGGCATTACCACTGAGAAATTCATTGCAAACATCCATAACCTCTCTTGCCACATAACCCTCGATAATACTCCCTTCAGGCCGATAACAGTTTCGAACATCACTTTTAAAAATGCTCATGTACCGTTCAAATGGATCATCCAATGCAAAAAAACTGGTCCCAACATTTTCACTTCCCTAGTCAAGTGGACAACAAGATGTACCATGATATCAAAGAACGACGGAGGAAAATACATCTCAAGCTGACATAGGGTAACAACCACTTATCTTTGCAATTTATCGAGAGTATCAGGGTCAATAACTTTGCTGCATAGACTATTGAAAAAGAAACAAAGTCTGGTGATTGCAAACCTTACATGCTTCGGCAATATAGATCTAATTGCCACAAGCAATATTTGTTGCATTAGAGTGTGACAATCATGAGATTTAAGACCTATCAACTTCAGATCTTTCATTGATACCAATCTACGGATGTTGGATGAGTAACTCTGTGGCACCTTAACATTTACCAAACATTCACAAAAAGCTTTCTTCTCCTTTCTAGACAATGTGTAACAAGCGGGAGGTAAGTATGTTCTCCGATTTCCCATTTCAGGAAATTATGTTAATTCTGACCTTATTCCCATTTCATGTAGGTCCAGTCTGGATTTTATCCCATCTTTAGTCTTACCTGGTATATTAAACAAAGTACCAATGACACTATCACAGACATTTTTCTCAACGTGCCTGACATCGATACAATGCCTGACTGTCAAAGAACTCCAATAAGGAAGATCCCAAAATATTGACTTCTTCTTGAATAAAGATTTGTCACTCCATGCGGCCATAGTACATTGTGATCTCTTACCCAATTCATTGACAAAGTCTTTTACTCTTTCATAAACAAGCTCCCCTGGTATAGGTTTAGGTGCACTCCGTTCCTCATTCAATCCATTGAATGCTTTGCGCTTCCTACGATACGGATGGAATTTTGTAAGAAACCTTTGATGACCGAGATATACAGTCTTACCGCCATGTTTTAGTCTTCTTGAATCAGTGTTCTCTTCACATATAGGACATGCTTTAGCTCCTTTGACACTATATCCAGACAAATTCCCATATGCTGGAAAGTCATTAATAGTACAAAACAACATAGCATGCAAACAAAATGTCTCTCTTCATGAAGCATCATAGGTCATCACACCTTCACCCCAGAGTTTCTTTAAGTCATCAATCAGAGGTTCAAGATAAACATCGATGTCATTTCCATGTTGTTTAGGGCCCGATATCAACAACGACAACATTACGTACTTATTTTTCATACACAGCCAGGGAGGAAGATTGTATATAACAAGCATGACTGGCCAAGTTCTATGTTGGCTGCTCAATGTCCCGTACAGATTCATCCCAACTATACAAAGCCCAAGTCTTAGATTCTTGACTTCTTCACCAAATTCAGGGTACAATAGATCAATCTTCTTCCACTGTGGGGAATCAGACACATGTCGTAGGATCCCATCATTATTTTTCTTAACATCTGCATGCCACCTCAAATTCTTCGCATCTATCGGATTGGCAAACAAGCGTTGAAACCGTGATATTATAGGTAGATACCACATCACCTTGGAAGGAGAACCCAATTTGGACTCCCCGAAGTCGTCAATTTATACTGTGACGCACCACATTTTGCACAATCTTTCAAATCCACATAGTCCTTTTGAAATAATACACAATCATTCGGGCATGTGTGTATCTTCTTGGCATCCATTCCCATTGGGCACAAAAATTTATTTACCTGGTATGTTGAGATTGGCAGCTCGTTTCCTTCAGGAAGCATTTCTTTCAACAAAGACAACAATGACATGAAGCTTTTGTCGCTCCATCTATTGTTAGCTTTTAGCTTATACAATCTCAACACAGCACTAAGCTTCGTAAACTTAGTACAACTTGTGTATAACGATATCTCAGCATCATGCACAATGTTTCTAAAAATGGGAGGTGGATCAGTGTGCTCTACCCCACAACTATCCAGCATCGCATCAACGATGTCTACTGGAACTGGTTCATTCACATCTACGTCATCATAGGAAATTTCTTATTCCACACAAGCACTGCTATCGACATCCACTGGTTTCGGGTTTGAAATCTCTCCATGCAGTGCCATTCTGTATAGCCTTGTATAATCCCGTTGCATATGACATGACTTTTGATTTCTTCACCAATGCTGACTTTCAAGTTGTTACCGCAATGCCTACATGGACAGTAGAACCTATCTCCAAGTTGTTTCCTATGTTCCTCGGCAAATCTAATAAACTAGTCAAGACCAGAAATAAACTCTGGGGTGCAGTGATTGTGAATGGACATCCATGATCTATCTATTCTATGATCAAAGAGAAAATAAGTATATATTACAACAAGATTAGGGTCTAGGGTTAACAGATTAGAGTGTTTGCATGGTTAAAACTTTAGGCCAACAAATACATGTGTTGTCATTCTTATATATAATAAATGTGTACCACCTATCCCATTCTTGATCACCTAATCTCACTAGTAAGTGTATAATGTGTATTGGGTTTTCGAGAAAATTTTGGCAGCATTTCCCTGCTGTTCTCTAAGTACATATGTACTTAGAGAACAAACGGGGAAATTCTACCAAAATTTTCTCAAAAACCCAATACACATTATACACTTACATCCTAAGTGAGATTAGGTGTTCAAGAACAGTCCCAAATCGGGGACTATCCAAGATTTACTCCTAATGAGTAAATCTTGGATGGGTTTCTAGGCCAACAAATACATGTGTTGTCATTCTTATATACAATAAATGTATACCACCTATCCCATTCTTGAACACCTAATCTCACTTAGGATGTAAGTGTATGATGTGTATTGGGTTTTCAAGAAAATTTCGGCAGCATTTCCCCACTGTTCTCCAAGTACATATGTACTTAGAGAACAAATGGGGAAATGCTACTAAAATTTTCTTGAAAACCCAATACACATTATACACTTACATCCTAACTGAGATTAGGTGTTCAAGAACAGTCCCAAACCGGGGACTATCCAATATTTACTCCTAATGAGTAAATCTTGGATGGGTTTCTAGGCCAACAAATACATGTGCTATCATTCTTATATACAATAAATGTGTACCACCTATCCCATTCTTGAACACCTAATCTCACTAGTAAGTGTATAATGTGTATTGGGTTTTCAAGAAAATTTCAGCAGCATTTCCCCACTGTTCTCCAAGTACATATGTACTTAGAGAACAAATGGGGAAATGCTACTGAAATTTTCTTGAAAACCCAATACACATTATACACTTACATCCTAAGTGAGATTAGGTGTTCAAGAACAGTTCCAAACCGGGGACTATCCAAGATTTACTCCTAATGAGTAAATCTTGGATGAGTTTCTAGGCTAATGAGTACATATCCACTACATGTATTTTCTCACTTACATTGCATCACTCACAATTAGAGCATTATTAAATAATAAATCAGGAATTCAATAGTTTCAAACATGCAATAATTCACAATTAGAGCGATAAGATTCACTTTGTACAAACATACATGGCATAATTCAGGCACAATAGCAGGTGTGGTCATTGACCCGATTCAACAATATAAGAATAATTTTAGAAGAGTAATGTAGCACAACATTATAGGCTATCCGATTATAATTGAGCAATATAGCACAAAATCAACCAACATGGTCGTGCTATGCAGCATGGTCGTGCTATAAAGCACGGCCGTGCTACCAACACGGCCGTGTTGCCCATCACGACCGTGCCAACCTGTGATTTCACACACCTTGGTCATGGAGCTGGGTACCTGCTTGAGGGAAGAGGAAGAAGAGGAGGAAGAAGAGCAGAGAAGGTACCTTCGGCGGCTTTGGCGGGGAGAGTAGCAGTAGCGAGCAACAGGAGAAGGAGAGCAGGCCGTCGGAGCAAGATAGAAGGTCACTGGAGAAGGAGAGAAGGCCGTCGGAGTTGGGGGTAGAGGGTAAGTGGCGGAGGAGGTGGGCAGAGGACCAGCCAAGCGAGCGGAGCAGCGCACGGCCGGAGTAAATGACGGCGGAGGTGGGGGTTGAGGAGAAATCACCGGAAATCGTCAGACCAAACCCTGGAGTAGCAGCGCAAGACAATGAATGAAATAGAGAAATGGGAAGAGTCAGGCTCGCGCGGGTGCTATTAAGTTATCAATCGACGTCGGTTATTAAAAACAACTGACACGTAAACCTAAAGGTGTCGGTTCTACAAACACACCAACACCTATTCTCAATGATAGTCGTCGGTTTTTACTAGAAAAAAACTGACGTCTATCTACATACGCTGATTAAAAAAATTGTTCTTGATTAATGACCATAGTCTTCGGTTTCTTTCTCAAACCGACGCTCAAAGGGGTGTGAAAAATTTCCCAAGAAAACACGCGAAAACCCATAAGCATTGGTTCTTGTAGTAAAACCGACGACCAAAATGTGCCCAATTTCTGTATTGCGAATAACCTTTCGTCGTCGGTTTTTTAGTAAATAACCGACGCCATATGTCAAATTTTGGAGGTAATTTTTTTCACACAAAATTTTGGATTTGGCGGGTAATTTTAGGCGTCGGTTTATTATTCGGGAACCGACATTGCATAAAAGTGATACCCGTGTCTGGTCGCCCTTCACAGATAGATGTCGGTTTTTTTGTTAAACCGACGTTTTAGGTTTTAGGTGTCAGTGTATTTATACAACCGACCAAAGTGACTTTATAAGCCATTTATATAGTAGTGTCTCTGAGTTTCCCTTAGGAATACTTGTTTCACCATCCAGCAAGTTTTGACACTAAAAATGGCTCTACGACACTGGGCACTACATGATTAGAGTTGCAATTGATTAGTTATGTCAATTGGGTGAATTAAGGTTGCATTAAACAAGTGGACATACAAACCCTAATTCATTTCTAGCAAGCGTATAAATATCACAACGTTTAAAAGATATAAAATGTGTGGAACATAATTTCTCATCTCATTATCACATGGTACTATTCACTTTCCATTCATGAGACCACACTAGTCATCACACTATCACAAGATGTAAATCCTTTTCACAATATCACTGGGTATCAATCCTTATCAACACAAGAGGATTACACCTCATTCAGCGCTCAACCATGCTCAAAGGTCATTAAGACCATCATACTATTCCCTGCAAGATCATCATTATCTTTCCATGCCTTATAACAAGGCTCAAAAATATCACTTACATATAATACACCAGATCGGTACAATATTGCATTAATGAGCTAGGAGATATTCATAACAATCGTAGTAGGGTTATATTAATATTAAGAACATTCCTTTATTACATCAACATGCAAGGAATTTAGATATGATTAACCCTCATCATATTCATAATTCACATGTTTAGAATAAGAAAGTATCAACCATGTGGCTATGATAACCACCAATTAACATATCAAGGTTATGATCATATTAAGGAGGTTATTCCAACATCATTCCATCATATACGAATGTTAAACATGAATACTCATCTTTATCTATTTTCATTAGAGTTAGGTTTACAAGATAAATTATATTAATGTTACTAATCAACACTCATACCCAAACCCTAACTCAAGGCATCCCCATTGGATCATGGATGCATAAGGTGAAGCATCACCATCACATTCCATACCATTCTCAAGTATGAACCCACACATAAATCAAGGTGTAACCATTGGGTTATAGCATACTACGGTTTCAACAATAGTAACAAAGTACTCCATGATTGTATTAGTCATTCAAGGACTATTCATTCCCAATTACCATCATTTAGTTATATTAAAGCTAGCCATAACAAGCTATACCTCTTTAGGGTTACATATCAACACAATATGATTATCATCCCTTCTATTCATATGAGTGAATAGGTAAGACTACCTTGTTAAGGGTGACCCTCCATTTGTTCCATCATCAACCCATATCACCATACCACAATGTCACCTAGAACCATGGGATGTTTAAAAGGTAAGACCATTGGTTGTTTACATAAGTAAACACCTTGGATATACCACCTATGAAGTCCTCGATTTGTTCTCTATAAATAGTCACCATCTAGCCCTAGACATCCCTTGATTAACAACACAAAAAGTTCAATTGAGAGTAGGGTAAAACCCGCAATTGACTATTCATTTAAAATAAGCCATCCATTGTCAACAAGTAAGCTCTTTAAGTTGATCATATAAAGGAAACCATATAAATCCCATTATTAGGACCAACATATTACATTATCCATCATTCCACTTTATTGGAGGAATAAACATTATATCTTGACCATTGGATCAAGTTCATATGTTAAAACCATCAATTATAGTATAGGTCCGACCATTGCATCAAGTGACCCAAGAAACCATTGGTCTAAGGCTTAATTGATGCTACAACTATAATGATTAATTAACCATAGGTTGTAGATACCTGATCCACCATCACTGGTGATCATTAAATCACCATAGGTTGTTAGATCAACACTATATTCATTAATCAACATCAAATATTAAGCTAATGTCATCATTGATTGATAACATCGACATGGTACTTAATGGTTGATCATTAAACTTCTAATAGATCCAAAACCTGACCTAAGACGGTGACCATAGGTTGTCACCATCATCTAATACCTTTGATCTTGACCATTGGTTATCATGAAGACAACACCATAGGGTTGTCGTAATGGTACCATCATCGGGTCATGGGTTTATAGAAGAAATCAACTTTAAACCCTAAAATTGACCATTGGTTGATAGGTGCTTAGCACCATAGGTTGTCAAACCTACCTGATCCAAGTCACATTATACCTTAGGAATAATGTACACATTATCACAAGTTCATCTAGAACTGAAATCAGAATAGGGAACATTATAAAAATTGAAATCCAAATCAAGTATAGATTTTTAGTGCATAAATCATCATTTTCAAGCAAGAACATGATCTAGAAAGCTTATGATAAGAAATAAACGTGGAGCAAGTTATAAAACTTGCCTATAATGAGAAGATGAAACCCCACACAGAAGAAAACTCAAGCAGATCAGGTAGAAAATCCAAGAATAAGTTATGAATTCGTCCATCCAGCACCTTTCTTCATCAAATGAGCAAACCCTAAGCATAAGGACCAAGAAAGGTAGGGTTTTAGAGCTTTAGAGCACTTTCTACCATGCAACATCAAGGTTCCGACCTACAGAAAGGTAGGAGGAAGGATAACAAAGAAATAAACGCAAGAAATAAGGGGATTCTTACTCTTTTAGGACAAGATCACTAGAAGGAAGCTTTTTAAACCCAAAAAGGAAGTCAATTGCATCCCTAGATCCTTTTTCCAAGAAGGTCCCCATTTATTCTTCCTTGGACAAGAAAATTCGAAGAAGCATGGAGGGAGAACGAGATTGGGAGAAGGAAGGAAGTGGAGAAGAGAAAATGGCTCGTTTTGGTTCTTAGGGATAAGTATGTGAAACTTTAAGATAAAGAATAAGAAAAAAGTTGAAGTTCTAGTATCTTTCCAAGTGTCCATGGCCTTAAACCATTAAGAATATACAATCACACACACAAGAAGATCCCCCACAATCCAAAGAGGCATGCTTATCCCACATTTCTTGAATTTCCAAGTAAAACAGATAACTCATTAGTTGATAGCTACAAAAGGTAGCTCATCCATGAAGGGGTAAACCCTAAAATACCCTTGGAGAAAACACCTTCAAACCAAGGTTTAAATAGGTGTCCCATGTTCTCAATAAGATCAAGAATGATAATAGAATATTCAAGGAACTTAATGAAAGTGATAAATTGCAAAGAAAACCTCTCAATTGGGTAAATTGCAGAAAAGTCCAAAATGTGCATAAAATTGCATAACTTGCTCAAATAGTGTCCAAATTGGACCAAATTTGAAACTTAAGATTGTATTATGATTTAAAAGTATATAACAATGTTATATTAGGGTTATAAGAATTCCATTATGATAATTAAGCTTATTCAACTCATTAAACGAGTTTAGGAGCCTTACAAAATGTGGCAACCTTATTGCTAAGCAACCTCGTTGTAGGTTTAAGGTTCTTAGATTACACCTCAAGAATTTTATGGCAAGTAGCGGAGTAGTGGGTTTTCATAAAACACTAAAAATTGAGGAATAGTTATTGCAAATTTAAGTTTAGTAGTATTATAGTTGTCAATTCAGTAGCCAGTTCAGTGATCTTACTGTCAGTGTCACTGGTAGATCAATGTTTGTCATAAAGAGAAATGTTACTAAGATCTTTAGTCCTATTTGTAATTCACATAATATATTAACTTAAAATTTCCCTAGTTGTTTTGAGTATCACGATACCACTCTATTGATGTTTTATTATACTTGTTACTCATTAGATTTTTCTTCTTATCTAAGTGTGTAAACTAGTATACATAAATACCTACTCATGGGTGAGATTATTGATAACTAGTTGTGTCAAAAGAATGTTGTCACAAATATAGCCATTTGAAGACTATGATCTAATTTTGTGACATCACACTAGGTCCATATAAAGGTGTAAATAGAGGTGCATATGAACAAATATTGTACTTGTCAATCTTGTATCTAATTTGTAAAAATATATAAATGTGAAAAAGTAATCACGTAATGTGCAGTGTGTTTATGTGAATGTTCTAGTTTATTTCAATGTCATTACATGAAATTTTAGAAACCAAACTTTTGTTTCTCAAGATAAAATTGGTTCATGTCCATATAACGTTTATTAAAACAAATTTAAAAGTAAAATGTTATGAGATATACGTTTTATTTTGTTTCACCTCAGATTTTTGTCCTTATATCATGTCTAATAGTTGTGAGATCTGGAGATGACAAGTTTTGTCTCTTATATTTGTATAAATCTAAAAATATCTATTATTTTCTCTACTTACATTTGAAGATGTATTTATACATTTATGTTATAGCATCAAACCCATACATATACATTAATATTCACATGAAAGCCAGTTTTAGTCACTTAGTGCATAACTTGGCAAGTAGCTATATTTTTGATCGAATCCAGTAAAAAAAGTGTTTTGGTCTATGTAAAACATTCTCTTATTTCAAATGAACAAACTTTACTAAATGGAATGTATGAAGTGTGTTTCGATCAATATGATCACTAATTATTGTTTATAAAAGTATATGTGATTAGTAGAGATCACATGTGGAAATTATTGTACAACTAGACTTTCTTACAACCATTTTTGTTTGTATTTACCACTTATTTGACTCACAAGATTGAACCAATTTTATTCCACAAATGGGACATACAAGGCGTCTACATGTTGTATATACTGAATGGCATCAGTGTTCCACCTAACAAGAATAGTTATTATGCTTGTATATCTGATTGGTTTTCCATAAGTGGGAACATAAGAAAACACATTTAATAATTTTTTTCTCTATTTACCTAAATTTGGGTTCACCTGAATTCCTTGTAGCTACCCCAATGTAAGTATGGGAGTATGATTTAAAAGATAAATTAAATAAATAGGAGTTTTATTTTTTGAAAATAAATGTTAAGAATGAAGCTCTTAATGAAAATTTAGAATGAAATATAAAGAGAATTATTTTTAATTAGCTAGAAGTTTATTTTCTATATTTTTAGTAAAGAACTATGGAGCTTTGACATTTTATTTATAAAGGTTCTCATAAGGAATTAGAATTGGAGTTAATAATTTACTAGAAACCGATAACGATAACACTTAAATAGGAAATTGATCTCAAAGTTGTCTTACAAAACACAAGGAACCAATTGGATATGCATTTTTACATAAACAATTTGTTAATGTTTGCACCCAGTAGATATAAATTTGACATGAAAAGTTAAGTTCAACTGAAATATGCTTAGATGAAATGCCATACATTTGGATACAAATTTTTCTCCCTATTGAAAACACGTTTTATCATATTCTCACATAAATTGATTTCTATAGTTAGTCATATTAATCTATTTTCAAATTAAGTATTTCACATGGATCAGAAGTATTGCAAATTTCAAGCTTGAAAGTTGAATGTTTCAACTTTGACATTACCTACCACAATCTTTATATAAATAAATCTAAATAAAATATTGGTTGTGAAGCATATTACTTCATGTAACCACTTCCCTTGAATCATTTTAGACAAGTCGGTATCTATATTGGTATTTTTATTATATGTAAACTGAAAGTGAAGTTGGAATAAAATTTAGAAACTTAATACAAGAATTAATTTTACTGAATAAAATATCATAGTCAATAATTTTCTTGGTGATTATTAGCATACTTCCTTCTAACCTAAAGAATCAAGTCACTTTTATAAAACAAACTTATTATTATATATTAATGTCACAAAACATAGGTCACTATAAAGATCATACAACAATATGAATAACCATTTATATAAAAAGTTATGTTGTTATGAAGACTTGATGTAAATATTCCGTGTCTATCTGACTTCTAATATTTACTCACCATTTTTTTTTTGGAAATTATAGGTAAATATAATTCCAAACCCATAAATGGGTAAAAAAATACAAGTTACAACCAAACGTGCAAGTTATTCATATGATGGCATATATAAGAATATCTCAACCAAGATGGCCTTTATATACAAGAGGTCTCAGTTCCTAAGCACTATGTGAGGGATACTCTTGAGTTTATTCTTATATGTATGATATAAGAACTTCATCCTTCTCTCCAACTTGTTGAACATGTTGAGAGTGTCATTAGGTTTGCATCCATGTTTCCTAATGTTGTGTTTAGACCATATGAGATAGACAATCCCATTGATGGCCCAAACCTCTAAAATGCCCTCTTTTCGACCATTCCTTCCCACTTCCTTCAGGAAGAGGTGGAGAAAGAATGATATTCATATGTTCAATTTTATTTGTGATATTATCCACACATATTTCAAGACAGTACATTCACCAAACAGATGATCACAAGTTTCGGCTCCATTGTAGAACATACAACAGTCATTGGGTATGTGATCATCAATTTCCATCTACTAATCCTTTCCATGGTCGGCAACTAGTTTTTGAGAGCTGTGTAGTTATCAAACTCCATTTAGGATAGTGCATAGATAGTCATAATTGTTCAAATGTCTGAGCTTTATTTCATTTCTCACCGCATATCTCCCATATGTCACCATCACCGTTGGGAAACTTTGACCAGATCTCAACCATCCTTCTCTACACGGTTGAGAATCCCCACCTATGGTTGGGGCTCAGACCAAGTTTCATGTCATTTCTTCTTCTCATCCACATACTCTAGGGTGATTGTCCATGGTTCAATTTCTTTATCATGTATGTGGTATGATAATGATCTAGGGCTTCTTCTTCATGTTCATATAACCTTTGTTCAAAGGAAAAGATAGCTCTTTTTCCAAGCTAGCCGGATGAGCTGGACTACCCAGATGAAATCTAAAAATAGTATTTCCATGCAAGTCAAGATTAAGATCAGAACAACGCCTTGCTTTAGCTAATAACCAATTAATTTGAGAGAACAATGGTTAATCAGGATGATTCTACTCACCGTCAAGATTTTTTCCCCTAGCCACCTGTTGGTCATATCCTTTAGATGATCTTTTTTAACTCAAAATTTCCATTACTCATGAAAGTCATTACAAGGTGGTGGAAGACACATCGGGGGGAATTCTCAAGAAAAATTGTTACATTGTCAACCCCCATCCCCAAATTATGAGTTGTTAAATTTCCTTCCCTTAGGGTAAGTATCAACTTGAAGTTCACAAAACAATTGTGCAGTAGTTTAACTTCATTAACATTTGCTACAAGTGGATCCCTTTTACATCTGACTGGCTAGCTTAGTATAGGACATTCAGGACATCAGTCTCCATAACTAAATATTGCACCCCCAAATCAAGAGCAATGTGTATTCCAAGCAGTAAGGCATACACCTCAGCTAGGAAAGTCGGTCAAGGACTCTTTAGAGTCAAAGACACAGAATCCTTGACAAAGCATTGCTCATTTTTCAAAACAATAGCAAAACAAGAGCTCTGACTATTAATTGTAGCTGCACCTACATTTCCTTTGATCCAACCAATAGAAGGCAGAATCTAACTACACTTTTCCCTAGTTGACTTAGTGCAAACAATAGAATGAGAAGCCCATTGAGCAGTTAAGTGAAGGTTTCCTGATGGAGAAAGTTTGCACTAGTGACAGTAAGGTTGCTAGTAGTTTTGTAATGCCTGGGCCCACTTCCCATGGCTCTAGTAGAGTTTCAGGAATGACGACTGGCCCCACAAACCACCACTAGCCTTAACTGTGCACTTTGTCCACACTGACATGCAAGCCAGGATCAACTTCCTGATTGGTCACCCATCATAGTACTACTCCAAGCTGAGCACGCTTAACTATGGAGTTCCTTAGTGATGGGCTCCCAGAAAAGAAGGTGCACCTTGGTGATATGGGTAGTCCAATCATTCCTTTTAAGATCATGTTATATGAGGCCTCAAATCCTGGGACATTACAATCTCCCCACTTAGACTCTTGATGTCCTCGTCAAGGCTCAATTATATGGCCTCGTAATATTTCCCCATTTCAGTGCAGACTCAGAATGGCCCATGGACACTCAACTCTCGATCACAGAATACTAGTGCAAGGGTGGCTACTGTCACCATGGACAACACTTTCCTACATGTCTGGACCGCATGGCTCAAGACTGGCATGCCACATGCCCATGTGGGCCCCACCTACTGGAGGGGTTATGGCTCTGATTGATGTTACAACCCAAATTTTTGGGTTCTTTTGGTGAGAAATGTAATTTCTCCTATTAAATATATTTGAAAAAATAATGATATAATTTGTTTTGAATAAAAGGATTTTGTTTACGATAGCCTTGTTGGTTTTTTTGTGGGCTTTATTGGCTATTGGGTCTGATCACATGAAATCGATCTGAAATCAGTTGGTGATGCAACAATGTCCTTCTTTGGAATGAGGGAAAGAAGGACATAATTAACCTGGCATACCATATTCCCTCTTTCAAACATCCATGTAACATTATTACCCACGTCTTCACTAATGAGGTCCCAATTTTCCCTATATAAGTACCAATTATAACCATCAGGTGGGGGCTTTTATGTGCACCAATGCTCCACACAACAACTTTGATTTCTTGTATCCGAGGGATTCTGCACAGCAATTCATTATCCTCATTACTAACTTTTCCAAATCCAATCATCTTCAGTTTCATGATCATTAGGCTATTCTTGATTGTATAATCTTTCAAAGAACAATAATTGTGAGAACCCAATACACTAAATGAGATTACTCAAAACATAAAACACAATCAATCATTAATTAATCACATACCCAAAAATATGAGTAAATTTAAACTGATTTCAACATCAATACCCGCTCAGAAACAATTGCATAAGAGCCCAATATCTTTCTTGTAGCCATAATATGACAAGAATTTGATACAAATTGTTCTATCTACTTAGCCACAACATATATACACAGGAGAAAAATATTTGTATATGTCACACAAACAAGCATTAACATGCTAACAAAATTATGAGTCATCAAAAACACCATATACAAACTTTTCCTACCTGAACCTGAGAGTACAGGGATGACTCTAGGACACACTAGACATCTTTGTTGCCAAAGGTTTGTTTTTGTCACTTTTGATTACCTAAAACGATGTGGCTAACCACAATGGTGAGACCCATGTCCCATCAAGAGATATAACCTCCAACGATGCTTATTGATTACTACATTTTAAATAGTAGATAATTAAGGAGTTGTAGTATTTAATAATCAATTGAATAGATTAAATAGTTCAAGTATGCTAAACTGATTAAGCAATTAATCTTAACAACAAGTATGATTATCAATGTATATATAGGTAACAAATAAATCCATTTCTCTATATAGATATCTACTCAAATTTAATCAAATTGCATCTAGAAACAATCACCATCATTAATGTCATCATATTCCTTGATAATAACACAAACAATCTAGTAGAATAAGCATCCCTCACATCATGAATATGTCTAGTAACATAGCATGGCTATCAATATTGGCATCTCAAATAAAGGGAACAGATCAATATCATAAGTAGAACTAACATCATGGCACAATGCACTACATAGGCATGATTAGCTGTTTAAGCATTTCTAATTTCATAGGCATGGCTAGAAATATTAAACATAGATAGCAAAATCATATTAACCATCAATATAAATATATTTGACAACATAAGCATGTTTACAACATGAACATAACTACAACATAAGCATATCTATTATCTCTTATTGTACTATACATGATCTCAGTGAAAAGAAAGCAGACAAGGGTTATCATCTAATATGAAGCATTGTGTATAACCCTAAACAGATACGCTAGATGGTTGTCTTACATATTTTATTATGCCCTAGGGAATTTGAATCGTACCATTCAAAGACCAACCGACCCCTGTGAAGGGCTATTCGGTTCCGTACAAGATCTAGGAGTGTCGGTATCCTAAGATCTCTTCCCCTTAGTCAGTATGAGTAAAAAGGCAGTGACATATCAGTCAAAGTTGCCACTATAGAGACATATATTCAAGCTTCTAACCACTAGTCCGCCCTTGGTACAACTCACGACACTAGAAACTAGGGTATACAAAACCCTCTAATCCAAGGTACAACTGTAGTTGTCCCCAATCACATCAAATGTCTGAGGCATGACCATAGCCATCCTCTGTAACATGCATTGTGTATGACAAGGATATATCCTCAACTTGCCACCCCCACATACTCAACAGTATGCACTCCGAGTTTCCCTTAGGAATACTCAGTTTACCATCCAGCAAGTTCTGACACTGAAGATGGCTCTATGGCACATGGCACTACATGATTAGAGTTGCACTTGATTAGTTATGTCAATTGGGTGAATTAAGGCTGCATCAAACAAGTGGACATACAAACCCTAATACACTTCTAGTAAGAATATAAATATCACAACTTCAAAAGATATAAAATGTGTGAAACATTATTTCTCATCTCATCATCACATGGTACTATGCACTTTCCATTCATGAGACTACACTAGTCATCATACTATAACAAGATACAAATCCTTTTCACAATATCACAGGGTATCAACCCTTATCAACACAAGAGGATTACACCTCATTTAGGACTCAACCATGCCCAAAGGTCATTAAAACTGCCATACTATTCCCTGTAAGATCGTCATTATCTTTGCATGCCTTATAACAAGGCTCAACAACATCACTTACATATAATACACTAGATCAACACAATATTGCATTAATGAGCTAGGAGATATTCATAAACAATCATGGTAGGGTTATATTAACATAAAGAACATTCCTTTATTACATCAACATGTAAGGAATCTAGATATCATTAACCCTCATCATAGTCATAATGCACATGTTTAGCATAAGAAAGTATCAACCATGTGGCTATGATAACCACCAATTAACATATTAAGATTATGATCATATTAAGGAGGTTATTTCACCATCATGCCATCATATAAGAAGGTAAACCTGAATAATAATCTTTATCTATTTGCATGAGAGTTAGGTTCAACAAGATAAATTATATTAATGTTACTAATCAACACTCATACCCAAACCCTAACTCACGACATCCCCATTGGATCATGGATGCATAAGGTGAAGCACCACCATCACATTCCATACTATTCTCAAATATGAACCCACACATAAATCAAGGTTTAACCATCAGGTTATAGCATACTAGGGTTTCAACAACAATAAGAGAATACTGCATGATTGTATTAATCATTCAAGGACTATTCATACCATATTATCATCATTTGGTTATATTAAAGATAAGTATAACAAGATATACCTCATTAGGGTTACCCATTAATTAATTATGGTGATTATCAATCATAATCATATGAGGATAAGGGTAAGACTACAATTTTAAGGCATTGAACCATCAAATTCTCATCATTAGAATCATAACATTACACTATATGCTTCACTCAAAAAAATGGAAATATTGAGGCATCAACTTCTAACCATTAAATGTTGAAAAGGTAAAGCCATTGGTCGTTTACATAAGTAAACATATTGAACAAACCACCTATGAAGTAATTAAGTTTTTCTCTAGAAATAGTCACTATCTAACCCTAGACATCCCTTGATTAACAACATAATTGTTCCATTGAGAGTAGGGTAAAACCCACAATTGATTGTTTATGTAAAACAAACTGTCAGTAAATGAGCTTCTTAAGTTGATCTCATAAAGGAAACCATTTAAATCACTTTATTAGGACCAAAATATTACATTTAGGCATCATTCCAATTTATTGCATGAAGAAACATTAGATCTCAACCATTAGGTCAAGTTCATATATTAAAACCATCAACTAGAGTACAGGTCCGACCATTGCATCAAATGACCCAAGAGACCATTGGTTTAAGGCTTAATTGATGCTGCAACTACAAGCTTAACTCACCATAGGTTGTGGAGACCTTATTCACCATCAGTATTGACCACTAAGTCACTATAGGTTGTTCACTACAGGAAAAGTTAACAATAACGACGGAAAAAGTTGGTCGTAAATGTGAATAAGTTTGTCGTTAAAACTATTAACGATGGAAAAAAAAAGTTGTCGCGTCTTGTCGTTATTGGTCTTGCCGTTAATAAAGATAACGACGAATAATTTCAGTTCGTCGCTATTACAAATCACAACGACTTATATAGTTTGTCGTTAATAGTTTTAACGACTATATAAAATGTCTGACGTTGATACTAGTTGCGACCACCCAATCTTTTCACTGATACTAGTAACAACAACTAGCAGGCTTGATCACAAAGGTCAACAGTGACGTTCTTTTTCCATCGTAAATAGCTATAATGACAAAAAAAAACAAATTGCTAAATTTGTCTTTCATGTTTGCAATACACTTGGATCCTAACCTAGGAAACACGAACATGTACACGAGCATGGATTTATCGACAGACTAAGAGGCACCACAATTTTCAACAATGCAGGACATGACACGACAATGGGAACAATTAACTTATTATTATACAAGTATGTATATTTATATATGAATATTTTGGCATACAATAAGCTTTATGTATAAACACACAAATTGATCTAAATCAATCATCTATGATGGAAATCTCCATGAAATCCAACCAACAATCAACATATAATAATATATCCACAAGTCAAAGTATGAATTAACTCACAACATATATCAAGATCCTTAATTATATAATTATTGTAGTAAGAATATATGGAATGATAAAATCAAAGTTAGTAAAATTTTGGAGACATTAGTTTTTGTTATTTGTGTAAGTCATACTTGTCAAGGCGTGAAGGCGGCATGGCGTTCCAGCTGAACGCCTTATGACTAGGCACGACTAGGCATCGCTTAGGTGACCTTTAAAAATAATAGTTTATGTATATATGCATGTGTCATGGTTTTCCCCCACTCATATACACACATTGTATAGTTATATATGTAGTTATCTACATATTTATGGTCGATCTCCTCATATATATATATATATATATATATATATATATATATATATATATATATATACATTTAAGTGTTACTTAAGATGCATAGGAAAGAGATAAGGAGGGGAGATGGAGATGTAGAGAAGCTAGAAAAGTGGTAGGAGGAAGAATGAGAGGGTGTAAGGAAATATGTTGGTGGTGATGGAGAAGATGAAAAATAAGGTGCCTTGGAGATTGAGAGGGGAGAAAGAGAAGAGGCATACATTTAAGTGTTACTTAAGATACATAGGCAATTTGGAACTTCTGCCTTGTAGGAAGCGGCCGCACTGGCCACTTTCTTAATCGCTGGTCGTGTTTTACAGAATTGTTCAATGCATTTAGTTAATTATAAGGTCCAATATCTTATGATTTAGATAGCTATGTTCTGAACAACTAATTAAGATGAGACTAAAAAATTATATAGTGTAGACAATTGATACGTGCAGCTAAGTGTATTCAACATAGATTATTATAATGTTACAATACTAAATTTATATCAATTCTGATAGGAAAAAAGAATGAGAACTGACAGTTGAATATTTTAATGAGTAAGAAAAGAGTACTTACCTTTTGATTTCACATATTTAGTTTATCTTGATCCAAAGACAATGAGACACTCGTAGTGAAGAATAAGTGGAAGAAGAAAACCATTTATAGCTAAATCCCATAATAGAGTGTAATATATAATCTGAATACCAATCACCATCACCATAAATGAAACCTACAAAAGAGATTTTAAGTCTTAGAAACACAATTCATGGAATTCACATATCTCCGGATGTGCGTCGGACACATAAAGCTGAATGTGCAACGGACACATATCTCCGGATGTGTAAACGAACACATTTTCCGCATGTGCAACGGACACATATCTCCGGATGTGCAACGGACACATTTTCCGCATGTGCAACGGGGCATATTTTCCATATGCTCATTCGAAAACCAAAACAACATATACATTGTGCGTTGAAAAACAAAACAACATGCGTTTAGAAGTTTAGGGGATAGGGAGGGGTTTCCAAGAAGTGTTTCAGTACAAGACTCCACTCAGTCTTTTAATGGATGCGGCATTCTTTTCTTGCATCAAAGAATTTACTGTGTTAACTGAAGAATGAATCGAGAAGAAAATAATATATAGCTCTTTCCATAATGAGTGTGCACATATCATATGAATAGAAATCATCATCACATATATATAACTATGTACCTACAAAAAAATAATATATTAGGGGCACATATCACTGAATGTGCAACAAACATATAACTTCAGATGTGCAACGAATACATTTTCCGCTTGTGCAACATATATGAATAGATTATACCGATACAACTAGTACTCACAGTTGTATATTTTAATGAGTAAGAAAAGAGTACTTACCTTTTGAACCAAAGACAATGAGACACTCGTAGTGAAGAATAAGTGGAAGAAGAAAACCATTTATAGCTAAATCCCATAATAGAGTGTAATATATAATCTGAATACCAATCACCATCACCATAAATGAAACCTACAAAAGAGATTTTAAGTCTTAGAAACACAATTCATGGAATTCACATATCTCCGTATGTGCGTCGGACACATAAAGCCGAATGTGCAACAGACACATATCTCCGGATGTGTAAACGGACACATTTTCTGCATGTGCAACGGACACATATCTCTGGATGTGCAACAGACACATTTTCTGCATGTGCAACGGGGCATATTTTCCATATGCTCACTCGAAAACTAAAACAACATATACATTGTGCGTTGAAAAACAAAACAACATGCGTTTAGAAGTTTAGGGGATAGGGAGGGGTTTCCAAGAAGTGTTTTAGTACAAAACTCCACTCAGTCTTTTAATGGATGCGGCATTCTTTTCTTGCATCAAAGAATTTACTGTGTTAACCGAAGAATGAATCGAGAAGAAAATAATATATAGCTCTTTCCATAATGAGTGTGCACATATCATATGAATAGAAATCATCATCACATATATATAACTATGTACCTACAAAAAAATAATATATTAGGGGCACATATCACTGAATGTGCAACAAACATATAACTTCAGACGTGCAACGAATACATTTTCCGCATGTGCAACAAATATGAATAGATTATACCGATACAACTAGTACTCACAGTTGTATATTTTAATGAGTAAGAAAACCATCACTAGCTAGTCCCAATCTAACATTTCTACTCTCAGCAGAAAAATTTTCATTTAATTCATTGAATCTCTTCCATGCCAATGAATCAGACGGATGTCGCATATCACCATTATCACCATTATCATGATGCCACCTCAGAAGTGTAGATGTTTTTGTAGACATAAACAACATTTGAAGCCGAGGAATTAGTGGGAAGTAACACAATATTTTTTTTGGTATTTTTTTCCCATTTGCTTTTACTTTCTCCACCCCACTACACTTGTCATGTTTCCATCTAGAAGTATTGCAAATTTTACAATTATCAAGACTGTGGTCTTCCTTCCAAAACAACATACAATTGTTTGCACATGCATCAATCTTGTTATATGAGCAACCAAGATCTTTGATTGTCTTCTTTGCTTCATAATAAGAGGTAGGCAAAGTTGAGTCTTGTGGAAATAGCTCGTCTTTCATCAGTTCAAGTAACATTGTAAAAGACTGATTACTCCATCTCCCAAGACTCTTGATGTGAAGCAACTTGACTAGTGCAGACAACTTTGAACTCTTTGAGCCCTTATAAAGAGGTTGTTTGAGGTCATTTAGCAACCTAAAAAACTTTTGGGCCTCACAATTAGGTTCCTCTTCAAAATTATTGTGGTCAAAATATCCCATATCCCCAACATTTCCCTCAATATTATGATGGATCAGATGCATATCTTCCAGAAGCTCTAACATTTCATCGTCTGTCTCACTATCTTGTTCATTGTCATTATTTTCAGCATCTAAATCAGAATCAGTTTCATGTCCCGTCTCACCATGATGATACCAAAAGGTATAACTCCTCATGAAACCATAAATCATTAGGTGTGTTTTGACTAAATCATGATGCATAGATACAGCATTAACACAACGAACACATGGGCATCTAATTTCAGTTAAGCCAATTCTTTGACATGCATAAATCAGAAACTCTTCGACACCAAATTTATATGATGGATCATCAAGTCGGTCATCAACAAGTCTAATCCATTGCTTACATGGTGCCATTTTCTACATAGAAACATAGAATTTTATTATAAATAGGGATATAAATTTAGCATTATTGTTGTTGACTATTGTTAAATAAAAATGAATCACAAGACACTTCTTCAAATAATACATCGTTGTTGTACGTAACATTTATTGTATGGGAAATTCCAAGAGAAACACATCATTGTATATCCACTTCTGTTATAATAGAAATTAGAATATGTGTCTTGTTTGAAGCAATATCTCTTGGCATGAGTTTAAATGAGTAAAGATCTAAACCTATTTCTTCAAAAGTTTTCAATAACCTAAATTATCAGTAAATATGTAGTACTGTCCAGCAATTAACTACCAAATCAGCAATCTAACTAATAGATGCAATTTAAGATCTAACAGTGAACACTCCAAGAAAAAGCAAGCACCTAACAATAATTATAAGTGTAATGTGACCAACCAAATCAGTAAGACAGTAACACACGAGAAGGAAATATGGAGAAAATGAAACATGAGAATTATGAAGGACTGAAGGAAATAACAAAGAGAAGAATAGGATGTAGGAATAAGAAAGGGGATACCTATGAGTAGAGGAGAATTGAGGGTGGCGGACAGTGAGTGGGAGTGAGTGTCTCAATGGAGAATGTGGGAAAGAAGAGGCAAAAAATACCTGTGAAAATGCAAGAAGAGGGGAGGGGAATCGACCAAACAAAGAGTTGCTAATAAAGCAGTGATGGATTTAGAACTTGCACTTAAAGTTTGTTGCTAGTTGTAGCTCAAGTCGTGGGTCCGAAATCTATCAGGACACCAGGGAGTATTATAAAAAATTAGAAGGCATGCATTACACTTGTCAATTGTGATGGGAGTACAACACTTCCACAAAATAAAAAGGTAATAAAATCAGTGACCAAGATTCAGAAATCTATTTGGCATCACACACTCCACTATAATGTCTTTTTTTCCTTTACCAATCCAATATTCAGAAATCAGCGACCAAGATTCAGAAATCAGTTTGGGCACGAGCCTCACCAGGCCCAAACGTGGCTCCGCCACTGACATGGAGTTGAATGAAAAGAAAGAGAAATGAAGAGGAAAGCAAAGATGAGAGGAGGAAGATGGGAGGACGACAAAAATGCAAGAAAAAAATAGAGATGTGAAAGGGGGGCAATCGACAAAAAGAAAAAAAACACAACGTCAGTAGGAAAACGCTGAGGAAGGGGAGGAAGATGTGAGGAAGAGGAAGATGAATACTGCCAACTTCCAAGTCATGCCAATTACCAACCCCGCCGCCATTTCCCTACTCTTAATTATTGACCTTCTACTAATCACAGGACCATGTCCTTTTTCTTTCCATGAAGAAACGACCAGCTTCTTACTTGAAGGAAGAAGGACTCACAATCCTTTTTTTAAGTTTTCTACCAAACGATACATACGGTTGTTAATTGCTACAGTTTAGATCCCTGAATTCGTAATCACCGCTGCATTCTTAAATAGTGCACCCGAACGGCCATAAAGGAAATCGAGGGGCGCACAGAGCACTGGTCCATACTATACATAACGCTGATGAAGGGGAGGAAGATGCGAGGAAGAGGAAGATACGAGGAAGAGGAGAAAGATGCGAGGAGGCGAGTGTACCTGCGGGATTTGGTGGAGCTTTTTGCCAATCACAAGGAGAGGAGAGTTGCCGCCTTAGGGAGAATGGCCACCGCCTTCGTCGGAGAGCAATGTTGTTGCTGCCGGAGTGAGATGGATCGTCGGCCACAGGGGAAGCGTCGGCCACTGGGGGACCACTGCTCCGCTCTCGGGTCCCGGGGGATCGTCGGCTACCAGGGGGATCGTCTGTACCTGCCGCCTTGCCCTAGTCTGCTCCGCTCGTCCGCTGCTGGGAGAAAGAGGCACAACATCAGGGTCAGGGGCCCGGTGAGTGTGAGGGATCGGGGAGTGGGGTTTACGGGCCATCGTTTTAGTTAAAAAAAGCAACTTAATAAAAAAACACTGTTTAAACGCCCACACAACCTGGATTGGACAACTTTGAGCAGAATAAGCTTTTAGGGAAGAGTTTTAACGGAGGAAAATTTATTTATTTACGACAGATAAAAAAGTTTTCGTTGTTGCCTACACCAACAACGGCGGAAAATTTGTTTATTTACGACAGACAAAAAAAGTTGTCGTTGTTGCTTACACCAACAACGACAGAAAATGTTGTTTGTCATTTTTACTGAATTTATTGTGACAAGATAATAAAGTGGTCGTTAACTTTGACGTTAATACACCAGTTTCTTGTAGTGTTATATCAACATTATATTCATTAATCACCATTGAATATCAAACTAATATCACCATTGATTGATAGCATCATTAGGGTACTTAGTTGTTAATCACTAGGCTTCTAATTAGGCCAACACCTGGCCTAAGGGGTGAATATAAGTTCACACCCTTGGTCACCACCACTAGTTGTCATGAAGACAACACCATAGGGTACCACCATCGAGTCATGGGTTTTGAGAAGAAATCAACTTTAAACACTAAAATTGACCGTTGGTTGATAGGTGCTTAGCACCATAGGTTGTCAAACCAACCTAATACAAGTCATATTATACCTTAGGAATAATGTACACATGATCACAGGTTCATCTAGAACTGAAATAAGAATGGGGGACATTATAAAAATCAAAATCCAAGTCAAGCATAGCTTTTTAGTGCATGGATCATCATTTAAAAGCAAGAACATGAGCTAGCAAGCTTATGGTAAGCAATAAACATGGAGCAAGTTATAAAACGTGCCTCTAATTAGAAGAGAAAATACCAAACAGAAGAAAACATGAGTAGGTAGGGTAGAAAATCCAAGCATAAGCTGTGAATTTGTCCATCTAGCACCTTTCTTCATCAAATGAGCAAACCCTAAGCATAAGGAGCAAGAAAGGTAGAATTTTAGAGCTTTAGAGCAATTTCTACCATGGAAAAGTAAGGTTCCAACCTGGAGAAAGGTAGGAGGAAGGATAAAAAGAAATAAATGGAGGAAATAAGGGGATTCTTACTCTTTTAGGTCAAGATCACTAGAAGGAAGGTTTTTTAAACCCTAAAAGGAAGTCAATTGCAACCCTAGATTCTTTTTCCAAGAAATTTCTACTTTCTTCTTCCTTGGATAGGAAATTCATAGAAGCATAGAGGGAGAACGAGGTTTATAGAAGGAGGGAAGTGGTGGATAGAAAATGGTTCATTTGAGTGCTTAGGGTTAAGTATATGAAACTTTAAGATAAAGAAAAAGAAAAAGTTGAAGTTCTAGTATATTTCCAAGTGTCAATGGCCTTAAACTATTAATAATATGCATGTACACACAAAAGAAGCTCTCCCACCGTCCATATAAACCTGATTAGCTCTCCTTTGCCGAATTTCCAAGCCAATCAAATAATTCATTAGTTGATAGCTACTAAAGGTAGCTCATCCATGCAGGGGTAAACCCTAAAATACCCTTGAGGAAAACACCTTCAAACCATGGCTCAACTAGGATCCCCATGGCTAAAAATACACAATAATGATAAGATAACATCTAAAGAACATAATTAATGTGACAAATTGCAAAGAAAACCCCTCAATTGGATAAATTACAGAAAAGTTTGGAATGTATATAAAATTGCATAACTTGCTCAATTGCCCAAATTGGACCAAATTTGACACTTAAGCTTGTCTTATGATTTTAAAGCATATAAAATGTTATATTAGGGTTATAAGAATTCACTTATGGTAAATATTCTTATTCAACTCATTAAGCAAGTTCAGGGGCCTTATAATAATGTTTCATTGGATATGTTATCCTCATCTTCCAGGTATTGTCCTTATGAATCATACAATTTGGTGAGGGAGTTGATTTCATATCTATATTTAACAATGGAGTGGCACACTTTAGTATTCCTATCTTTATTAGTAATCTAATCTATCCTACTGTATTTCTAGTAATAAAGCTCCATAAATTCTTCTATTCTATAATAGATATTTTTTTCCTCCTGTATGAGCTCCTCATACATTGGATTCCTCCTTAGGATAGCTACTATTTCATTCATTTCCTCCTTCTCTTTATCTAGGATATTCATTAGGTTAACATAATTCCTTGACCACCACTTCAATTTGTTTTTGACACATTTTAGTTTTGTGAGAAGAGTATAGTGGACTACCTCTTTGATGTGTGTTCCAAGATTTTCATATTACATCCTTGAAACCAGTCCAATCTAACCATAAGTTAAGAAATTTGAATGGTTTCTTTTCCTTTATCATCTCCCTTAGGTTGACATTGATAGTTGAGTGATCAAGAATTCACAGGTAACTAGTTTCATTTTCATTCCTAGGAATTTACTAAACCACTCATCATTCACTAAAGCTTGATCTAGCTTGCATTCTATCCTCTTTGATCCTCTTTGCTTGCTACGCCATATGAAAATTTATTTCTCAATAGAAGGTAGTTCAGAGAGGCTCGCATTATCAATGCAGTGTTAAAAGAACTTAGAATGAATGAAGGAAATCATGCCCTCCCGCACTTTCCTGCCTCTTTCTGATGTTTTTGAAATCACCAATGATCGTATAGGGATCATTGATGCCTTTAGATAATCATTTTAAGTCATCACATAAATAAGTTCTCTGTTGAAGATAGTTTCTAGCATATACAATAGTCAAGTATATAACCAGACCTCCTTTGTTGATGCATGTCATAGAGATTTCTTGATCATTCATATCAAAGATAATTATATCCCATGTTGTAGGATTCCATTCAATGTAGATACAACCATTATCATCAAGTGTGTGGTTAGATAATCATCTCCCACTGCTAGGTGTGAGCTTTTCTGAAAGGTTCTATATGTGCTTCTTGATCTTTATTTCCACCAGCATTATAATAGATGCATGTGCCTCCTTAATTGGTCTCCTTACCTCCTTCTTCTTTCATGGTTCCCATGACCCATGCACATTAGTCATGAAGATTGTCCTTAATGACCTCGATTAGATGAGTGGGTCATATGTGACCCATCCCAACTAGTACTCTTTTATATTGTCTTCTTGGATTCAGAAACCTCACTACATCCACAACCATAGATAGATGAGTTTGCATCATGTCTTCTTGGATTCAAAAACCTCACTACATCCACAACCATAGATAGATGAGTTTGCATCATGTCTTTCATATATAATTGGTGCACTATCTTCTTTCGTCTGGACTTTATTGGTGTATGACACTTTCTTCACACTTTCATCCTCCATAAGCTTCTTGAATCTATTATTTGTAGGAAATTCATCAACAACCTTTGCATCTTTTAATTTTTCCCCATTGGTATTCTTCTTGTTACCCACAACCTGCCATACTTGATTGTCCTTCTTCTTCTTTGGATCATGTACTTGGACCTCCACTATCTTTACAGGACAATTATGTTCATCATGCCCAATGACTTTAAGGGCACTTTTTGGAATATGTTCATAGTGTATCGTGACTGTGGTTGGCTCTCTCTTAGGCATCTTAACCCAAATCGCCATTGGAGGTTCATCTTTAGCATCAAACTTCCACCAATGCTCTAGCTCCTCCAATTGACTCCTGATTGATAGACATAAAGTCAATATGTAGGAGTTTCTCTGGTCCACTACTGACTATACCCATCATCCTCGAGGTCCAGTTTCTACCCATGCTTGGGATACTAATCCATACTGGAATCATACTGAAGAAATCTTTCTGCAAGTCTCACCAGTCTTGTAATATTTGGCAACAACAAGCCTATTGTTAAATCATCTAAGGCCACAATTGATGATGTTCTTCTTATCTTCAGTGGAATTGAACTGAAGCAAAAAAAAAACTTATCAGTCTTTGAGAATAGATCAAACCCTCCTTTATGTTTCCAAACTCTCCTTATCCATGCCAACAAATGATAGTAGTATGGTCTCTTCCACATGATGTATAGAATCACGGTGTGTTCCAATGATTTCTCCATTGCTTCATAAGCATTATCATTAATGGTAACAAATTACTTACCATCTATCTTTTTCGATTGAGAAAAGTTGCGTTCTTTGAAGTTATAGTATTTGCCAAGAACCTGAATCTGTGCCTTCTTTGGTATGGTATTCTCTTCCGATTGATCTGATGTACTCATCTTCAATTGCAACATGATGATAGAGGGGAGGAGGCCCTCCCCTTCAATATTCTCGGAGGATCGCCTCCTTGAATAATGTTTTTCTCTATGACTGCTCGGAAACCCTAGGCTCTATTTTGGCCAATTCAAACTTAGTAATACATCTGTAATATTTAGCCACCACATTGTAATGATCAAAATCTACCAAATGCAACTGATATCTTTCTATTTTAGAGAATTTTGAATGTGGTGATTCATTTTAATTGTATCAGTTTGAAAGTATATACCAGTTAGTATGCACAACTTGTGTGTGTTGACTATTAAAATGGAACATGTAGAATCTAATCGCTCAGCCCAATCATGGTGATTGAATAAAATAATATAATATGAGATGTATATACAAGGCATCACAACTATAAATCATGAGATATATCTAAGTATCACCCAACTATTTTAAGAACATACGCAAATTACTCTAGAAAATAAAGTATAATTTTTCTGATTATATGATCCATAAGTACATGATTTAGAAGATTTTTGACATAAATACAATTTGAGAGGTATATAAAAAACCCATAAATTCAATCTATTTTGTGGAGTGTTATAAACATGCTAAAATATAATAATTATACATAAGCTACACGTACAAAGTTCCTTAATTGTAATGTACACTACATAAGTAAGCCCACTGATAGTTTTCTATGTATTTTTTACTCTATTTTTTAAAATAAAAATGGAATTTTTATATTCTAATCTAGGCTAGAAAAGATAGATTTTGGGAGGTATTGTATTTTTTTTAAATATTGCGGACAAATTAATCTTTTATTCTAATAAGGCTTCGTGTGAGAATATAGAAGGGTTTTAATGCAATTGTTTCCTTACTTTTTATAAAATCATGGCGATGGTTTTTGTAATTTCATCCCCTGTTTTTTAGAGATACAAAGGAGTCCTTATATTCTGAGCTAGACAATATAAGATAGTATTTGGGAGGTATTGCAAGTTTTTTATATTTTCATTTATAAATTATAAGAAATCTCATTGAAGATTCTCTATGTAACTTTTTCTTTTAAATTACAAAGAAGGTATTGTAATCTAATATAGACTATATAAGATAGAGTGTGGGAGGTACCTTATGCAATTTTTTATATTTTCAAATTAATATTTTATTCTAATAAGGAAGTCGTGTGAGAGTATAGAAGGGTTAGATAACAACTTATCCCTTAAATTATACTTAAAATCATAATGAGGGTTTCTTGCATAATTTTTCTACTATTTTTCATAATTACAAAGGCATCCTTGTATTTTGGTCTCAACTGTGTAGGATAAAGTGGGGGAGTATAACGAAAACTTTTTTTATTTTATCATGTATAATTACAAAAGAATCCATATATTCTAATCTAAACTATATTAGATAGAGTGTGGGGCATTGCATGTAACCTTTTTATATTTTTTATTACGTAGTAGTATTTTATTTTGATAAAAACATTTTCTATGAATATAGAAGGGTTTGCATGAAATTTATTCATTTTATGTTTTCAAAACGTATTTTGAGGGTTTTCAATGTAATTTTTCTTCTATTTTTTGAATTACTAAGGAATACCGGTGTGCATGCAGGCAAAGGGGAAGTGTGTGAACATGACAAATACAGAAGTGCAAATCATTTTAAAACAATGAGGCAAAGTCACAGCTAGAGGGATCAAAAGAGATGTAGACACGTTTGATATTTTTCTGGCATTATATGCTTATTTTTTGTCCCATTTTCCGCCTCCAAGGAGATGTTTCATTTTGAATGATGATGTGTCATCTACAACTATTTCACCTCAGTTATCTTCTGACAGTAATGAGTTCACAACAGTTGTGAAAACCAACGCGTACTCATGGAATGCAGGTAGTTAAAAAATATAACAAATCATGTTAAGAATGTTCTATGTAACTATTCCTTCTATTTATAAGAATCACAAAGGAGTGCATTCTAGTGTGAGGTATTGTATGTCGTTCTTTATTTCTTTTAGGTACAAGTTAGCCTTTCATTCTAATAAGGCCATCATGTCATAATATATAAGTTATTAAATTCAAGTTCTCCTTTGATATTTTTTTGAAAAGAACGTAGAGGGTTTAATGTGTATTTTTTTCCTATTTTTCATAATTGCTAAGGGAGTCTTGTATTCTGATATAGACTATATAAATAAGTGTGGGAGGTATTGCATGTCTTTTTTATATTTTTATTTACAAGTTATAGGAAAGCATGTTGAGGGTTTTCTATGTTATTTTTCTTATGTTTTTAAGAATTACAAAAGATTATATCATTCTAATATAAAGTATACAAGACAGAATGTGGAAGTTGTTGTATAAAATTTTTAGTTACAAATGTATCTTTTATTCTAATAAGGTAGTCACGTGAGAGTATTGAAGGATTTGAATACAAGCTTTTCCTTTGATTTCCTCAAAAGGTTATTCAGGGTTTCTTATTGTAATCCTTTCTTCTTTTTTTTGGAAATACTAAGGAGTCCTTTTATTCTGATATAAACTATGCAAGATAGAGTCTGGGTGATATTTTATGCAATTTTTATATTTTTATTTACAAATCAAAGAATATCTTATAAGGGATTTCTATGCTAGTTTTTCTTCTATGTACAAAATTACAAATTAGTCCTTGTACTCTTACCTAGAGTATATAACATAGAGGGTGGGAGGTATTTTATGTATTTTTCTTAGTTTTTAGTTACAAAATATAAGAAATCCCATTAAGGACTTTGTATATTACTTTTTCCTATTTTTAAGAGTTATTATGGTGTCCTTTTATCTAGACTATAAGATAGATCATAGGAGGTATTGTATGTAATTTTTTTATATATTTTAGTTAGACAATGAAAAATACAACGATAAGTTGTATGTATTTTTTATTTAATTCTTTAGGATTACAAAGGTCTCCTTTTGTTTTAATCTAGACTATGTAAGATAGAGTATTAAAGATATTGTATGCAATTAATTATTTTTCAATTGTAAATTAATCTATTATTCTGGCAAGGAAATAGTACGAGAAGGTACAAAGGGCTACAATGTAACTTTTCCCTTTATTTTTTTTTAAAAGCTCATTCTGGATTTTCTAAATCAATGTTTTCTTCTATTTTACGAAACTACAAAAGAATCCTTGTATCTGATCTAGACTATATAAGACATAGTGTGGGAGATATTGTATGGAAACAAATTAGTCTTTTATTCAAATGAAGACAGTTTGTGAGAATGCAAAAGGAATTGAGTGGAACTTTCTCTGGTAATCTTTTAAATTACGAGTTGGTCTTTTTATATTCTAATAATTTAATATGAAAGGTTGTGGGAATTATTGAATGCAATTTCCGTCTTTAACTATTTGAACGTAGATTAGCCCTTTTGTTAGCATTTGTAACGAAGGTCGTAGGAAGGATTCCATTGGCCTTTTACATATAATTATTTTAATAACTAGTTGTGTCTTGTGTATTGTAATAAGGATGTATGTACGAGCTGAGTTCTATCAGTTTTCGCACTGCATCACGCTGTCTTTTTTGCAGTTGCTAGGGTCGGGAGAGCAACGCCAACAAGATCGAAAGAGCATGCAATCATCATTCATTTTATCTCTTGCTTCTGTTTTAGTGATCGTCTTCCTTAACAATATGCCATTAATCGAAACAAGCGTCAACATTTACCTTTTCGGTGTAGTCTACCTTACAAAAATACAGTAGCCTATTAATACTAATCTTATTTCTTTGTTTCTCTATAACTAGATACGATGACACAATCTTGTGTTTGCTATCTTCAAAGCGATATAATATTCTTAAATCCACGCCTATTACTGTCCAATTCATGTATATGTATCGTTGAGTAGAATTCCTTGGTAGGACAATCATTCATCGATGATATGCGAGTCTGCGCAAAGAATATGCGAGTCTGCACAAAGTTTGTTACAGAAGTCGGTAACCTAGGTAGAAAAGGTAACCGACTTTTGCGTTTTGACGATGCTCTCGACCAATTGGTTCATTCCTGGAGCTTACGCACGCAGAAGTCATCGAGGTTTGCCGCCACCCAGAAAATCTGTGGAAGTCCATTGATAGAATGATGATGTTATGGTTTCCTTGGGTGTGTGACTGATACGAAGGGTTGACGTGTGGCTTGGTGCAGTAAACATGAGGAGGACGATATATATGTATGAAAGAGTAAAGAGAGAGAAAGACGTGGGGGAGGGGAATTAGGTATGGAAGCGAGAACAGAAGGAATGTCAAAGGCGGCAATGATAGGAGTGGATGAAAGAAGACGCGAGGAAGTAAGATTAAGAGAGAGAGAGAGAATCGTTTTTCTCTTCTTGACTCCATTACCACCCACAACCTTAGCTCGACACACCCACCACGGTCCTGACGTCGCTGTCGTGCTTTTGACCCCTGACCTTGTCATCGGAGACGACGGTGACCGAAGACAGCCGTCGTCCTGGCGTGGAGACGCCGTGGGCCGTGCGTGGACCTCCGATGAGCGAGAGAGCACGGGACAGTGATAGAGAGGGAGTGTATGAGTGAGTGAGTAAGTGAGAGAGGATGCGGACAAAGATAGAGATAGGCAGCTGCTAGTTGGGAGTTGAGGGAGAGAAAGCAGTAACCTAGTAAACGACTTTTTCGTTAATCAACGCCAACACGTACACACACTGGTGAGTCCACACCAGGCAGGAGGAGGACGACGAGAAGGACGCCCAACTTGTATCGCTGCTTCCTCCTTCCCTCCTGAGTAAGTGGGTGGAGGAGAGATGGGATATGAGATGGAAAAAAGCGGGCCAGAAAGAGAAGAGAGAGAGAAAGGAGCCGACGGGCGGGCGGCAAAAGGAAAGGGAGAGCGCGGGCGGTGGAGCCCCTATGTCGCCTGCACGCGCGCGTGCTGAGATCGGGTCCCGCAGTTGACCCCTCCGGTCGTATCGTCTCGTCTCTCTTGCTCTCCTTCCTTCCCTCTCTCTTTCCTACCAACAATTTTGTTGCGATCCACCGTCGGCGTTGCTAACGTAAGGGAGCGGTCAGCTCTGCGTCAGCGGGAATGACCTCAAGATTAACACGTTTCACTTGACTCATTTGACTGCTTATCGCTAACTTAAGCAGTACAGCAAATCAACTGTGTGGCTTTGACTGTTTCAGCGTCATTTCTACTAAGAAAATATTCAATTGGTGGGGTCTTCGTTGAATTATGGATGACACTATGTGGTTTGCAATCACAAACTTTCTGTGATTATACAAAATTTAGAGCAATTCATTGACTGTTGCTGGGTCAATTTTTGCATCTGAGAACGAAGTCTCAGGGGTGTTATAATCCCAAACAGCAATTGGTCGAGTACTGCCCAGCTTATCCTAGAAGCAACCTTAACAACGTGACACACGGTACATATGCTGCTACTTCCTGTAGGTGTTGGATGCCACTTGCTTATTGGAAGAACTACCATTAATCACCATCACCACCGCCATGATCATTATCCGTTATTCTCATAAACAGTACACCTACAAACCCTACAAAGTTAACTCTTCCAAGCTATAGGTAGCCTGCTATAGCTCCTGGAGTAAGCAAAGCCAAGTCTCTACTACCACGACTAACTTTTCATATGGGCCACACAAAGGACAAGGACACTAGTACTACTACTACCTGTATTATGAATTCCGAGTCAATTGACGAGTTGACGATCGAATCAACCTAGGGATCATCAACCAGGCAAGCCGAGGGAGAATAATTGCACGCAGGAAATTTCTTAAAAAAAAGTGTTCCATGTGAGAACATGTGAGGCGTGTCTACTGCTTGCCTGCTGACTGTCAGTCCCAGCAGCGGCAACAGATTGAAAGAATAATTTCGTTATCCTCCATCAATCTCGTGGCTGCTATAGTAGCTCTCATCCATCCTCCTCTACCTCCTCTGCCAAGCGCGTCCCACGCACTGTCCAAACAGGGATGCATCAAAGTCGAGCTAGACTAGCAAAAACCACGACTGAACACCCCCACCTTGTTTCTAGCGCCCGACCTAGTGCTGTTCTTCGAGAATCTTTGGCCCGTGGTCCTGCAACACACACACACCTGCAGCTTGGTTTCGGTATGTGGGCTGTTCAGCTATGGTCGGTCGATCGAGGTTCAGAATTCAGATTCATGAGATCCTCCTGTATATTGGGTTTCCTGCTGGTGCTGGACCTGTCTAGCTAGCTAGTATGTCTTGGGATCGTCATGATCGGTTCTCTGTACATAGGCTCTGAAACTCATGGTGGTGGGAGGCCCCGGGATCCTTACGGCTGGGTGGGTGGGTGGCACCTGGTTTTAGTTACCCTACGCAGCTGCATGCGTTCAATCAGGCTTTTATTCTCAACGAAACTCGAATGAGTATGTCTTGGAAAGACGATGGACAGATGAAGGGGTAGGGTCTCCGTATTCATGTGCTGGACAGATGTGTAGCTAGCTAGCTTGCTACTACTACTCTCTTGACAAGGAGATATAGCAAGCAGCACATGGATTGAAATCGATATCCCTAGACATCAACTTGATCTTGCAGGTTCAGATCACTTTCTGTAGTACCAGTCCCTAATGCAGCAGTTAACCAAGCATCTGTTAGTTCTTGCACACAGCCCCATAGTAAACCTAAAAAGGCGGCTACCTTTTCCTCAACCACCACACGGACACGCCAATCCAGTAATCCAATTTCTACAATAATCTCTTCCAACCCTTTCTTTTCTACTTTGACGAAACGAAAGTAAAATTCCAAACGAGCTAAATCCAGCCACGTCTATCAAGTTAGCAAACGGGATGAGTCAATGGGCTAATCAACCGTCACTATCAGCTTTTGTCCCCGGTGGAACATTCCGTGCAGAGACAAACGCACGCGCTGAGCTGTGGGGGGAGCTACTACTGGGATTTCTTGTTTTAACTATAAACAAGTCAAGATGATCGAAAGGGCTTATCATCAATCTTCACTTATCTTAATTTATGTACAAACCTGTTATTAACAAAACAATAGATCGAAAGAGAGAGTGAGACAGGTCCACAAGAGAGAAGAGCGACCTAATTAGCTACTAGTAATTAACTAAAAAAACCCTAAAAGCAAAGCTAGCTAGCACGCACTCAGACACACCACGCTGACGCGCGCATCTATCTTCTTCCCCGTCCCACCTTTTTCCCTAAAATTGCTGCCTGTTTTCTTCTCTCTGAGTCAGTAGTCAGTCTGCCACTCGTTGAGATACATAATCATAGTGCTTAAGGAAAAATCCTGCTCGATAGATCTTACTCCGTCTGAAGTCAACGCCGGCCAGCTCGCGCGCCTGTGATATAGAGAGCACTCACGAACACGGAAAAGGAGATTAATATTTCGAGTAAAAAGATCGTCTGGAATATGCTCTCGTCGTCTTTCTGGATCTCTCCACTCTCCTAGTTTACTCTTGCACGCCGCCCACTAAATCACCTGCCAGTTCGAGGGACGTCAACGCATTTTCTGATATTGTTCGTGGAAAAGACATGCACCTCACTGACTTGGGGAAAGCCTACTTATATGGGCAGTTCGTGGAAAAGATATACACCGTTTCAACATTTCTGATCCGCTAATCCTAGTATACCAATGCATTTACTGACGGAATTTTTCATGACGACGTCACCACGAGTGCAGTCAGACATGAAATGCACTAGTAAACTAGCATGTCATAGGAACAAAGAAAACCGAATGGTTAAAACATTGATGAATGATTGTCCCATTTACTGGACAATTCCAATCTTTAATCGCCATCATAATCCTCACCTAGTAGAGTACAAAATTATTAACCACACCTTTGATACAACTCCAACTTAGCCGGTCAACTTAGCTGTTTTCAGCTTGCTGTCCTAACATGTCCTTGTTAATCTTCGCCCTATATACACCACATTAACTTTTTTTAAGAGTGGACTTTTGGGTAAATGTATGATAGAGATTTACTGGGACACAATCAGAACAACAGGTCTAGTACAGCAGATTTGTACATCTTTTTGATGGTGCTCCTTAAGGACAACCTAGTATAATGTGTTAACCTTGTACAATCAGCCTTTGATTGGAGCTTGGAAAGTCAAACCCAAGTTTGCTGAAACTCAAAATGCTTCTCAATAAGTTAGATGATAACCCTAAACTATATATGTTATAATATTTTTCTATAAATAATATACAAGTTTTTTGAATGATTGTTATGATGTTATATATTGAATTGTATCACATTAGAATAATAATTCTTTGCTTAAGGCTTCTAAGAAACATGAGTCTTGAATAACTATTTCACAATCCAAGAATGTCTGACGTGGGTGGTGAAAGTTCAAATTTTTCATTCTAAATCATATCATGGGATGAGAAATGATATCATAGATCTGTTCTTGATAATTATGGTGTTATGTATGTGAAACAGTTAGTTATATGAAGTATTTTTCTTGATACTACCTTTAAATCAGGGTATATGCCCAATCAGACTTTCTATTCTATGCATGATTTATCACAAAATATGTTTTTCTAAACTCAGATTTTTTATTTGTGTAAAGATAGGTTAAGTAAAATGACTAATGGTGATGATGTAATGAAATGTGAACGTAGAAACCCACACTCAGGTTATTTTTAAATGTTAGATTAGTCATCATGTTAATTCCAATCTCCTCTCGATGTGTCAATCCAAAATTGCAATATGATGTTTTTGTCTTATGATGTGAATTGTCATGTCCTAAATTTTTTGTGTTAAATAGTTATGCGCATTTTTTTAATGGATATGTTTTGTGTTTACCTTGAATTTAAGCCTTAAAAACAAAAAATAATGTGTATATGCATGACGGGAAAGATTTCCAAATTTAAAGGAGTTAAGAAATTCAAAGAACTTCATAGTTTATCAATTGTGTAAGAGATTGGGATTCAAATCAAATTCTACCAAATGTTTAACTAATCGCATAGGCACCATATGGAATATAAACAATTGATCCTAAATAGACAAAGATGTAGTTGGGCTCTTTTTAATAAAGACTTATCTAATAAAGCATAATGCCTTGGGTGCTTCAATTTTGTTTCTAAAGAAAAATATATGTATGATGTAGTTTTTTTAATATATTACTATCATTTGAACTAGCCGAGTATATAATCATCATTTGCCACAAATCAGTGGTATTTTGGACTAGATGAGGGGGTCTACAATGTTTTCAAATATGGAGATGATTTATACATACCAATTGTTGACTATCAAGGTGGAATATATCTCCCCAATCAACTTTCACACAATGTGATATGAGAACTATGAGTACTATATTGTGTTGGTTTTAGTATTCAATGATGTAGCTTCTTTCATTGATCACATGAGCATGGTGTTCATGATTAGTTTTTCAAGATCTTAATAAATGATATTCTAATTCAATCACTTGAGAAAGAATAATAGAAGCAGCATTTGAGGTTGACTATGTAGTTTTTATGAGACCATTATCTCTATGACAAGTTTAAATAGTGTGAGTTTGGGCTTCTCGAAGTCTATATTCTTGACAATGTAACTTCTATTAGTGATATTTTATGTATATTCGAGGAAGGTGGACCATTTACTCCCATGAGAGCATACAAATACACTCACTATGGTTTATTGATTCATGGGGATAACAGGATATTATAGGTTTGTCACCTATGAATTCAACATCATAGATATGCCACTCACCAGGTTGAATAGATAGATAGTTGTGTATACTTAGACTACATAGTGTGAGGTCATTTTTATCAATTAAATGAAATTGAAAAAAATCACTGGAGCTTACCTTACTAAATATGGTATTAGGTTGGGGTACCTTATATAATGCCTCAAGAAAAATACCTTGTTGTGTCATGATAAACACAGTAATATTAGATATCTATATTGCTTAAAATTTTAACAAGTTATAGATGAAATATTATACTTAGTACTCAAAGTTGGAGGTTGTGTTTTAGGCCTTAAAGACCTGACACTATTTCCTATATGGGGATTATTTTTAGTTGTTTATATATTATAAGAGTGTGATGTATAAATTCACATATTCACAAAAAGTCGAACTTAAGGTAGAGACATAATCCACCATCCTTTATCATCCTAGAAAGTCTAGTGTTATGGTAGATATCTTTGATGCTAAAAAAGTGTACACTTAAAGGAATTTCATATTGAAATCATGACTGGTGATGGGAATTTTAGGTATGAAAAACCCTACACTAGAATAGAATTGAGTGCAATAACCTCCTCTAAGTGACCTACATGTTGGGTTGATCCATAAATACTTCCACATTTTAAGTAGAGATTAGATGATTATATTATTATAGTACATGACTCTTTAATGTTGTAGAGCTAGTATAAGTCAATAATGTGATTTACCTATTTGGTGGTGGACAATGTTGATGGAATGAATGAAGGCAGACCCCACAGTATTTGTCTCAAAAGTCAATTTCTTTAGGGAGTAAGTTATGGCTTTAAGTTCAACTTTTTTCTACTCCTTTACCATGGAAATATTTAAGATTTAACTTGAATGTTCATTTCCCTAATTGGGTTGATATTCTACTGTCATCTCTACCACCTTCCAAAGATTGTCAAATGTCTAGTGCATCAAACTAAAAGATGAAAAATCATCTAGAAACTCTTTGAAATAATCATCCAATCTATGGAAGAATTTTTTCAACAAGATTGTACAAACTAATCCGTAGAAAAGATATTTTTCAAGAATCTCTTAAAACCATTCCCAAGAGCCAAATAGAAACTCACATGGAAGTAGCTTAAACTAATTTAACTACCCTCTAATCTTATACATGGGAAAGGGTGAACAAAACTATTCTAGAGACTACCTAGTGAAATATCATGTACAAATATTGTCTAGATAAAAGAGTTATAATTGTAAAAATCTTCAAGGAGGGAACAATAGAATAATTCAAGCCAGATCATTTCAAGAGGTCTCAATTTTTTTATCAGTGTCAGATAAATCTCCAAGTCTAAGCAAGTGTGAAATGCCAAATTGTGATGAAAATTCTCTCACAATAAAGATATAAAATATTCAAACACACAATAAATACGATGATATGTCATATTACTTTTCAGTACAAGTATTATTAATAAGTAACATTCAACACAGAAAAAATAAGACAACAATGGGTGATGGGGCTATGCCACACATTGATAAAGAAGATTACTCTATAAAAATATTTATGGTGCAAGAATAGGAGTATGGAGAGAGGATACATCAATGTGGAGTAGTAGTGTAGAGAAGATAATATGTGGTGTGTGGGTTCAATGTAGAACAAAACCACTAGTTTATTCTCTAAGTGTAGCATGTCTTCTGCAACAAAGTATGACCTTTTTAGTTCCTACTATATCTACTAATTGAGATCTGTGAAGATATTTTGTTGGTCTTAATTTTAGCTAGATGGCCAATTAGCTACCTTACCTGATTAGCTGGCAATTTTGGTTGGGTCCTTTTAATGTTAAAATTGGTCAGGCTATCAACTAGTTGACTGGCTAATTACTTCTTGAATGAATTCTCTAAGGAGGAATGATCTGATTTAGTGTCTGAAAAAATACTAGAAGGGGGGTGAATAGGGTTTTATGATGATTTTAAAATAATTAAACCAAGCAACCACAAAAATATTGGAGAAGTAGACACGACATTTAGAGTGGTTCCACCCTTAGCAAACACTAAGGGAGTCAGTCCACTACCCGGTTGTTCCCAACTGGGATTTTGAAAGTATTTGAATTTTATTACCTCGTAAGGATGTTATACAAAATTACAAATACCTTCACCACTCTTTGGACAGCCTTCACCCCGAAGTCATCTCACCAACCTTGAAGTAGCCTTCACTTGAAGTAACTTCAAGCTCCCCCTTAAAGTAGCCTTCCTCCTTAAAGTAGCTTCCCATTGAGACCTTCTAGAAGTAGTCCAAAGTCTGCTGAGATACCTTCACCACTTGAAGAAGCTCCAACAACTTCCTTTCCGCAGCCTCCAACCTAGGAGTAACAAAGGAGAACAAAATACAATAAAAGGGAACAAGATTTGAAGAAAGAAACAATGTTACCAATTTAGTACAGTGCTTTGATCTTATATCTTTTTTTTCGTGACCGAGAGAACCCACCCCAGATAAAGACGACATGGTAAACTCTCAATGCATGAGAGGGTGTGGTGCGGTCACCCCCCTCCTGTGCCTAATCAACATTGATTTCCATTCATAAAGTGCCTTCGGTGAGGTTCGAACCTGGGTCCTTCATTGGGACTTACCGAGCTCTTACCACCCGGGAGATCAATATGCTTTGATCCTATATCAAGCATATTGATCTCCTATCCACTATGTATGAACGTGGTAGTGTGGTGGCTATGAGATACTAAGCTATAGGATGCTAATGTAGAACATATTGCAAGTGTAGCTCAAGCTTATTGCTCACAAAGAATGATTCTCAAGTGTAATTGTATGCACAAGTGATGCTTTGGGTGTCC